>VYZM01016385.1:419807-505663 GCA_013398915.1 Dromas ardeola | reverse complement strand
GACCCAGACATGATGGGAAAGATGGAGACTCCTCCATAAATGGCCCTTGCGTCTGCTGGGAACTGCCCATGCCCTCCTGCGCTTTTCCCAGCCACTGGTAAATCTCCATGTCAGCGGAGAGGGTGACTGTGCGGCGGATTGGGAGGGTTTGACCACCACGGTTGCAGGTGTCGGTTCGTGCCTTAAGATGCACGCATAAAAATTGCTAATGAAAAGCAGCAGGGAATAAAGTAATCTAGCTGTGTGACGGCTCTGGGAGCTGCCGGAGCTGCCTGTTCTGGTGCCTTTGGGAGCTGTGTTGATCCCAGCTGTTTTGCTCCCGGTGGAGCTTACTGAAGAGCAGATGCTGTTGCTCTTGCTGACAAATAATAAACAAAATTAGGCATTGAGAGCATATGATGGCCTTCTTCAGATGAGCAATATGTTATTCTGCAAATGTAAAGCAAATGGAAATTTGTAATCCCATTTGTATTTTGGTGGGAGTGCTTAAAACTGCCTTGTTGATAATAATATGCCCAACTACGTTTATAAACTGTGATTCTAAGCCCTGGTTGTGTTAAGCACTGGTCTGGTAATGCATGGAACAGATAAAACCTCCAGCTATGTGGAAACACAGAATTTTTGCCACGTGTACCTGCTCTTGCAATAGTTATTAGTGAGGTCTGCACCCACACAGCGCTAGAGACACGTGAGGTGAGTTTTAAAATGTTATTGTAGGGTGTGATGGTGGAAAAAAAAAATTCTTTGCATTTGGAATTTGAAATAACACCAAATTCTTATCGCAATGACTGCAATAAGAAGGTTATGTTGGCTCCCGTGCTCTGAAATGGGGAGGAGCCCTCTCCCAGAGTCTGGTTCAGCAAAGCTGGAGTCCTTTGCCTTCTGGGCAGATTTATTTCCATGCAGGAGGATGGGCAAAAAGAAAAATATTTCATGTGGTTAACGTGTGAAAGAAAAAAGGCTGATGTTAATCTGGGCAGGTGTTTTAAGTTCCTGCAGTTCTGCTTGCTCGTGTAGCAAGTGCTGTGACTGTCTCTCCTAAAAAATGAGGTTCAGGGTCTTGCTTTCTGCATGGGTGCAGCGGGGGGGGCTTCTGGAAGGCAGGCTTGGAGAAACGCCTGAGGCTGCAAGACTGCAGCCACAGGTGTGTCTTCTGAAAGCATGCTTGCTGGAAAACAAGCAAATTACTAAATTTAGTTTGAGAGTTGTAATATCATCTGGAAATCACTTCATCTGTTGTTGTGGCTGTCCAAAGGTAGGGAATGCGGTACGCTGCCAAAGTTAACCTGGTGTTATTTTGGGTGCTCTTTCATCTCATATCTAGGGATATAAAAATGTTTGCCTTCAGTGATTAAAAGCTAAGAGTTAGATTTTGCTGCTGGGCCCATTTGAATTATGTCTGGGATTGTAACATATTTCGAAACGTGAAGTATCATTGCCTAAACCAGAACAATCTTGTGACATTATATTTTTATAGGCATTACTTACACTTGTATACATTAGTATTTTGCGTCTTTGTAAATACAGACCAGTTGTCTTTTGCTGTTTCTTGTTGGATTGCACATTTTGTTTTTCTTTAAATAGGAACTATTTCCGAGAGATTACTGTTTCTCTGCAGTAATGACTGATAACAGCCTCATCTTTAATGTAATTGAAATCTACAAATTATTTTGGAGTGATATAGTCAGAGTTATGTTGAATAACTGTTTGGCAGTTAATAATACGGCAGGTTCAAAATAACCTCATGCAATTTAGCATTATTGCTCAGATTTTACGTAAATTATACGTTTGGTTTTTAATTTTAAAATGACAGTGCTACTTATGTTTATGTCAGTGACATGTAGGGCTTATGCAAAGAGTCCTTGTTAATTCTTCTACAAATCTGGTAAAAAAATATCTCAGGTGTTTTCATTGTCTTATCAGTATGTATAGTGTTTTCAAGTTGACTTCACATCTTTAAAAATATGGTAAACTTTGGGCGCTGCTTGAATAGGAAGTTACTCTGATGAGCAGGAGCCAAAATTCTTGGAGAAAACTTGGTTATTCTGAAGTCAAATGTATCCATCTGTTTTTCTGTATCCCACGGTGTAATAGCTGGCCTGTTTTGGATTGGGACTTAGCTTTTATAGCCGTTTATTCATTATGTATGCCTGGAGCAATGTTTTAACATTACAGCGAAGTTGAACATGACAGCGCTTTGGAAGCTGTGCAGCGAGTCACATCGGGCTGTGTTTAAAGGAGCAGATTTGCCCAGGCTGAGCCAGAAGAAGGGGCAGCAGCATGGGACGAGGCAGCGTTTTGGATTTCTTGGTGAATTTAAACCCAAAGCTTGTTCCAGGCACCTCACCTGTGTCCCAGACATGGCAAGCTTTACAGAGTTCTCTTAAATGCCGCATTGAGGAGTGAATAGCATCCCAGCTTTGATGAACGTGAGTTGCAACTGTGATTCTGTTACAGAAGAGCGTGATGCTGAAGAGCTGAATATTGGTTATCCTTTTGAGTGTTCCTACTTTCAGGCACCTCCTTTAGCCACAGGTAGACTGGAGAGACTGGAGAGAGTCTCAGTGGGAGGAAAAAGGCGTTAAGAAGTGCAGGAAGGCAGGCCTGCAGGGAAAGCCTGGCAGAACTGCTACTTGTTTTGAATAGGGGAAAGTAGGTTTTGAGAGAAATGTGCCAAGACTCTTCAAACTGAAAAAAAAAATATTTTTTTTGAAGGACATAATGAGCGATTGTTCCCAAGGTCCGCTGCAAGTAGGGCAAGAAGTAACTGGCTTAATTTTCAGGCAAGATATTAGGAAAATCTTTTAACACTGTGGTTGAGTAAGCAGTGGAAAGGCTCCCTAGAAGAAACGTGAACTTTGGGTAGCCACACAGGGAAGGTCTAGGTATCCTTAGTTGTGCTTCAGGGCAGGGAGGTAGGGTCCAGTCAGCCTCCTGAGGTCTCTCCATCAGCATTCACCTGCTCTGCAATTAGAGGTGCAGTCAGGCAGGTACAAAGTGATTAGCCAAACTGGAATTTAGCCTGAACAATGATCTAACATCAATGTACTAAAAAGAGGTAGTGGAGTCTTTAAAGACTGTAAGTGATCCTTGCCCTGGCTTAATACCTCACTAGAGAGACCTAAACCCATCATAATTGTCCTGTGGTGACTTAGTGGACCTCAGAGGACTTCACAACTCTTTCCCTCCAGTACTTGGAGGTCTCTTGCCAAATATAAACCAACCCAAAGTTGCTTAGCTTGTAAGATTAGCACAAGGTAGGAGCTTGTGGCTTCAGGACATGAGTACCTGGGGAACTGTTGTGAGAGCCTTGCTTGGTTTTTGTTCAGGTATTCAGGCTAATGGCACAGGCTGAGAGAGGTTATTGTGTTTGGAAGGAAAGAACAAACTTCTATTGACAGCAGTTTTCAACAGCAGGCAACAAAATCTGGGGAGCAGCAGCCAGCTCTGCCTCTAAACGGGGGCAGCTGAGGCACCGGAAGGTACCCAAGCACGGGAATCCTTCTCTTAAGTAGCCAAGCAAGGGCAACACTGGCCTTTTGCTGTATTTTAACTGCAAAGGAAATGTGGTTTTGGTAGACCATAAAGAGGAGATGGTAATGTTGTTTCTGACAGTGATGTCACTTGCGAGCTTGTGAGGTAAATGATGACTCAGAATAACCTTGATTCTTACACACTTTTTATTACCTAAAATAAGTTCTTCCTTCATGAATTTTTGAGAAGCAGCTGGGGAATATTATCCTTCAGAAAGTCATTACAGCTTTATGAGACTTAATTATATCCAACAATATAGATTTCTTTCAAATAGCTAGTCAAGGCTTTCTTTCAGCATATAAAGGCAGGGGAGTAATATTTTCTAGATAACTGTTGCACAGAAAAAAGTGTTTTTCAGAGTATATAAGCTTTCCTGCATAAGGACATAACCCAGGGACCGAGATAGTAACTTCTTCTGCAGATACCTTGCTCCATGATGGCCGCTGCAGTTGTGCCATCTTTTTCTTGAGCCAGGCTAGATGGTCCACGGGCCTTTTACAAAACGTGAATCCTTTATGCCTGTGGTAGCGGGTGCAGAAAAAAACCGCTTTTTTTGATCCAGCCCCCTTTGCTGTCTTCAGCTCAAACTGTTGAAGGGGACTGCTGTGCGGGGAAGTGACCCACACTGCCCTCCTGCCTGCATGGTGATGCTCAGAGAGTGGCTGAGCAGCTCTGGACATGGTCTCTGTGTCCCACTAAAGGGCAGCAGTTTGGTAAACAGGTCCTCTGCTCTCACCTCTTTCTTCACCCCTCCACGGTTCACTGTGTTTTGGGTGCTAGATTGGGTTGCCTGGCGTACTGCTGGTTATCAGACCTTATTAGCAGCGAACGAACAAGCAGGACTTGCCTTCACATTCTGTGTAGGTACTGGGAGGAGGAAGGATGTCTCCTGCAGGAGAGCAGCTGTCAGGCAGGAGGTAGGAGGAGGTGAGCACTGGTACAAAAGTCAGTTGCACAGCAAGTCACAGCCTTGTCGTGGGAAAAGAGCAAGAGTCCCTGAAAGTCAGAAATTTTGACAGCCTTGAAGAGAATGAGCAGAGTTAGTACCAAAAATCATCTTTTGTCACGTTTCATGTTTTATATGAGAAATAATAGAAGTAAGGACAGTTTTGAACATGTGGCTTTCCTTATTCCAGCAGTTCTCAAGGTGGCCAATCTTTCCAAAACTTCCTTCTTTGGAGAGAGAAGAGGCCAGAAAGAGAGAGCTGGGACAAGTAAAAATCTCCCCAGAAAGCTGTAGGGTTTTTCCTCTGCATCTCTGACCTTTAGCTGCTTTCTTATGAGACAAATATTTAACTTTGTTGCTAGTAAGATTTTCATCTCAGTTTGTTCAGTCAATTCACATCAACATTTACCCAGCCAGCCAGGCAGTTAACAGAGACGTGCATCTGCTTCACAGCTGCACGGTAGTTGCTGCCATGCCAGACATCTCTTTCGTGCCACTTTTACTGAGCTGTGGGTGCAGTTCAGACGGTGATGCAGCTGGTGGGTCCTTGGTGTGAACCCAGAGCCAAACTCCAGTGGCCCATGACAAGGGACGCAGTACTGAAATCCAGCAGTGGAGAACAAAAACCTTGCAGGCTCGTACGGACAAGGTGACAAGTGCATCATCTCCCTTACAAAACAGATGTAGAATTTGGAGGCTTAGTTAGCGTTAGTGGGGGACCTCCAGTCTTCACACAAGCAGTTTGGTTTGGTTGTGGTGGACCATGCTGTCCTCCTCCTGCAGACTGGTAGTGACGGCTGTCACTCACGGCACAGCTTAGATAAAAGACTTAACGCGTAGGTGAGAAAGTCCGTGTGAAGCACGGCTAATCTTTGATGGCATCTGCAGCAGCCCCCTCTTATCGCTTGTTCTAATATTAACTTGGAGCTGTGTTTATCTTGGATGTCCGTTCAGCGCTCCAGAGCTGTGTGCAGTGGATGCGAGTCATTTAATCAACTCAAGTGGTGTCGTAGCTAGCAGATACGCACCAAGATACTTTTGTGTGTGATGAAACGTTGTCCGGAGCCCTTCTGTGCTGTTGAAGTCTAAGATCAAATGGTCACTGGAACAAGTGAAAGGGAGAAAAAAGAAGAGATTTGATTTAATTTTTCTTTTAATTGTATTGCATGTATGTCCTGAAATCTATAACAAACATTACTCTCCCTGGTGTTGTTTATGTTAGTGTTTCTGTGTACCAGAGTGACAGGGTGACACGCTGTCCTATTTTGAGTCTAAGGGTAATAGAAACCATGTGTGCAAATGGACTGATGCCTTGGGTAACAACGGAGAGATGAAAGCCATGATTTTGAAGTTGCTCTTATGGCAACAACTTGTTCACTTTAAGCAGGAGATGGCTGAAATGTTCCCAGCTGTTTGTGCAGTAATAAGTGGAAGAGCATGGGTCTTCAATGACACATGTTTTCCCCTGCCTGATCTTCTGTCCCGTCTTCAGCAGTCTTGCTTTTAAATGTGCCATCAGGCTCAGGTGCCATCAAGAAAAGTGCAGGTTATGAGGTGCTCATGGACAGCCCTGTCAGGGAATGGGTGGACGGGGTGTCCTCGAATGACTGCTGACCCCTTGAAGAGCACAGGTCCTGGGTCTGTCTCTGGGGGAACCCATTGGTGGTTGTTTTGCTTTCTTTTTCATTCTTTGCAACATTTAAAAACTAGCCCTGTAATTTATGTCCTCCCTGACACACATGTGTAAATACGATAAATAAACCTTTCCTTATGTCTTCGTGTAACGATAAATGTAGTAGTTCCAGCAGCTGTTACCACATACACAGAAGTCTTGCTTCTCATCAAAGTCTTCTCCGTGTGCTCTGCAGATGGGAACAAAATGGCTTTGCAGCGCTCTTTGAACATCAGTACTGCAGAACTGTTTTGGCTTTGCACATCCCTTGTGAGGAACGTCCTTTCTGCTGCCACCTCTCCCCATCATGCAATGGGGGCTTTCTCTTGTGTCTGGGAATATAAAACCAGGAGGACTTTTCAGTGAGCCGTTGGCTTCTGAAGTCTCTTCGGATTTTCAGGTCAAGCCAACTGCTTCTGATTTTACATGGAAAACCTCTGGGCTTACACGCTTGTTGCAGAAGGAGCTAACCAACAGCTCATTTAACGAGTGACTCGCTGGAGTTTACCTCGGGTTCCACTTTCTGATAGATTTCAGGTGCATTGCTGTAGGTTTTTCTGGAAGTGACAAAATTCTGGGTCGTTTCCAGGACTGACCTTGTGGCTCCCGCAGACTGAAGGAGTTGAACCGTCTGCTCTTCTTGGGGTGTGGAAGACAAACTTCATGGGCCTTGAGAGCTTAGCAGGGAAAGGCCTGCAAAGAGCTAGTTAGGCAACTCATCTCTCTTAGGGATGTTGCTAAAATAGTGGATGCCCTGTGCTCTTGCTACTGGTTTTGGTGAGGTAATAAGTCACTATTTTTTTTTTTTTTTTTTTTGGGTATGTGTGACAGGGTGGTCTGCTGGTGGAAAATTAACCTAGATGAAAAGTAAGCAAAGAAGCAAATATGGGTGATGTGCCAGGAGCTGAACCTGGTTGGGAAATGTATGCAGTTGCAAATGGTGTTAGAACCAGTGAAGGCTGGCATGGGAGAGTTGCCGTCACTACTTTAACCTCCCCCGCTTTGCCCCATCCATCCCCAGCCCTGTTCCTCATTCCTCTCCTAACAGCTAGCTAAGTCAAATAATTAACTGGGAGCTTCAAAGTCAGCGCCCTTTATTTAGCATCCTCTTTCATATTTTACAAAGAAACAGTGTTTGAAATGCTAGGGGGAGGAGATGGTAATGTCTATTGGTACGGCATGTAATGTTAAATAATACTTGCCACTTGGAAGCCTAAAAATGATAAGATTCAGTTTGAAATCCTTCCTGCTCCCTGCAGAGTTGACGGCAGTAGTGGAGGATCGAGATTTATCCCAGAGATGAACGCTGCAGGGTGGGAGCTGCCTGAAAAAACCCCGAAGGAACAATAAAATTTTTTAATACTGGTGTCGTGTCTCTTTTTGGGCTTTCCTCATGGTTGTTCTGTGGCACTGAAGCTTTCAAATAAGTGAACTTTGTTTCATCCTGAATAGAGCAAAGCAATGGCATCTTGTTCCTTTCCTCTCGTTCTTTTGAGAAAATTAGACAAGAAGCAATTATGTGTCAATTGGCTGCTGCTGAGCTGATGTGTTTCTTCTTAGTTAGATGTCTTGATTAATGGTTTGATCTTGCAATTATTATTCATTATGAAATCTGGGAATTCTGGGTACATCAGGAGCTCAGGGTCGAGCCATGTAGCTGTTCAGTGCTATATTCTATATAATGCTCAGAATTAGTAATAAAACATCGGAAAATGTCCTCAACTAAAGAGAAGGGTGCATACTTGCCCAAGCCCATCCTCCATGGGCTTATGATACTTGGGTCTATACTTATCTTGAACAAAAAATATTTCCAAATTATGTGCTTTGAAACAAGCTTGATTTTCTTCTTTATAAATTGGAAAATAAACGTATTGTCTTGTGCTTACAATCCTAACAACTTGTAAGCCAGCTCTTGTTTCCTTTCTGGACATGGGGAACTGATTGCCTAACACACTATTTTATTTTGCTTGGAAGACTTTTACATAGCTCTAGACTAAGGGCAGTAATACGTAATCATTTTAAAAACAAGAAAGGGAGTATGTTTGTAGACATTTAAAGCTAGTATATATTTTATTCTGTGGAGCTCCACTACCTTGCTTTATTAACTAAAGCTTGTATGAAATAAGGAGTTGAAGAAGAAAAAAGTGAAGTTTGGCTTTTTAAGTCTTCCCTGGCTGTCCAGTAAAACTCAGTATGATCAAGTAATCAAGTGAACGTTGGATTGGAGGGATGATAGAATTGCCTAGGTTGGAAGGGACCTTTCAGATAGATCATCTAGTCCAACCTTCAACCTAACACTGACAAAAACCATCACTAAACCATATCTCTAAGCACTGTGTCTACCCGTCTTTTAAATACCTCCAGTGATGGTGACTCAACCACTTCCCTGGGCAGCCTGTTCCAGTGGTTGATAACTCTTTCAGTGTAAAAATTTTTCCTAATATCCAATCTAAACCTCCCCTGGTGCAACTTGAGACCGTTTCCGCTTGTCCTATCACCTGTCACTTGGGAGAAGAGACCAACCCCCACCTCTCTACACCCTCCTTTCAGGTAGTTGTAGAGAGTGATAAGGTCTCCCCTCAGCCTCCTGTTCCAGGCTGAACATCCCCAGTTCCCTCAGCCGCTCCTCATAAGACTGATGGAAGCCCCTAGGTACCTATTGTGAATATTTTCCATTTTACCTTAGGTTTTACACTGTGAAATCTAAATACCTGTAGAGTTAACACCACAGCCTTTTGGTTTACCCATAGATAAGAATTAATGTTTACTTGCGTTATGCTATTGCAGATGCCTAGTGACAAATACTGCCCTCTCCTGCTCCTCCGGCACAGAAGGTCCTGCAGCTCCTTGCCCAGGAGGGGCAGATGAAGGGGAAGGGGTTTTCTGATGCTTCAGATCTCCCTTTAGCCTGGAAGGTGTAGTGGACCATTTCTGTTTAGACATTTACACTCCACTTAGATGAGACAGAAAGCTGCACAGGTGTGAAATGCTCTTATTTGTGTGAAAGCACTGAGATTTACTTTAAAGCACCTTCTTTTTCCCCAGTTTTTAGCCTCAGGCAGAGCCTGCTGAAGTCAGTGGATAGGCTGCCAGAGGCATCCTTATCTGTAAATCACAATTAGAGTGCTGGAATTTTCACAAAATAAACTCGACTTATCTAGCTAGCTGAGAATTTACTGATTAATTCTGTTTGTTGTACACAGTGGTTTGAATATTGCAACGAAGTCAACCTAGAGCAAAATAGCTTCCCCCCCCCCGCCCCATTGTATGGATTGTGACATCTCCCATATTTTCTCAACCAAAGCACTTCATTTAAAGCACTTCTGAATACAGGTTGAAACCGTGACCTTGCCTCTGCTTAGCTAAAGTCTGGATTTGACAAGCAGTGACCAGTAGTTGCTGTATCTGTTTCTTGCTGTTATCCTTAAGTGTTGGCAAAGGCATGCAGGCACTGGAAATAATTTAGCTGATTGAGTATCACACTGCTTAAGCAGTTTGAAGAATTTGCTTCCATAAATTTCAGTCTGTTCTGGCTCCTGGTTTTATCTCCATCAGATATAAATTATCATGCTGTCAGCCTTTGGATAGCACTGGAATGCTGCTGCACGATTTATTTATTTTATTTTATTACCATAGCAAAGAAATCCCACTTGACCGTTTTTAAAGCCGTGTGTCTCTTCGCAGAGTAAAATCAATCTCTCTTTTAATAAATGTAGATTTCTCCCTGATGTTGCTGGGATTTCCAATGGCAGAGCTGTCAGCCTTTGGTGACCTTTGGAGGTCCGAGGAGGAGTTCCCCAGTGCAATGCTGCCCTTTCCTACCTCTGCAGCTCCCAGCTCCTTTGGTCGCAGTGGATTTATTCCTCAGAGCTAGCGAGGGGTGGTAGTTATGCTACGTAAATAATAAATTAGATGCAATGCTTTCCGCATTCTTAAGTGCCTACAAATTAATATTTTGGCAAGTGTTTTGAAAGACGAGCTTCCTGTAAGTCACAAACCTGCACTCAGGCTGAAGCCCGGGTCTACTGGTGAATTTATGGGGGGGGGATGTCCACAACGGCTAATTTAAACCTGATAAGCTGGTTCCCAATACCCGTTTCCTATGGAAGTCAGGGTTTCGATTTGAATTCAATGGAGCATTAGTCCTCTAAATTCCTCTACAAATCTGGCCGCGTGGTGTTAGTTTTGGAAGGCGCTCTTTATTTTTCCGAAGCCATTCCTTAATTCTTAAAGGGATATAAATTCTGTCACTTAAAGTCGGTGCCAAGCATCCCTTTTTTTTTTTCCTGCGTATGCTTTTCATATGAGACACTTGTTTGGGGGAAAAGATACAAACTGAAAGTGGAGTTGGAGAGAGCCTGAGTGTGGGCTTTGGGTGTGAAACGTGGAACCTCCCAAGGCATCGAAGCTGTTGGTGTTCTGCGTGGAGGTTGCCAGCGCGGCTTGCCCGTGGGTTAGGCCAGCAGTTCCCTCGCCAGCATGAGAGCTGTGATTTGTGTGCGTGTGGCTCCATTTCATACCTTCAGATGGGAAATCAGAAGCAAAAGAAGCAGAAAATAAACATGAATATTAACAAAAGGAGAACAGAGGTGAAAGGCTTGGTGATTGCTGCCTTTCCAGGGGCTGTTATGTATGCATGTTCAGGCTGATTTGCTTTACAAGGGTAAAGACTCTTTCGGTTTCAATTACCATGCAGTGGCTCAAAGCTTTTCTAATGAGAACTGAAGTCAGAAAATTGTTTTCTTGGTTTCAGTGTAAAACTTTGCATTCAAGACGTATTTCTTTTTTCCTTTTCCCTGCTAAGCGTAAGAGCATTACTTATGGTGCAAACTGCAGCCTTGGGAAGCAAGTGCTGATAAACTGCTCTCAAGCGAAGCCCTCTGGGTGATGCTCAGAGCTGCCTAAGTTGGCTCTCGCAGCAATCGCATCCTGCTCCCAGGCAGACAGATGTGTGCTGCGCTGCAGAGGCTTGGAGGAGGTGATGCACGGAGAGCGAGGAGCTAGGGGAGAGTTAAGTGCATCCCATAAGTTCCCTTTTCAAGAAAATAAAACACGCGCGTCCAGATGTGAAAACACCTCTAGTTATTAAAATTCTTCATACACAAGTCATGTTGAAAACTCATTTAAATTGAAGACACCCACTTCTTAATGCAGAAAACGCTCTTATCACAGGACTGGTTTCCTTCGGCAGGGTTTAATCTGGTAACTAGCCGTTCTGCATGGGAGCGCCTGACTGTATGTGTTACGTTGCCTGCTCACCTCGGCACAAAGCTTTTGTTCCTCAGCCTGATGTACCACCATCAAATCTTTGGATAAGATCATGGAGTAGATCCTACTGAAAGATAGGCCAAAATACACTGGAGAAGACAGGGAGGTGGTTAGGGACAGCCAACATGGCTTCACCAAGGGCAAGTCGTCCCTGACTCATCCAGTGGCCTTGTACGATGGAGCGACTGCATCAGTGGACAAGGGAAGAGCTATGGATGTCATCTGCTTTGACTGCTGTAGGACCTTTGACATGGTCCCCCACAACATTCTTACCTCTAGATTGGAGAGATATGGATTTGATGGACGGATTGTTAGATGGGTAAGGAATTGGCTGGACGGCTGCATTCAAAGAGTTATAGTCAATGAGTCAACGTCCAAGTGGAAACCAGTAACGAGTGGTGTCCCGCAAGGGTCCGTACTGGGACCAACACTATTTACTTTGAGCAACCTGATCCAGCAGAAAGTATCCCTTGGCAGGGGGTTGGACTAGGTGGTCTTTAAAGGTCCTTTCCAACCCAAACCATTCTGTGATTCTATAGCAAACACACTACAGTTTTACAGCACTGGAGTTCGTCAGTGGGAGGGACTCCCTACATGGCCTGCTTGTCCCACTGCACCAACAGATGTGTACGGAGGATGGAGCAATCCAGTGGTGGCCGGGTATGGAGAAGGCTGTGTGCTTGCATGCAGTGTTGTCAGAGATGCCTCTGCGTTAGATGAACTCGGAAAAGTATAAAATGGGGAAATAGAAAGATTTCCTGTATTTTTTTTTTCTAGTTCATTATGGACTTTATGCAGCACGTGAAAGTTTCGCTGCTGGATTAGAAATTCTCGGTTTCGGTGGCTACAGGACTAGATGTCAACTGCGTTTCCCTGCGATACTCCCAATGCCTGGCACCTCAGTGGGAACCCACTGCTTATCTCTCAATACGTGCACATATACAGAGCAGGAGTGTATGTAACAATTTCTGCAAGACGGTTTCTTAGGCAAAAAAAATTGTATGTTTAAGAAAGCTGAACTGCAAAGAAAAATAGGAAATAATAGTAATAATAAAGAAAAAAAAAAGAAAGAAGCAGTTCAGACGTGTAGGGATGGAATACCTATAAAGCTAACCACTGTAGAAATTAATTCACTCAGAGCTTTAAATATGAGTCATAGTCACTTTGTAAGCCTGTATTTTAAATTACAGCTTACTGAGCCTGTACGTGGCCCCGCTACTTCTAAATTAATGTTGCAATGTAGCATGTTTTTATGGGCGTACCTCTTGTGAGCCCTCTGTATGATGCTGATTACATTTAGCTAAAGGGGAGCTTAATGAACTGGCCTTTCTCAAGGAGGTCTTTGCTGAGGCTGAGGCGTACGCGTTCTTTCCTGTTGAGGTGGAGTTTGTTTTCCTTGTGCCACGTATTGCTGCTCCAAACATAAAACGGTCGGAGTTACTCAACCGTGCTGAAGAATGAAGTGCAATTAGGTGTTGCTGGGGGTTCAGAACTAAAGAGTAGGCTCAGCCCTCTAAAATACAAGTTTTTCTGCAGCATGGCATGGATGATATTCTGGTCTGGGGTTCCTCTTCTGGGATGTTGAATGTCTACAATTTAGGTGTTTTTAAGCCCGTCCTCCAGGCTTCCTTTGCAGGTCATGGAGAGACATGGATGTTTCCAGTGTGTGACTCATTTTACTTATTTTAGACGTCTGCTCTATAGTGAGATGAATCATTCCCTTAAAGACTCTGTCTGCCTCGTCCGTCCTGTCAAATAACTTGGCTCCCCAGCCCACTGCAGGAGCTTGGTCCCTGGTTGTCTGCACTGCAGGAGTGTTTCTTCATGCCCGGCTCTCCCTTGTAGTCGACCAGCTAATTGCGTCTGAAACTAAACGTGGGCGTACACGAGGGAGCGTTCACTGCCGGAGTCTCTCTGTGTTGTCAGTGAGAGGACCAGCGTGCCAGATTTGGCCGCCTCCACCCTCAGCAGCCCTCCCACTCATCTCAGCAGGCTTTGCACTTGTTGCGTGTCCCTCATGAGGCATGCTGGCATGTCCCATAAAGCCAGTACTTGGGTGGGCTGCAGCACCCTGCTTTCGTTATTTAAGGGGAAAAACTGAAACAACAAGATCACTACAAAATCATTTGCCTAAGGCCGCAGGTGCTCCAGAGGGAGCGCAAGTAAAATGACATCCAGGCCTTGTAAATCCTATCTAGGGACAATCTACTCTTGAGCCTTCAGGAATGCGATCCAGTAAATATACGTTTGCCTTGTAGACGTCTGAAATTTTGCAATTGGAATCCCAACCATTGCATTTTAAACTGATAAAACCCCTGGAAAATTTCAACCATGAGCAAGCTCTGTTCCGCTGTACCCTTCCAAAAGGGGTGAGCATGATGATACACAGAGTACAGCCAGAAGGGTTGGAGGTGAAGATATGTATGTCATTTGTTTCTGTGGCTAGCAAATATTTGTGGTTATTGATGGAATTTATTGCCACAAGTGGCATTTCAACTCACATTTGGTCCTGCCTCAAACATTAGAAATTGTTGTTGCGCAGTTTAATCAGAGGATTTTATATTTTTCCCTTGATTAAGACATCTGTGTATGTATTGACAAGTCTTTTGTTTTTTCGTTGGAAGCAACAGACTGATTGGCAGGGCAATGAGATTCCCAAATTTTTATTTATAAACATGGCTAATATGTTTCTGTATTTTAATAGGCTGCTAAAAAGGAAGGAGAATGCAAGGAGGGGGAAAAACAGTTACTGAGTTAAAAAAGATAGAAGCATGGAAAACATACTAATTCCCTTTCAAATGTAAGCGGAAGGGAAGGGAGGGGTTGTGCTTTTTGAATTACCGCAGTGAAACTAGGATTGATCTGGCAAGAATGCAATCATTTCTGTGTTCAAGTTTATGCTAGGAAAGCCAGAAATTTTGCAAACCTACAACTTGACACCTGCTGGTTTGTGAGCCCTTTGCACACGTTGATTTAAACTTTATATTATTATTTCAGATTTTTAGGACAAATGATACCATATATATACTACAAATTATTAAGAGATTATCAGATGCCTGTCATAGATGGCTGATGAGGGAGAAAAATCTAGAAAGAAGTGGTCTCCAGAGAAAGGTCACTGCGGCTTACTGTCAGATTGTTCCGAAGGAAACATCAGTCCTTATCCATAAGTGTGAAGTACCTGGAAAAAAAATCAGACATTCAAATGCCTCCTAGTTTCCCTGACAAAGCAATGGCATTGCCTTAAGATTTGCTTTGCGCTGTGGTTATCTCATGTGGTGAAAATTTAGACGTTGCTCTGGATGTCCATTACCCTCCTGGGGTAGCTGAAGTCGGTGTTTGACCAGCGCCTGTGATAAAGTCTTGCTGAAGACTGATTTTTCTGAACTGGTTTTCTGTCTCCTTCTGGGCAACTTTGGGGAGGTCTGTCGGAATTTCATATCCAAAGCTGCATAATATGGACCATAATACCTCCTCTGCTCCTCTTGTGTACTTGCTGTAGAAGCCCGCTGTGGAAGGAGCTGCTGCTCAGCCTGTTTTGTACACCAGCCACAGGGACCTGCTCTCAGTTCTTTACTCTAGAGGTTTCTGTGGTACAAGTGAGAAAATCCAAATCATGATGCCACAGCCAGGTTTGCTTTGAGTAAATAAAATTCCAAAGTCTAGCGGGGAAGAACTCAAAATAAGGAACATGTGATTATCAGGAATGAACCTGATTTTCACAAAGCACTTCATTCACAGGGACTGGATGCTTTTTATCTGCAGAGTTTGTTTCAGAAGGCTTATATGGAAACACTATGAAATAGGCTGAAAATTACCTGAAAAACTATAAACGAAGGCTACTGATGTACATAGGGAATGGCTCCTTCAGGAGCATATTTTGTGAGTCCTGAACATACCCATACTGCATCACCGGCATCAGTGAGTTACCTGCTGGGAGGGTGTACCTGGTCCGGGAGAGGTACTGGATTTTCACCCCTGTTCATCCTCTGTGACTCTGTTGTAATGGAGCTATTGAAGTGCCCCATAGGGGTGTTCAGTAGGGGTTAGGAACCGACTTCTCTAATGCGTTCGTTAGTGAATGGAAATGGGCTGCCGCTTAGTAAGGAGCCAGGCACCAAGTGTGATGTTTGAGAAGCTATTCAAAAGCATTGCCGTCAAACAGGAGCTCAGGTCTGATCTCTGTCACAAAAGTAACATTTATGTAGTGCTCCTAAATTTAAAAAACTATATAAAAGGTCGACCTCTTTGTGTTTTGTTTTGTAGTTTTTTTGGTTTGGTGGGTTGGTGTTTGTTTGTTTGTTTTTTGGTTGTTTTTTTTTTTTTTTAATGAAACTGCATTATTAAGTCACTGGGGTTTTTATCTTCATTTTCAGGTGTTTACTGATATTTTTGGAGTCAGTGGGAAGCAGTTTGTCGTCTTTAAGATTTTAAGAACCTGAGAGTAAGCTGCAGTGGCTCTTGGATATTGCACTCTGCTGAAAAAGAACCTCATTCACGTGGCTAATTATAGGGATTTTTTTTCTTTTTCTTCCCCGTCAACTCTGTGCAGAGGGAATTCTTGCTGAATAGTGCCACAATGGCCACCCTGCAATTCCCCTACTTAATGAGCTACTTCTCACACAAATAGATTTCAGAATAACTGGGCACAGATGTTTAGGTGTCTGGTGGCGGGTTGTTTTTTTTTTTTTGCCTGAAGACGATTGTCAGTCTTCATTTTCATTTCAGCTTTCAAAGCCTGTTGAAACTGCAGCATTCCTGTCATTGCAAACGATATTCAGCCATGTGAACTGTGACTCATTCTGAAAGATTATAGGCATTTCCCTCCCCGGCGTGCACCTATCCTCCTGCTGTGAGATGTTTGCAGGCTGCCTTCTGCGATCAGGGTGTCAGGGGGATGTGCTGCCACAGAGCTCGCCTGCTTCCAGCCCTGTGCTGTGCAGGGTATAGGAGCCCATGTCTGCTGCGGGCAGCAGATTTCAGGGTGGGAAATGCTACTTTTGTCTGCTTCTGAGGGGTGGGGGGGGAATCTCAAACGTCCTTTTCAGCATCTATTTATAGTAAAAAAAACAAACAACCAAACCCAAAGAGCAAACCTTAAAGGAACACTAAACCTCATACAGACCTCCTGGCTCACGTTCACTCCAGGCTATGTTTACTTAAGCTGCAAAAATACCAATTCATGGTATCAACTCAAGGCAAACTCCATCGGGTCTGGTGATCCCCTTTAATCGTCTTTCTTTTCTAGTTTCACCTTCTCTTTTTCTTTCCTGTGTTCCTCTCTGGCGTCAGAGGGTCCCCGCTGTCACCGTGCTGGCTCTTCTCCTGGCGCTGCAGACCAGTCCTGTCCAGGGGCTCAGCACTTCATCTCTCTCATCTGCCTCCGTCCTCTCCGGTTAATTGCTATTTCTTATGTGTTTTCTGGGGCTTCGTTTGAATTAAGGTCCTGTGGGAATCCCGAATCAGGTTTCTTTTTGGTATTTTATTGAATGTCAACATGAACCTATAGGGGAAAAAAACCCCCATCCTGTTCATTATGGAAGCTCACTTAATTGGGGATGATTAAAGGGAAGCTTGATACTACCTGCCCAGCCGTAGAAGTGAGTTATGGTGCCTGAAGATGAAAAGCCATGAGGAATCAATCTTAATTTAGTACAATTTAACACCGTGCTTGTATTTTTATCTACTTGAGTGCAAGAGATAACGTGTCTAAACTTCCCAGCATGACAAAAGCAGGCAGAATTTGGAGAAGATGGCGCAGATGGGAGCACAGAGCCCCGTTGCTCTGCAAGCACGTTGCTGAAAGACCTCTTCTGTCCCACTCTGTCTATGTGGGAAGTGTTGCTGGAAAAGCTGACAGGATCCCTGAGGTTCGGAGCTGAGGAGCAGGGAGAGCAGAAAGCATCCACCAAAGCTGCTTCCCTGGGGCTATGAAAATGAGGAGTGGTAGGGCTATGGGCAGCCACACCGGTGGGTGTTTTTTTCAGGAAAACAAAGAACTGTGGTGTATCTCATCAGGCAAGTGTGGGAGAGGAAGAGGACTTTTCTCAAAGACTGCAAGCAGCTTGCTTTTCTATCAAATCTAGATTTTAAAAAAGGAAAGAGGTGGTTTGCAGAGGTTTCCTTTGGTGATTAGTGTTTGCAATCCATGTTCTTGTTTCAGTGGACAATCAAGCGGAGATATGTGATAGATATAAAATTAAAATTATTTCACTGTTTTCAGATGTTTCGCTAAAGGATTTAGGTATTCAGATCTTGGTTTTCTTCATGTGTTTCTATAAGCTAGGGCTTACTTGGGTGTCCTAGAATAACTCTGTTGACACATGTATCCTAGATGAAGAGTCCTTTCTTTCTGTATTACCTACATCTGCTTTCAAAGCTGATCATGATAAATCATAGTTAGATGCTCTTTCACCATAGTTCAAATCTTACTTTATTCTGGAATGACTTTCATGTGTAGACAAGCCCTTAGGAAACACTTTTTGTTTGCAATTAAATCTCCTTAATTTTTTAGCCCTTGCATTTTATGCCTGTACTGAGAAATAAATCCTGTTCCTTTAAGGTGTTTTTTGTTTTGCTTTGCTTTGCAGACTGTAAGATGGCACATTGAACTACAGCCATGGGCAAGTCCAACTCCTTCCCTCAACTACGAGGCCTTGAGGTTCCTGAAGTACATTAGCACTTCTCAGGTAGGTTTTTTCATTTCAGTCTCCATTTAGAAAACAGTTTGCCAGGCACAGGCTGTTCCCTCTCAGTTAAGGAATTAACCTCACACCAAACTGTGTTCGAAACTGCTTTATTGCTAAAGTTGCTTAACCTAGCAGGGATGGTCAATGTGAATGTAAGAGTCGAAACATGGGGTAGAAGGAATGCGTTATTTCCCAGCTTTTTATTTCCGGATGGGTTCGTGTCCTGACAGGAGTATGATATGACTAAAATTCCAGACGTGGTTCCTCTCCTGCTTTCTCTCTCTTTCTCACTCTCTCTCAGACACAGAAAAATACAGAGCACTCTGTAGGGAGAGAACTGTGTATTCAACCACTCCACCTCTCAATAATAGTGCGATAACCAGGCTCATTTTAGCCAAAAAGCATGCATTTGAGGTTCTGGGTAAAATGACAACAAGGCATGAGTCCCTAACTTGGACAAGTTGTCCCAATGGTACCAATAGAATCCTGATATTTTAAGGACAAAAACGATGACCTGGAAAATTAATGTTTTTATGTGCTTTTTCAAAGGTGACATTTCCAAATCCAGATTGCATTGACAGATACTTCCAGGGTTCAGCATATATGGAAACTGGGCCGTCATGACCTAATGGAGGCATCGCTTCTGCACAACAGCATTTACGCATGCATTTCCTCTAATAAAAAATGGAAAAGTTGTCGGATGCCCACAGTTCCGACAGGGCGGCTGCTTTCGGTACCCAGGTCTATCAGCAATTGACACTTGAATACGTATTTAACTGCACCGTCGCTTACACTGGAGAACAGCAAAAAGCCTCAGGTGCTAATGTCACTGAAATGTCATTCTCATGGAAAATTCTTTGTTAATGCAATGCGTTCAAGGCTGAGACGAGATTCATTTGAAACCCATCTAAAAATACGTTGCTGTGCTGATGGTGTGGTAACTGTGAGGGCAGCAGAGTGTTAACGTATCCTCCAGTTTGTGGGTCCCCCTGGCTAAATGCTCAAGAAAATGACATCTCTGCCTCCACTCATGCCAGCACTGAGAGGGCAGGAGGCAAGATGATGCATGTGGAGACAGCAAGAGATGTGTGTAGAGCTGCTTGTTTTGTTGTACAGAAGTTTAAGCTGCGCCAGGCATATTAAGCTGAAAACATCCTTCATCTCCGTGACTTAATAAACAGTGGCAGATGCTGCTAAACTCCACTAGTTGGGTCAAAGCCTACAAGGACATCAATTAGCAGAGAGTTTATTGCTTCTGACACACTAATCGAGAAGTTTCGTTCCCAGAGTAACTGACCCTGGTGGGGGGGACAAGCGTAAGTGAAAACAAAAAATGAGAGAAACCCTTGCTCCTGACTGGGTAGATGCTGTAAGATTAACAACTGACAGAGTAACACCATGACTGGTGTGAGCACTTCTGGAAATGGGATCCTACTTACACGGATGTGCATGGGATCTCATTTTCCTTGTTTGCTGAGCAAGTGTCTACTAATTACTGTGCCTGAGTTCAGCTCCTTACTATTAGTGTAGAATGGCTCAAACTGCCGGAGGGGGAAGATGCCACGTTAGCAGGGTCAAGGAGTGGCCAGAAAAAGCTGTTTCAATGCTGGTCTCTAGTGATCAGATGAACCATCTTACATGTGCTGTTGTTTGTGTGACACTAGTGAGAAGAAGCCCAGAACAGGACGTGAACTCAATGCATCAGGGTCTGTAAATCACACAACAGTTTGGTGGTGGTGCTAAAGGCAGAGTTCAGGGTTTTTTTTTAGTTTTGATAGAAGAGCTATTAAGTTGCAAGAGCTATTAAAATTGCTCCGAATTCTGAGTGTTGTAATTGCTCATAATGCCACGAGTTGATTAAGCAGCAGCATTGCAGAATCTTAGTTTTCTGTAGAGAGCACATTATTCTTCTGTGTCTTAAAATTACTACTTGTTATCGCAATGCCATTTATTCCTTGATTGTTATGTGACTGAAGGGAAATGGTAGTGGGGTGCAGTGCAAATCATTGCTTAAAACTTAGTGAATCTTGAGAGCAGCATGAAGAGATGCTATGTTAGCTTTTATGAATTTTCCGTGGGAATTATGAGCTGAGCAGGAGCAGGGAGGTGGCGATGCAGCGTGCAGCTCTTTGGATGTAATGCTCCACTTAATGAAGTTTCAGAGCTTAAGGTTCTTAAAGAATGAGAACTTTATTTACTAATTATAAGGCACGTAGTGGAGAGTGCCCGCTACAGCAAAGGCTGGATTCCTGTTTTTACTCTCACCCCTGTGTAAAATTGTTCAATTTCTGTGGTTCTAGGTGGGGCCAGACCTGTGCTTTTTAGTTTGGCTAAAACCGAGAGCTGAGCCTGGGCACTCTGCTGTGGAGGAAGGAAGGGGCAAGATGAGAACAGTCAGTTCAGGACTGATGTTTAAACTGGCTTTGTCTCTACTGCTGTTCTTTCCACCTTTTTTATTGTTGGCTTTCTGACAGTGCCAGCTCCCATCCCTGCAGCCAGGGCTGGTACTGGGCCCAAAGAACGACTTTTCATTATGATGACTTAGCTGGGTTCCTGCAACTCTTCTCAGTCTTTGCTTTCCTATCTGCTTGTTAGCAGCCTGTGCCCTGCAACCCCTGAATTTGATGGCTGGGCTGCACGTGGATTGAAAAGTCCTTCCACAA
This sequence comes from Dromas ardeola, assembly GCA_013398915.1. Classification (NCBI taxonomy): domain Eukaryota; kingdom Metazoa; phylum Chordata; class Aves; order Charadriiformes; family Dromadidae; genus Dromas; species Dromas ardeola. Next base: position 484,891 of record VYZM01016385.1, on the reverse strand, counting down.
CCAAATGCAAGCTGATGCTGGTGCAGCACAGCACAGCCTTTCTTGGGCAGAAGTAGGCACAGTTTTGGTGCTTATTTCTGCTTCCCGTTACCTCCTTACCACTGCTACGGCGACAGCCGTACAAATCGCGCTGGCTTTCCATCGCCTGCTCTGCTCTGTCTCCCGGATGCTGGAAGGGCTGCAGCACTCCCCAGCTCCATGCCTGCCTTTTCCAGAGCGGGTCTGGAGGAAGAGGATGGTGCTGAATGATGTGGCAGAGCCAAGGGATGAAGCGCTGGCCCGAGCTGCTGATGGGACAGGCAGAGCAGGTGCTGCGGGCAGGGGCTCCTCCGTAGGGTGACACTCTCAGGGACATAGCTCCCTTGGCTCTGTCACCACTGTGTTTCGGCTGTTGCAGGCTGCTGCCCAGCTGCTGGCAAAGCTGACTTCACCTCTCAGTTAAGTGATTTTTTGACACTTCCAGGTTTCTGATGAATCCAGCACATTTTAGTCCTTGCTTTCTTGGTCTTTACAAGGACTTTGACTTACAGTGTTCCTCCCTGCAGCGTCTCTATCTCTTCTCCTTTTGCAGTGTTTTTATCCTGGCTTTAGAGTCTAGATGTCTAAGCCAGCACAGCATAGACACACGTGCCATGATTCCTCTGTTTAGTTAAGCACCTGCTTAAATCCCTTTGTTGTTGGAAAGGGGATGTGTTGGGGTAATGATTAAATCCCTTCTGGAACCGAGATCCAGGACACTCTAGGCAAGGTATACAGTGTACATTGTAGTGACACTGCAACTTGTGCTTACGGTCTTGATGATGACATGATTTTGACATTATTCAGGGTGCAGAATCCACTCTAAGAAAAAAAAAATAAACATTTTAATGCTGAAATGACTTGTTCTCAGGAAAATTGATTTTTGGGTACGGTACTAATGCTTAATTATTTCCTTTTTAAAATGCATTGTTCTCTGGGGGATTATGTAAGCCTTAAACTTCACCAAGTAGAACAGACGAACAAGGAAAAAAATATCATCAAATCTCCAAAGCTGTGTATCAGATTGACAATCAGATTTAAATGAAACCAATTAACATTTTTCTTCTTTTCACTCTTTACCCAGAAGGCAAATTAAAAACAGATTAAAAGTTACGGCTTAAAATGAAACATCCTTTGATTTCAACAGATTTCGTGTGAACACATGAACCTGAGCAGCCTGAAAGGGGACTCTGAAACCACAAAGAAGCCCTGGTCGATCTGTCTTGATGAGAGGTTTAGCCTCATTCATCGAATCAGAAGCAAGCAATGCCGTCTCTATTCCCTTGGGTAAGCACTCTTTAAAAGACAGCAAATTGTTTCACAAGACCTAGCTTCAAAAAGCCCTGTAAATGCAACACAGGCTGCAACAAGGTTGTCTTTTAAAATACAGACTTTGGGTGTTTTTGTTACATGTTGATGTGCTTCTGTAAACTCGATGTTTTTAGGGAAAAACCTTTCACAATAAGGGTCTTTGTTCTCCTTCGCTTTTCTAGTATCACTATGAAAACAGATTGCTTAATGGTGAGTAGTAGTTCACATAGAGGAAGATGGAAATTAATGAGATAAACGGAGAGGCCTACAGCATCTTCCCTGAGCAGAAATGATGTGCGTAATTCTCAGGTACTGCAGCAGCATTACTTACAAAACTTCATTAACTACCCCTGGGACAAAATAGTACATTTCCATGTGAGAGTGTGTTTGCTAAGCACTTCAGGGGTGACGTGTGGCAAAGTGATAATAATAAAGGCAGTTGCGGCTTTATTTTAAAATGTTTGTAGTGTTTATGATGTTTACAGTGCTTGAGATTGAAATTTTCACTCTCCACAGAACAAGTGCTTTCACAGGTAGTAAACCCGCAAATGCAGCCTGTTTCCCTGCTAATAAAACACTCCGCTTCCCGGGGGACGAGGGAGATCGGTTCTCAGAGTTTGTCGGGCCCCTGGCCTTTTGCATTACCCGTCAGCGCACAGGTGCATTACGAGAATGATGGCTGGGATGCGGAGCTCGTTTCACACAGATCACCACGTGGCTGCAGACTAATAAAACTGTCTTTGCTGTCCTGGGAGCCAGCTTTAGTTTAGAAGTGTACTGAAAGGCTTCATCTCCTTTGAACCAGCATGGTTTATTTCTGTGATTTTGCTGCGGTGGACAGCAAGGAACTGTGTCTGGGTGGCATTTCTCAGTGATTAGCCCATGGCAGTTAACACCAGCAATTAACATCAAGTGGATGCAGAGTGCACTGCAGTCAAAGGGAGTGTTTTCTGTTAATTTGGGTGGGCTTATATTTGGATCGAGGTTATATTGACCTGTAAAGACCAAACTCCTCAGAGGGTGAGGGGCTCTCAGGTTTTGTTCTGTTGTATTGGTCTGTGGCAGAAGAATAGTAACATGCCCCTTAGAGACAAATCACATATATGGAAAGCAAACTCCTCTCGACTACTGTTGTTTCTTATTTTCTTAATGTTCTTTACACTCTATTTCAAATTATACTTACCTGGTTTTAATGCAAAATATAGGTTTACGTGATTTTTTTTTTTCTCAGTTTTTCACATTCCTGTGCAAGTTAGGAGAGATGCCGTGTTATGCCATGCTCAGGTCCAGACTTTCCCTGCTTGACTGTAGTACTGGCTCATTGCCTGAGGCTCCTTCTAGTAGTCAGTAAGGAGTGGCAGGCACATTCAGGTGGAAAATCAGCTAAGCTAAGTAACATTATGGAGGGGTAGGCATTGCTTTCTTTTGATTAAAGTGGAAGTCTGGGATAACGTGGCTGCTGACTGTAGATGTCTTGGCAAAGCACTGAAAGTTCAGTGGAATTAATCTAGACCTTGCCCTTCAAGTTACATGATCATTAATATTAGACCTGAGCTCCTGTATTAATGTCCCTCTTCCCTTTTGCTATGGGCCAAGCGTGGGTTGAGAATGGTATTTTTGTTGAATTGGCCAGTAGACACACTGCAGAGTTGATTTCATTTGTGCTAGGAAATGCAGATTTGGCAGAAAGCTGACCAGCACAAAGATAACTTCCTAATGGTTTCAAACGAATCTGAGCTAGTGCATGTATACCAGTGCTTTATGGGTGATGCTGTTTTGGGTAGGGTACAGGGAGCCTGAATGCCAGATTTTCTGTACTCACAGAACAGTAGGGCTTAGCAGAGATTGAAACTGATGTTGGCTCACCCATCAGTCATCAGATACACATGTGCAGTAAATACCCAACCATCACATGAAATGGCTAAAAAATAAAAGGGAAATATTTGAGGTTAAGGAGGAGCAGTCTTCAGTCCTCCAGTTTACTTCTGCAGCCTTTGGAGCTCATTACTGCATAACCCTTCTCTCGGACTCACTTGCTTTAGCTTATGACAGGCAGAAAAGTAATTTTGTTCCGAGTAAGACAAAAATCCCCTTTAAATGTTTCTGTTATCTCATACAGTTCATAAAGAGCAAAGGGGGAGCAGCTGCTCCCAATGAAGAACATTCTCTGTGGAGAGGATGGATGGACGACAAATGTGAAAGTTCAGTGCGAGCGTTACTGTGAATCCTGAATTAAATCCATATATCATTAAAAATGGAACAAAACATGCTGCTCAGGCTTTGCCTTGTTGAACTCTGTAGACGAGGTTACTTGTGAATGGGAGCAAGCAGTGTCTGAAATGTCTGGAGATCTTTTTAGATTAGTATTAGTTGCTTCCCCTACTGGGAGACAGCGATGTTGTTGCCTCTGGGACGGGATTTCCCAGTATGATACATAATTGCAATATGCATTAGTGAGCTTCAGTTATTAGTACTAAATCTTCTTAGATTAAGCTAAGTCTGTTACAAACACCACAGGCAGGCACTCAATCCGGGATAATATAAATGAACGGGATTTCAGAAATTTACCAGTTGAGGTTTAAAGAGTCTCGCTGCAATACTGAATAAAAGCCCTTTCAGGTGGGTCTTAGCGTAGGAGCTTTAGGATCCAGGCAGGGGATGCGTCTTTTTTCCCCGAGCTGCATCCTTTGAGAGCTCAGTTATCTTCCCTTGAGAAACAAAGGGAGGAAGGGGCACACAGAAAGGGAAAGCTGGACCTTAACACGCATGTTTTTACAGCTCTCTGCTGTGGTCCCTGTGGGAGCTGGAGTACCTGGGCTTACCAGGCTGGATCAGCTACAGGTGTCCGCTAGAGCTGCACTGGAGGAGACAAAGCGGCTTTTTGTGCTCGGCCATGAGGTGGGGGCCAATGTGATGCTCCCTTCAGTGCAAGCTGCCGCCCCGTGTTTGTTCTCTGTGTACTGTGACCCTCTGGGAACTCCAGGAGCGGGGGGACAGCCAAGGGACAGCCAAGGGACACGGCTCCCCGCTGCGCTGCACTCTGTCCTGGGTCAGCGTCCCTGCCCCGCTGCCGGCGGGGAGCAGCACCAGCGAGACCTTTCCACTCCCACCACGCAGGCGAGGAGAGACCCTCTGGAGGCAGGGTCCAGCTCCTGCTGCTTTGGAAAAACCCACCTCTGCCCCCACTGCAGGGGGCTGCCTGCAACTGCCGACTCTGTGACCGAGCTCTCTTCTCCTTCACAGCAAAAATAGGTCGGGCTCTTTAGCATTTTTTATTTTGCTGTTGCTGGAGGCGGCAGCTGCTCTCTCCCAGTGGTGGGGAAGGGCCTCTCTCATCTTGTGTGGCCTCCACACCTTTCTTTTAAAATCGTGGTGCCTTTTCAAGTAACACAAAATCTTTCTTAGGAGACCTCATTTGTTTACCTTTTTCATGCTGCGTTACCCCTTAGCGCAATCCCATGTGAGCCAGGAATTTTTGAAACCAGTTCCTTTGGAGATGACCATGGCAGGGGGGTTGGAACTAGATGATCTTTAAGGTCCCTTCCAACCCAAACTGTTCTATGATTCTGTGATTCTATGACCTTATTTTCTCTCCTAAGTATTTGTTGGTTAGATCTCTCTTCAGGCATAAATTTGAGCTGTTAGCCACAGTGCCAGGAGATGTATTATTTTTTTTTTCTGTTTTGCGCCACTGTGAACCTCCCTTTGCAGTCCACGTGGGTAGCAATCTGTTTGGAGGCAGCCTGAGGTTTGTCTACATCAGAAGCATCTGGCCCTGTGGATTGTGCCAGCTGGGACTGTTAGAAGCATGTCACGGACGCATGTGTCCATCGGTCGCTGGTAGGCTCATCACTCTAATGCTGTAACTGTCCCCAACAATTCACGTGTTGTTCAGTTTTAGCCAGCTTCTCATTCCTAAGGGATTACACTGGTCTTTGTTCATCAGCGTCCCTTCTGTAGAAAGCCACATGCAAACAAATATGTCGATTCACTTGGTTAACTTCTGAACTTTTTTGCTAATGTGTGTTGAATGTATTAAAAGAAAACTCCTCTCTTTTCCTCCTACACGGCTGTACAGGCTGGAATCCTGTGAAATAAGAGTTGTTCTTAAAAGCACGCTGGGCTCTTTTTGCAAACCGTGGCTCCTCCTGCTTTCCCAGGACGCCCAAAAGGGAAGATGGTTGAGCAGAAGACCTTCTAACAGGGCATTGTTACGCTGTGCTTAGCCAGTATTACAGCAATCATCATACTGTATTGGTAACTTCCAAAACATATGGTCTGCCAAACGTTGTTTCACGCGTTGGATTGATTTTAGTTTACCGGTATGTCATCTATGTAAAACATTTAGTGCTGGCTTAACGTCATACCATAGTGGAGCATGATTTAAAATGTATCGCGTTTTGCGTATTGATTCAAATAACCAGAATTATTTCAGACTCATACCATTTCTAAGGGTGATTGTGGCGTAGTGTAGCAGGTGCTCTGTCAGTACAGCTGAGAGTGCTGCCCTGTAATGGTTTGGGTGGGATAGACACATGCCATGCTGTGTTAGTACACCGTGAATATTCTCAATTAGTACAACTGGTTGAAGCACTGATTTAAAAAACTTGATTCTCTTCCCAGTGCTATGTGTGTGTATATCCAACAGCATCATTTTGATTAAGTTTAATGTTTAGTGCATGATTTGAACCACATTTGAAATAAGCTTGGAGAAGCAGGAATGAAGAGGACATCCTGTTTTATGCAGTAGGGAAGGCCTGTGGTCCAGACATGTGATTGCAATGGTAAATACCAGAATTTTTTAGTTTTAATGTACCCTGTGTGAACCAATGGGCTGTAGGAGGTGGGAATATGGTACAGCCTTGTAAAGCACACCTTCTCCTTGCAGAGACAGGGACTGAGACAACACTGTTATTGGGGCTATTAATTTTTCTACTTTGGGGTCTTTGCCAAATTAGCAGCAATCTTCCCCTTAAGTCGTGTAAAAACTCTGCTACTGTTGTGAAGGGGTTATTTTTAAATTTGCTTTTTTATCTGTGTCTTCCTGTGCACTGAGAAAGAGAGACATTTGGTTCTTGTGTCTTGTCCGTGTTGGTGGCCATTATGGCTCATCTCTGTACCACCGGATTATAGACACGGTGGGAAACATGACTGATTTTTATAAAACAGTATTGTGTGCTGTATGCAAATACATTTTAAATGTATTTGCTCTTCTGCTTATGGCTCGATTATTGTAAGTTTGTGCAATGGGGACTAAGGAATGTACTACAATCTTGTTAAGAAAAAGCAAATTGAAAATAGAGGAATACATAGAAATACAAAATATAAACAGGAATAATGGCAGCGCAAAGGCTCTAATGTTTTCTTTACTTTCTTATAAATTATGTTGACTTCTGAATTAAGGAAAAGCTCTTTGGGAAGGTTATCAGCCTGAGTAAAAGTGGTTTAGTTCTTGCCCTGAAAAGAGCCCTTCGTTCTAATTGTATGCAGTATATTGCATTGAGCTTGGATGTTCTGGTGGACTCCAGTAGTTTCGTTCTATAAATGAAAAATTTCATTAAAAGTTTATGAAGGTCAATTATGAATGTGACATTGGGAAAAAACACATGTTCCTTTAGATTTCTTTTACCTAACTATTTATTCCAAATCTTCAGCAGGTATTGTTGTGCACCCTTAGCTTTATTTCTGGTTATCTCGTCAGAATTAGGGTTAGACTGTGCTCAGTGCTGTAGATATATACCAAGAAGGAGCACAACAGCTCCACCACTTTGCTTCGGAAACAAATAGGTTGGACTTTACCTTCTTTTACTCTGAATCCTCAGCATGGCCTACACATTAATAGTTCTTTTTTAGCATTAGTAGTTACATCTTTTTTATTTTGTAGGCTAGGCAACGATGACAACCAGTTTGAGATCAGCATGGCCAACAGTGGATGTGAGGTGCATCGCTTTGACCCCAGCATCAAGTCTGCACACATTCATAAGGGTCAGCACCTCTGGTATCATCGCCTGTCCATTGACTGGAGGGATCCCAATCCAGCCATTGCTCCTCATAAACTTCACAGCAACACGAAGAAGCTGGGCACAATATTGAATGAATTTGGACATCACAAGGTAAGGACTCTGGTGTCAGGTTTCTGACTGCAGGATTAGGTGTTGGGAAAGCTGCAGAACTTCCTCCTTGGTGTCTCAGGAGCTCGGACACTTTCCAAGGTTATCTCCTGACAAATGTCTTTTTTCAGAAATACTTGTAATGCATTTCTTGTAGGGGTGGTTTGTCTGTCTTGATTTTCTGTGTGCTGATAACAGCCGCTTTGATTTTAAATCACTAGCCATATACGAAATACTTTCCTCCCCCACCCTTCCTTTTCCCTTCAACTAATTGGTGACATTGAGAGCTAGTATTTTCAGTCCTGTGGAAGTTCTGGTCATTGCCCTTGTATGAGCACTAAAGTACTCAAGCAGCCAAGTTTATAAAGAGAAACAAGTATTTGCGACAATAATTAGAAGAGAAGAAGTAATGGATGGGTTGTTTACATTTTCAAGGTCGCTGGTCCTAATTACAGTCATCAACAACAAAAACATCCTGTTTTGAAATTGGCAGCATTCTGTGGGTTTTTTAACATTTCCCAGTTTGTTTTTAAGGAACTGCAAAGACATCAGAAATCTTCAAGTCTCAAATAACTGTTGCCAAAATACATTTGAGGAAGTTCCTTAGTTGCTTTCAAGAGAGTTTTTCCCTCAGAGGAGGTACAAGCCTGAATTCAAATGCTAATATACTTCATTGCCTGCAGCTACTTCTGCTTGTCTTTGTTTTTCAAGAAATAGGCAGCCTGAGCTAAGGAGGAGCTTTTCGTAAGATTTACAAAGCAAGCAGTGCAATGTTTCTTTGGTTTGTTACTATAAAATGCAAGATGTCCTTTTCAGTTCGTTTCTTGCTTTTCTTTAGTATTTTCTGTTGGTTTAGCTCTACTGATTGGACCATTTTGAAGATAAGAGCAGAAAAAAGCAGCTTTTTCCTACTTCTTAGTCATACTGTAACTATACTCTACTAGGCTGTGCATTAGTGAAACATCTGGGGAGAGAGATGGCTTTCCTTTGATGTGTTCCTTACATTGATTGTTTTGATTTTAGAAGAATTGGTCACAGAGCAAATGATTAATGACCTGATCCAGAAAAAGCGTATGAGTCTTGTGGTATACCAGACCCGCTGAGAACAATCGGTTCTCAGGTTATCATGTAATACATAGTGATTGTGAGACCTTCTGTGAATGAGAAGGGTGTAGCTATGAATTCCGAGTATGTAATTTTTTGGGGAAAAGTTACCTGACGTGAAAGCAGCGGCTGGAGGGCAGCCAAGCAACATAACGCACATGTGACGCATGCCATCAGGCTTTCTTCTAGCTGTGTACATGTGGCATAGGATTTGGTTAAGTGTGTTGGGGCCGTTTGAACAGCGTATACAGCCTCTTGCTCTGTTAGCATTTGTGTAGCTTCCCTATGGCGTTAGTGAAGTCAGGAGCTGACTTTCTCCCAGTGAGGATAAAGCTGTTATACGCTCTGCAATCTTCTGCTTCTTCCTACTTGTGAAATACCTGAATGGGCTGCTGGAACCAGGGCAGCTGACTCTCCTCACATTGTTCTTTTTAGTTTTTCTTTAATTTGGAAGGCAGCCTGAGAAGTTGTATGTTGCATAAAGACACCGATAAGCTCCAATTTATGAAGAGAACATCAGAGTAAATACTGTGACATTCAGGTTTTCATTCTTCCGGTGAATGGGAGTGGAATGTTCCCTTGACTGAATAAATAAGTTAATTCAAAACAGTTTCACAAAATATTTTCCAAAGCACTTTTTTACATTAGAAAGTTAAAACACGCTCTTCGTCCCATTCTTTTTAATTTTAAAAATCCTTCCGCCTACCCTCCAAGTCATTCTGTTCCCACTTCAAGGCAGGAATTCCAGGCAGCTGCATTTGAAGTTAATGCCTCATGTTCTCCTTCCTTTTATTCTTTAAGATTTGGGACTTGATCCAAGACCCTCCAAGTGACTGAGACTATTTCCACTGACGTCAGAGACTTTGGATAGGGTTGATGAGGAGAGGACAGACAAGGCCTCCTGGAGTTCTTGCTGTTGTAGCCTTGAAAAGAAAACATGTAATTTGGGGTGGGTTTTTTTGTGCAAGGGAATTAAGAATTTGCATGGGCTCGTTTATACTCTGGCTTGGATGAGGGCACACCTGCTGTTCTACAGTCAGGACTGGGACCTCATCCACAGAAAGGGAAACCCGTCCTGATATTACGTTAAGAAATACAAACAGGTTTTTGCTGTTAGAAGGGATTTGAGGAAAGATTAAAAGAACTTGATCTTTCTAATTGGCTATGTGGCCTACTCTCTGGGGAGCGTAAATAGCCTAGAGGTAGAGGACTTATCTAGTACTGTATTAGGATGAGACTGACAAAGGCAACATGTAGTCAGGCTATTTTGGGGAACTGTTAGAGTGTGAAATCTTTTAAGCCCTGGAGTAATCTCCAAAGGATGTCATGAGAGTCCTATTTCCTGGTACACAAATCTAAACTGAAAATTTACTGGTGTATCTTCTGAGAAGAACAGTATTTTATCGGCCACAGGAAAGGATAAAGATGTGAAAATTGATCTTGCTCATCCTCCCTCCCCCCCTCCCAATTTTTTTGCTGTACATGCACACTCTGTAGTCCACTGCTGATGAACAGTTGAAAAAAGGGAGAAAGCCACTGAACGCACAAGATTTTCTTTCTTATTGCAGTGGAGTTCAGCTTTGTGAAAGCTTTCCCTTTCATATTCTCTAAGTACCTACTGGGGTGAGGATGCTACAATGCCACATGGTGTATCCCATGGATTAGTGATAGCTGGATGAGCAACTTCCTGTGTACAGAGCCGCTGGATAATTCAAGTCAGAAGGGATCTTGAGAGGCCTGTAGTTCAGTCCCCTGCTCAAAGCAAGGCCAGCTGTGAAGTCAGACCAGGTTGTTCAAGGCTTTATCCTCTCTGGTCTAAAAAACCATTGAGTTTTCTCCAAAGTGGAGACTGCACAGCTTCTCTGGGCCAGCTGTTGTCCTGCTTGACTATCCGCATCGTGAAAAAGTTTCTCCTTATATCCAGTCTGAAGAGCCCATCTCCGTTGTCTTGATGACCTCTTTGTAGGCTCTACAGGCTGATGTTAATGTCATTGTCGTCCCCTCCCAAAGCCATCTCCTGCCTAGGTTGAACAAGCCCCATTCCCCCAGCCTCTCCTTGCAGGGCAAGTGTTCCAGTCCCCAACCATCTCGATGGCTCCCAGCTGGACTCACCTCAGTTTACATTGTCTGTCATATGTTGTGGGGACCAAAACTGGATGTAGTATCTAGATGCACTCTCAGCAGTGCTGAGTACAGCACATCACATCCTTTGGTCTACGGGCCGTGTCCCTGCTAATGCATCCTGGAATGCTGTTGGCCTTCTTTGCACCATGATCCCCATCTCCCCAGCCAGGCAGGCAGTCCCCAGCTTGTGTCATTGCAGGGGGTACTTCCTCCCCAGGTACAGGACTTGGCGTTTGTCCTTGCGGAATTTCATCAGGTTCCTGTCAGCCCATCCCTCCAGCCTGTCTGGGTCCCTCTGGATGGCAGCTGTGCCCTTGAGTGTGTGCATTGACTGGTCCCACCAATTTGCTGTCATCCACAAACATGGCAAGAGCATTGTCTAACACCTCCCGTAGGTAACTGATAATGAAGTTAAACAGGACAAATCCTAGTATAGACCCTGTGGCACACTACTTGTAACTGACCTCCAGGTAGAGTACAGCCTATTTACCACTGCCCTCTGAGCCCAACCATCCAACTGGTTTCTTAATTATGTGGTTGTCTGTTCATCCAGACTGTAATGTCGTGGCTTGGATACAAGACTACTGTGGGAGACAATGTCAAATATATATCCCAATGCTCTTCTAGACTAGTCACAGCTGGTTTTGTCATCTGGCAAGGGGATCATCCGTCTGAATTTCAGTTACAAGGGTGCCAGTGCAGCTATCTAAATAAACCATTCACCTAGTCCCAGCATAGATTTGCGTTGTGTATGGTATTAGCATCCTTCTCGGAAGGCTGCTGTGTTCCATGTAGCCCAGATTTTAGTAAAACTATAATGGGAAGACCATATTGAAATGCGAGCTTCCTCCCCCGACTCCAACATTATCCCCTCTACAAAAAGTCCTAACCCTTAACCAGAAATTTAAAACAAGCTATTACATGTATTCTGTATTCTAAAGGTTATGCTATAAAGAAAAATTTAAAACCTTTGACAAGAAAGGCCCTGAGCAGCAGAAGCAAGCAAGAATTCATTCTGTCCTGAATGGGCATGCAGACTCTTACTCCAGTAGTAGTTTTCCTCTTTCTGGAGCTCTGTAGGACAAATCTCACGTGATGCCATCAGTAAGTGCGATAAATTTGCGTTCCTTGGCAGTATAGTTTAGCAGTGGATGAGATGGTTTCTTGGAAAACAAATTAAGCTGGAAAGGAGAATCTGAGAATGCAAAGTAAAACCTTCATTTAATCAGGAAGTGCTCATAGGTGTAACGTTCAGGGAGCAGCAGATTGCATTCAACTCCTGCCATTCAAGTCATCTTGAACAAATGGTCTAAGAGACCAAACTGTGTCATTGTTTATTATGAAAAGAAAAACAAAACAATCTTTTAAGTCCTGATTTTGATTTGAAGGCTTTACTTTACATTATCTCTTCATGAAGAATTTTTTCTGTGACAACCTGGCTAACAGGTATCTGCTTCACTTTATTGAACAGGCTTAAATTTAGGCTTTCAAAAGGAAAAACCTCCTCCTTTTCACCTGTTATTTAATACTCAACACAACTTCAAAACACTACACCCTGAAGCCATTTTGATTAATAACCTTATCTCCTCCTAGGCAAGTAATTTATCACTTGCCCCTCTCCTAAAGCAGATACTATAGAGTCTATTTCATGCTGCACTTTCAGTTTTGTGAAGACTGGTGTGAAAGAGCAAAGATTAAAGAAAATCTATTTACCATTTTGGTTTAAAATCAGGTCTGTTGGGAGTACACAAATAAATATAAAATAAAACCCCCAGGAAAACTGCATAACGACTTAGTTGTGCATGGACATTTGATTAACAAAAGAAAAAATTAACTCTCCAGGTTAGGAAAACTCCGTGTTCAAGTTTTGGAGCAAGCAAACCCATGCAATTACTCTTTACTACGCACACCTCAGGACTGCAGGGGCCGAAATAGTCTTTTGAATTCTTGACCCTGCCTAGACAAAATTATTTAACTTTGATTATCCCTTGCAAGGGTAGACTTAGGTATTACATAGGGAGCCTGGGGGTGGGTTAGTGTGAGTTATGTTCACTTAAGGGCTGCCATGCCCAATGTGTGGATGCCACCAGTGTTTATAAACGTTACCAGTTGATGGGTGCCTGCTGGTCTACGTCATGATGTGGAAGCCTGAGCTCGGGATGAGAAGCCAGGAGCTCAGTAGTCCCGGAGCTCTTGCGGGGAGGTGAGTCCTTGTCACTGGTGCTGCTGCAGCTGGGGAACAGCCCCCTTCACCTTGCTGGAGCAGGAGGCACAAATTCAGGTCTGCACTCTGCTCCGTTTGGCTTAGTTGGCTTGGAAAAACCAAGTGAGACCAGATCTCTTGAATTGCTGCATCGTACAAATCCTTAAGTAAATGTTTGGAGTTCTGTCTTGAAAGGGCTTAATTTTTTCTTTGTTTTATTATGCTTATTTGGGGCTTTTCCAGAATCTCAATTCTAAAAAGGAAAAAACCCACTCTTCATCTGATTTTTAGCCTCATTATTTTCACATCCAAGTTTTCTTGTGCAATCATCGGTCTTTAGGCTTAAGTGGTCCTTTTTCTGCAGCTGTTGTTTACCATCCAGATACATTTGTGAAGAACAGCCTCTGCTTTGGTAGGGTCATCATACCGACCTCTCTAAGTCTCCTCCGACATGAGAGATCCTGTATTTCCCATAACATCTTATTAGTGTCTCGCTGCCCCTCCTGCAGCTGGAACATCAGCAATCAGTACTATTCGGGAGTCCCTGATTCCTCCTGAAACAGTACTATTCAGGAGGAGGGCTCAGGCTGGAACTGCCCTATTCTTCTTCCCCCCTTGGAAACGTCTGCACGGCTACCGCCTGCCATCTCGTTTGCTTTTATGCGGACACATCAGACTGTCTGTTTGTTATATCAGTTTCTGCGTGGCACAGTAGGGAGAAATTTTTCCCAGAGTAGTCATTTTTCTTAAAGTGTAAATGGCTGATCCTGGCCTCTCTGTAGTAGGAGTAACTCTGCACAGTAAAGTCCCATGTTAGCACTGGACCCTTTTTGCACCAGGCAGATGTAATACCATAGCTGTGAGAGCTTATAGTCTAAATAAATGACCTGCCAGGGAATGGAGGAGCATGGAATTCACCTCCGTTAACTTAAATTTCTACATTTGAGATAGCTGTTGAGGTCCTCATAAACTCAAGGGAAACTGTTGAGGTGCAGTTCATTTCATCCAAGGGCAGAGGTTTAAAACAGGCTGGATGATGTGAGCTGCACATCTCAAATCGTCCTTCAGAAGTTCCTCTTCTTTTCTTTGGTCTATAAAGGGAGCTTGGACAGCTGGTTTAGGTTTACATATCTAAGGCTGGGTGAGGTGCGTCACACCTCAGGTGACATGCCCCAGTATCACACAGGGACAGTCCAGCTGAGACTGGTGGCCACCTCTTCCTATTTTTCTCTTTTTCTTAAATAATAAACATGTTGGAACATCCTCAAACACCAGTACTGCTGCAGTGTAAGAATGCCATTAGTGGTGAACACAGAGAGAAACACAGAGAGAATTCCCTAGATCGGCAAGAAGCATTGCCCCTCTCAGCAGCACCATAGTAAATTACTAGGACACGTAGAGAACTGGTACGTAATTCCCACTTTTCTGTCTTGTTTTCCTGGCAGAAAATTACTTCAGCAGCTTTCAAATTGTATATTTGGAATAATTTTTAATTGATTAGGAGAGCAATTTGCAGTTTCATGTTTACTGTGGGTTGGTTATTCCTGAAAGCCAGAGTTTCTTGCCACTGTGAGCAGGGTAGGTCTGTTGTAGTGATGTACCATATGTGTGTATTTGGGCTTTTGTTTTGGTTTGGTTTTAACACGTAGTGGGAAAATGCTAGCAGATGTGACCTGAGCCATGCTGGTAACGCGTGCGTGCGTAAGCGATCCACAAAAACCAGAAGGGTTAAGAAGTGGAGACTGGGTAATGCACCCTGCGCTTGCAGCGCAGGCGAGAGCGGTGTGGGTGGCTGGCGGCGGGCAAGCTGTGTGGCAGCAGCACAAGCCGATGCAGTGGGGATAGGAAGGGGGGGACCTGAGCAGTGGGGAGGGAGTGTACCCTTAAAAAAATAAATGGGTGTTTTAATTCCCCTGTTTTCTTTTTTTGCTCCAGCCTCCTATTTCTGTGTGGAACCAGAAAGCTATGAATGAATGCAGGAGTTAGACCTGCTGTGCAGGCATACAGTAACCTCAAGGCATACACAGGGAAAAAACTGAACTGCAGGCTGCAGGGAGGTGTGGTGGTGACTCCAAACTCAGCTCTGTGCTCAGCATCTGTCTGTCCGTGATGCTGTCTGTGCGCAGCATCTGTCTGACAAGTCCTGAGATCAGGACTTCGAAGTTCTGCAGAGCTGTCTCACGCGCCTGGTTTCCATGCTGGTTGTGCTGAAAGGGAGAGCACCGGAGATAATAACATTGGGCAAGCTAGCCAGAAAATGTAAAGTAATATTTATTTTTTTTAAGTCATCCCATTAAAGCAAAAGCTCAGAGTGCTGGAGAACATGTTACTCTACAATAAGCATCTGCCTCTAGCTCTGTAATTTGATTTATGAGTTCTTGCGAGACTTACTGCCCGTAACACAGGCATTCAGTCCCTTTGAGGTTATGTTTGTACATGCTGGGCCAAATTCATGTTCTGTCTGATGCGACTGGTTTCCTTGGAGTTACGGCAGAGCTGCAGTTTGACCACTAACCGTTTGCCGTGCGTGAACCTTTTGCTTGGGGGTGCATCAGTGAGTTAGTGAATTTTACACCAGTTGCTGATAATTGAACTGGTGCAGATGTTTCCAGCTGCAGTTGGAAATGCTGCATTCCGTAACCTTGTAATGGTTGCCCCTTAGTAATCTACAAGCTCCTGACACACAGCGTTTCTTTCCTGCATGTATATATTTTTTAATTTTAGTGATAATGAAATCAAGGTGGTAATTGCTCTGTGTTTGCTTAGTCAGCTGGGGCTGCTGCTGTGTAAAGTATTTTAATTGTAGCTAGATTGAAGAGTATGGCTGCAAGGAGAAGTGGGCTTGACAGCCTCATGTTTCTGGAAGCAAAGATCTTTGGACAGTGATTTAGTGCTCACCACCTCTCCCGCTCCCTGTGTTGAATGCAAGGAATGCCTCATACACATTCCTTTACGGGGTTTTCTCTTGGTCCCTTACATCTCCTTTCACCTCATTTAAATTCTTTCCACCAGGAGCAGTTCTTAAGACATTGTTAAGAAAAGGGGCGTTTCTAGGGAGCGACCTGAAGGTGCTGTTTAGTATGCAATTGTCAGGCATGGAGAGAAGAACTTTTTAATGACAACATGGGCTGAATGTGGTGCCATCCATAGCCTTTTCTTCCCCTAGGGAAAGGGCTAGTGTAACGCCTGAATTGTAATGAAAGTATTTTGCTGTTGAAACAGAACTTATTAAAGTCTCCTTTAAAAAAAAAAAAACCCAACACACCACTTTCAAAGCGTATTATTGTCTGCTGAAAACTAGAAAGGAAGCAGGATTTTTTAGGGTTTTATTTTCCTTTTTTGTTGCCTTGGTGGTGGTGGTTGTTGTTGTGAGGAAAGACCCTTCAGAAAAATCAGGTGTTAAAAGTCTGCTTTCCCCCGGCTTTACTAGAGGGCTGCACAATCTGTGTTCAATTCCCAGCACAGTTCGGTGGACTAATAGGCCGTTCCACCTTCTTTTCAACAGCAGCAGCAGCAGCAGCATAACCACTGTTTCAGTGTCAAATAGTTGCATTCAGAAGAGCACAGCACTCGCTGCGGGCACCGTGGAGTCATCATTGGTATGCTGCTGCTGTAGGAAGCCAGTCACTTCTGGTTCCCTCCTCCCACCGAAACTGGAGTTTGGCAGGAGCCTGAGGAACCTGCCGTGTTTCACAAGGTGGTACCAGGTGCAGGGCACCTGCTGAGCTCAGACCTGTGTGTGTGTTCCCCAGCTCCTGCTTAAGCCATTAACACCAGCTTAAGCACAGTAATGTGCATCTGTGCGGTTTTAATTTGGCCAGGGCACTGAATATCTGCTCAATCATGCCTCTGGTTTTATGAGAATTGAGAGCAAACCCCTTTTCATAAGCATCCTGGTCTTTCTCCGCTACCCATCTTTCTCACAATTTGCAGGGAGTAATTGACATTAACAAGTTCTTTAGATAAATGCCCTATCCAGTGCACTTAGGAGCTCTCTAAATAAATGTAATTTTTTTCCTCCACGTTTGTCCCTGGTAGCTCATCCCGCCTTCTGTCACTGTTTACAAATTCTTGTCATTGGAATTGGCGATCTCCTGTCTGAATACTTTCACCTTATTGTTTGGATCCTTTCTGGTCTCATTTTTGATCTGACAGCAGTTCGAGGTATCCCTCCATTCTCAAAAATTTGAAATCCAGAGGTCAAAGCCACAGCAGCTCTCCTTTCCCCTCCCCGCTGCCTGTCCCAGATAAAACGTGGTAGTCGTGCAAGCACTTCGGGATGTTCCTTATTCACGTTTCCTGCTGCCGTTGCAAGCAAAGAGCAGCGTGGACAAAGAAACAGAAGCAGAGGAATGGCAGGTTGGCACCTTGGACCAGAAATGGAGTGAAACGAATAGATCCCCATGAAGGGGTGTAGTCTTAAAGGACTTTATTGCACTGGGTAGTGCAGATGGGAACCAGATCCTCCACCAGATTTAATTGGAGCTACTCACTTATATTGAGGCTGCGTGTTCTTGTCCTGCAAGAGATGTTCTTTAAGGTGTGGTGAACATTTTTTGAAGATGGGACTCTGAGCCCTTTCTTCAATTACTTACATTTTGAAGGCCCCCATGGGCACTAAATAAACAAATGCTGTTTACTAGGTACAACCATTTTACAGTAGCCTAAGTCCTCTGTCCCTTGCACATGCGAACACACTGGCAGGTCTTGCTCCTCAGGGCTCTGGGATCAATTGCTGCTTAACTATTTGCCTTCTAACGCAAACCTCCCACGCTGGCCGCCCCCTCCTTCCCTCCTAATGCATTTGTCGTGGTACTGCTGCTGGCTTTCACCTTTAGCAAGACCGGGATAATGTGGCTTTATGTAAGCCCAGAGCCGGGTCCCACTGTCCTTGCTTGGTGCTGGGGCAGCACAAACAGGCTGCAAATGTTTGTTCCCCTTTAACGAAATGACTTGAGGGTCCAGCGTACAGCACTTATTCTTTTGAGTAAACATCCGTTCCCACAGGCGTCCCGCAGTGTCTGGCAGAGAAGATCAAAAGAACAGAAATGAAAGGATTTTCCCTGCTTTGCTGGGGGAGCGGGCAGCGGGACATCTCCTGTGAGATTAGATGGCTGAATGCGCTCCTTGCAAAGCAACTCCGTGCGCTCGGCCAGGGCTGTTGGCTGCTGGTGGAATAAATGCGATATTTAAAATTTCCGTTTGCAGCACAGGCTTTGGCGAGCAGAGCTGTTGCTGATGATCAAGCTGATAAATAATTTAAGATCAGGGTTTCTGCAGCTCCCTTGTGGGATTTTCCCCACTTGGGAGATCTAGCCATCGGATTGAGGGACCTGGTGAGAGGATGTTGTTTTCATCTTTTTCTGTACAAGGGAAGAGCCCTGCAAACTGAAAAAGGTAACATGGTGCAAATGGGAGCTGGGGCACAGTGTTTCTGAGCAGGGATGCTCACTTGTGAGGTGCTGCCACGCTGAGCGGGTGAGGAGGTCACTGTTTGGGGGCTCATGTCCTCACGGTGGGCTCTTCACCCTGTTTCCTCTGGGAAAGCATCACTTTGAGTCCTCAGCTAGCGGTGAGGTTCGCGTTGCCTGCTCTGGAGACTGGTCTCAGTTTAAAGAGATGGGGAACCAAGGTCTTTGATGCTCAGGATTTTTGTGTAGCCAGCCTGCCCCATGCTGAGGGCTTGTGGGTCCTGTTCTCTGGGTCACTGTACAGGAACCTTGGTCTTGCTGGGTAGAAAGCTAGACAACATGTTAAGCACAATACCTCTAGCTTTAAGGTCATGATAGCATAATGCTAGCTAAACCCATCAAACCTGTCTGAAAATCGATTTAGTCTTGGGGACATATATTATTTTATGACCAGAAGATGATTAACGAGTAAGCTGCCATCTCTGGCTGGTCCAGTGCCCAGCATGAGCTAAGATGGAAAGATGCCAAGAACTAATCCCACGGTGAAGAAAGATGTTCATGATGACAGGAAAGCCACAGGTGAAACCCTGCAGCCTCCTGACCAAATGCAGCCAGGGAGAAAGGATTTCAGGCTACGCTGATCTCCGAAGTCAGGTGGTGGTTGTTTGTCCAGAGATTATTTTGTCTTCTGGTAAAGTGGCATTGAAAAAAACCTCCTGCCAGCTAACAGTCCTCTTCTCTGCCTGTCCACTGGAGCAAGTGGCATCGCGTAACTGGGCTAGACTGGACAAGGATGGGTGGTATATCTTTTTCTGTAATGAGTCTTCAGAGAGGAATTGCTTCCAGATGGAGAGAGTATGTGGGAAACGTCTCGGCATCAGAGACCAAGGGAAAAAGTGGTGAATAAAAGCAGCAGGTCGCTCCCACGCCTGGGCTCTGTGGCTGCAGGAGGGAGTCACTTGGGGTGCCCACGTGGGTCCTCGCTGGGAGCAGTCCCCCATGGGACAGCATGGGCAAAGTGCTCGTAGTGCTTCTGAGCACTCAGCTGAGATTGATGGCTCCTGCATGCACCAGGTGGGCTTTCCGGGTGGGTACATTTGTCTGGGGATATTACTGCTTCTGGCAAGCTGTTGCTATACTGACAGTTGGCCGTCAGAGAAAGTTAAATAAGTTTTCTTAATATGATTTTGAAGCATTTTCTCCAGCTTACGTGGTAAACATAAAATGACTTAATATCCTGCCCCTGCTGTGCAATGCTTTCATGGAAGCACATTGCTGAAACTGGGAGAAAAAAGATTTCTCTGTCACTCACAAGGCTGCGGAGGATCAGTGGTGAGAGCAGAGGAATGAAGCTCGTCTGCACTCACTGCCGGTTTTCTGTTTCGGTGATGCGTATATTGTGTGAGTGACTTCAACTGGACAGTTGCCCTTTACTGTAAAAAAAAGACCAAAGACCATGTAAGCACCCGACTGCACAAACCGGCTCTGTGGCTTTGATGCCTCAAGCAGATACTTGAAGATGTGCCCCATCTGTCGCGTTGGGAGCAAATAATCTCAAATGACACATTTGTCCGAGCGTCATTTTGAAGTTGGCCATACGGACCATTGCAGAGGTGGGGTGTAAATGTCAGTAGGAAGGAAGGGAGGTAATTTGAGAGAGAAATGCTGCTGTTTGGAGCTGCACATCACTGACCGGGGGTGACTGACTTTTCTCCTGATTTCAGTATCCGTGTTGCTCGGACTGTGCCCACAGCAGTCCCAGTCTCCCTGCCGGGTGGCTCAGAGAGAGCAAGGGTGGTTCCCCTTCCCACGGATCGCAGGGAGCATGGCGAGAGGCAGTTGCAAGCTCCTGGGAGCGTAATTTGCTATTAGGCTACGTGGCATCCTGTCTGCCATCAATTACAGCCTCGGCTCGGAATAAAAGGGAATGAAAGGGACTTAACACCCAAGGCATTGCCTGCTGGTGAGGAGGGGCTGTGGATGCATTTTGAAAGGAAAGAAAGTGAAGGATGTATGCCGAAAGGTTGCAGATGAGAAAAGAGGGAAGCCACGTTTAAAAAACCCACACTCAGGAACCTCTTTGTTACCTGCAAACTCGCATGCTATCAAAATATGAATTAAGCAGCTTTTTCTAGAGTTTTGTCTGCTTAAAGTAGAAAATTTTACTTAGGTGGAGAGGAGAAAAACTGATGCATAAGCAAGCGGAGTTCGTCTTGCTGTACGGCTGCTGTCAAAATGGTTACCCTGAATCAGGGAGCCAGAGCTGCGGGTTATTTCTCACAGCCTCAGATCCCGAGCTTGGGACTGTGGTTCAGGAGGACGGGGTGGCTCTGGGCTCTGCTCCTCCACATGAAACCAGCTCTCCTCTCTCCCTGCTCCCACCTTCTGCTGCAGATCTGCTCCCACGGAAAGGGAGGGATCCTCCTTGCCTGCCCTGCACCGCCTTTGCTGGTTTTTGCCTTTCCTGGCTGCCGCTTCCACATGCTGAGTTCGTGCTGGAAGTAATAGAGCTAAATTGCTTCCTCCAGCTACTCACTCTCAATTGACTCTTCTCCACGGGGAGCTTTAAATGGTGCCCGTGGGGCAGCGGCAGAGCCCAAAATCCCCGTTAACCCTGGTAGTTCAAAACCGATCAAGGCAAACAGAGCTCTGATCTCTGCTTTAGGAAATGATGCACAGTTGTAACAAGTCATTACCCTAAAAAGAAGAAATGAGCCTTCATACAGTACGTGTTAACCTTTGCTAACTAAAACACATTCTTATTCAGCTGTTTTATATGCTTGATTCTGCATGAGGAAAGGCCTCTTTTTTTTTTTTCCTCCAAGTGTAGCTGCTACAATGCTGCAGTGCTTTTGCAAGGGAGCTAAACACTGAGAAAACATTTAAAAACCCCCACATTTTTACTTTTCTGTGATAACCTAGTTAGTGTGTGGAAGATAAGAGGAACGAGCCTTAGTCTGTGAATGCTTGAAACCGGTGGGCAATGGACTGCCATCCTTTACCTTCAGGCACTGTAGGTCTTTGCCCTCCAAGATTTACTCTCAGCAGCAGACACCAGCTGCGCTCCCAGGTGAATTAGAGCTCTGAATTTATAGATTTGTCCACTAATCCATTCACTGGCACTTTGAATCAATGCATTTGGAAGGTGGTAGTGCATTTCTTATCAGTAGCGCGCTGCTTATCACTGAGGGTAAATATCTCCTGAGCGGTGTAACCATCACAGAACTTGCATTTGGTGTTAGCAAGATGCTTGTTATTCGCTCAGATACTCTGACACAAAGCTGGTTTGCCGTTTATTTTACCCTATACGTGGCATAAAATGGAGACTCTGGGCTGAGATGGACGTCTTGCCTGGAAGGCAGTCACAAAAGTTGGTGGGGAGTGACAGGTACCTTCCTCCCTCCAGGTGTCTGAGCAGGGCTGGTCACTGAAGGCAACAAAGAGCCTCTGGTTTGTGTACGCAGCACATCCCCACCAGCCTTGTGTTTCTTTCCTGGTACTTTCAGGATGTGTTTAAGCAGTTAGCGCGGTATCTCATTTTGTCCTACTGAAACAGTGGATAAAATAGCCACTTTTCGGATCAATTTTGCAAATACAGCGCAGAGCGTGCAGCGTGCCTGCTGAGCAGCAGTCACTGTCACAAGAGAAAAGCAAACAAACCTGGATGATGACTGGAAACATTATCATGGGAAAAAGATGTCCTACTGTTGCCATAAAGCAAGATCATGGGAAAACGAAAGCAAACACTTAGAAACATTTCTCCTCCCTATCCCTGCAAAAGAAAAAAATAAAAAAAATTGCGTAATTTATCTCCTTTCAAAGTTACAGAAGCCTCCCGAAGATAAAAGTCTGTGGTTTCTGCAGTGCAGCAGCTCAGTCCTATGGCAATTGCACCCATGTGAAATCAACTACCTACAAAATTGCATTACAGATAGAGCTGCGAGTTGATGTCTGAACAATAAGTAACCTATTTAAATGTATAAAGGAAAACAAGTGAGCTCAGCCATGAAGTAGTTCTCAGCTGGGATATCATGAGCAGCATCCTTTACATTCAGCCTCCCCTTGAACCCAAAGGAGCGCTATGTTAAACGGTTTCACTGGCCCACGGGTGGACAGACTGACAGGCTCTGATGGACAGACTGACAGGCTCTTTGTCGCAGAGTCAAGTTAGGCAATACCAGAGTTAAGGTTGTCTGTGCAGCCTTCCCCTCTGCTCCCCATGCGGATGTGCCACAACGCGGGCTTTAATTCCATAATCCCTCAGTCGTTTTCCACTGGCCCCCTGCCTCCCTCAGTGTGGAGGAGGCACAATGCACCCTTAATGAGCAGACAAGCAGCGGCTTGGCTTGTCATTATTCGGTCTCTGACCGTGGACCTCATTCAAGTCCCACTCTCCAAGTCCTGCTCTGAAAATGCAGTGTTTTTTTTTCAGCTGGCTTACAGCTTGTCCCACAAAAGTCTCGCAGCCCTTCACGGGCACAACCCCTGCACCCTGCAGAGGGTGTTCAGTGCTTAACACCCTCGTTTTACAGATGGAGAACCGAAACGGCAAGTGTTTAACACCTACAGATTCTTGCCATCCCGTGGCCATCCGTAGCGCTGGCGCACAGCCCCTGAGGAGGGCCGACGTAGCAGACCCTGGTGCCTCCAGTCAGCCAGCCAGAGAACAAGGGAAGGTAGATGTTGCCACCCCTTGCCATGGCCCGGTGGTTTCTGGCCATGTCACGTGCGAAGCAGAGCTCTGGTTGTATGGGAGGGGTGCTCACAGCACACAGGGGGGTCTGCAAGCCGGGGCCCCAGTCCGCATGGGTGGATGGGGCATGGCCTGGCACCAGCGAGGCGTCCTGGGATGGCACGGCTGCCTTGGCAATGCTTTTACATCACCCACACAAATTTCTCTCCTGTACCTGCACAGGTGCCTTTTCTGACAGCGCCGCGATGGTTAGGGTAGGCTGCCAGAGAGAATCTGTTTTTTTTTTTTGTTTGTGGGTTGTTTGGGTTTTTTTTGCTATTCTTGACACCAAATAAAGTCTTCTAGTTTTTCACTTCAAACGCATCTTAAGCGTGAGCAGAAGGGCAGAAGCTGCAGCTCAGGTGGGACTGACACAGACAAACCCTGCTGTCTCAGAGAGTCTCCCCTGTTCGGCTCTGGGAAACACAAGCCCTTGAGCTCTGCAGCTTGTGAGCACTACTGCGGTCAGCGTGTTCTACCAGCTCTGAAATTGTGATGAAATACTCTGTTTTTATTAAAGCGTACAACTCCCCTCCCCCAGCTAATCTCCAAGCAAAGTCAGCCCGCAGTTGTGTTGGGCTGTGAGAAGTTGGATTGCTGAATATCTTGCTACAAAATTAAATAATGGTCTAAAACTAAACCGGGACACTTTTCTGTTAGCTTCACGGCTTCCATCCTGCTCTCCCTTTTTCTTTGGAGGAGCTGCCCTTAAAACCCTGCAGGCTCTTGGCATAGTTCTCTTTTATTTAGTCCTTCTCACTCATTTCACTTTGGCCTTCTCTTGCACTTGTGTGGTGCGTGTAGCATCTGGCACACGAGGACTCCGCTCTACTGTGGTGCAAGTAATCACCGTTAGTGGGTTTTGTTCTGTCACAGGATTTTGTGGAGGAGAAATAAGGAACAGTAATGCCTTAGTGTCTTTGTTTAGTTAGATGGGTGTCTTTTTTCCATAGCTTTGATACCACTGCAAGATTTGTGAGGGAACAGTAACGTGCTGTGGTTGTAGGATGAGCAGCATCGGACACCTCAGGGTACAAAGCTTTTCAGATCCAGAGTCAGAAGCAGAAGAAGGGCTGTCAACAGGCAAGCGTGAAACTTCACGTATGGTTCCTGTTAGCCCTTTGATGCTCTGAGATTTATTTTTTTTTTAATACAAAAGGAATTGCAGATAATAACCATTATGTATGTTATAAAATGGACAAGCCTGGCGTCACATGTTACTGACAATAATTGCAGAGCCTCTCATTTTCACATAGCAATGATGTTTTTGTTGCAGATTGATGTCCTCAAGGCAGATGTGGAGAGCGCTGAGTGGAAAATTTTGGAAAACCTGATCCTGGAAGACGTTGTTGAGCAGATAGGACAGCTGGTTGTTGAGGTGCACATCCACTGGCCTGGGTTTGAGGTCAGCGGCAACGACAGCACCGTGGTGCGGTACTGGTACAGTCTGCTCCGAGAACTGGAGCTGAAGGACTTCAGGCTTTTCCATACCTACAAAGACTTATCAAAACCACAGATGTTTCTGAAAAAGGAAGCCTTCAACGCCAGTAGCTGCTACACACTGAGCTGGGTAAATACAAGATGGAAATAGCAGAAAGGAATTTATGATGTGTGACTGCGAGCCATCTGGCCCCGTAGCGTTATTGAAGAGGACTTCAGCATCACTGGCTGAAGCTGCTAAGTATGCACGCAGTGACTGCTAACAAAATGGACTGCCTTTTATTTTTATACGTTGTCAAAAGAACTGGCACTAGCAGAAGATACATGGTGCAAATTTATTGTATAGCAATATATTTGCCAACGGGTACGCCCTCTCAGAGGACAGAGGTTTCTGTAAAGGTTTGGCTGGAGCGGCTAACAGCGTGGCTCTCCAAGGCTGCCCCGTGCCTGAGCGTGCCGGCGCAGAGGGCATCCCTGGGGCTGCCCCGGGAAGCTCTGCTCGCTGAGCTGCGCCGGCCCTCGGGCAGGAGAGCGCTCGTGAGGAGGTGCCTTTCTCAGGAAGGGTCAAGTGTTACTTCTCTTTGTAAAACGATCTTCGGTTTGCACCTTCCTTACTTTGGCCTTGTTTCCCATGGAACAAATTTTAGGCAAGAACAGGGTGTTCTTCAGCCCACTGGCAAATTTCAGCTGAATTTGGCAGAGGCAGAAATCACCAGCAAAATAAATTCCTGCCTGTTTCGTTGAGCGGCTTCTGAGCGCTCTGCCTTTGGCTCTTTACGGCAGTCTGGCTGCGGGAAGCGACTTCAGCACTTCTGACACAGGAGACGGTGGGACAGAGAGACTCAGCTGCTGGAAAACCTGCCACAAGTGCTCCCCCTCCTCGCCCTCCGGAGGCTTCAGCCACACCAGACAGGGCTTCCCTAGTTCATCTGCTCAAAGAATGGCTTATTTTAAATTACTCTTGCAACAGCTGTAGCAAATGGTTTTTCATAAGATATTTAAAAGAGCTGAAAGTGAAACCTGGTCTTTTTCGTTTGTTTGTTGTGGGGTTTAGTTGAATGTTTTGCTGTGTGCCTTTTCCAGCGCTGTGCCTGGATGCCTGTGACCTCCTCAGCACCTCCCTGGTCTGGCCACCTCTCCCTGTCAGGAGCGGGCCGGCCCCTGTGTCTGCAGTGACGCTGGCAGAGGTGGTGGGACAGGCAGGAGCCCTGGTCTGTGGCCGTGCTGGGGCTCTGCCGGCCGGTGGGAGCTGCCACGCGCTCCCATGTTCCAGCCTCTGCCGTTCCCTGCGGAGCTAAGGGATGGGGGGCAGCTAAAAAAATAGATAGCTGGTTGGGTTTCTTCTTCTCTTTGAAAGAATTTTGACATTAAACTTTGCATTAAAATACAAGATGACACCGCTTCCGTGTCTAATATACAGCCTTTGTAACTGCCTTTGGCTTCCACCTTCTGCAGGGCTGTGTTCCTCCCCTTGGTGTGCCTCAGCCCAGCATTGTGCTTTTACCAAGTCTCTCTCTTTCTCTGTCCCCGTGTTGTTCCTTCTATTGTAATCCTGGCATTTCCCTCTCACCTTTCATACCCTCCTTTCCTTTTTCACCCTCTCCGATGCCGCAGCTCCCTCATCCCCTCCTTCCCAGAACAGGGCCCTGCATTGGACCCAGCCTGCCCACAGGATCTCAGCAAGCAGCCAGAGGTGGGGAAAACAAGTGTAGGAGCGCTTCTTTCCAGGCAGACGAGTCACCTTTCTCCCAGCGCCACTGCTTTTCCTCACAAGTGGATCAAGCCATTCCCCTCACCTTCCCCAGGCTTCGCCCCAGGCCAGGCACCTGCTTCCCTCCTCTCCCAGGTCTCTGAGGGCTCCCACCGCCCCAGGGCCGGCAGGAACCGCTCTCCCCAGCAGAAACTGTTTCAGCCCTTCAGCTTGGCTCCCTTTCTCCCAGAAGAGGCCAGCAGGCAGGTGGCCCTGCTGGGGCGACAGCCTTCTTCCCACCGCCCGTGCTGTGGGGCTGCGGGGAGCCGCCTGCCCTGGCCCCAGCACTCGCCGCCCACCCGGACCTGCAGAGCCCAGCGTGGGGATTGAAACTGCTGCGGTGAATCCGGCTGGGACCATCCTTGTTGGTCGCAGAGGCCACAGACCTCGGGCTGCTTTGGAAGAGGGAGGAAAAAACCCCCTCCCTGCTTTGACGGTGAAGGACTTAGGGTGGTGAGGGGCTATTGGAAACAGAGGGGATTTTAATCTCCTCAGTGGAAGCCGGCTCTGTGCCCTCCTGCGCTCAGGTTCGCATCAGTCTTCCAAATCGCATTTGAAATATTAACTTGTGGCTAAATGTCAGACCCTTTTTTTTATAACAAATGCACGCTGGTTTTCAATCTACTGCCTTTCAGTCACGCTGACAGTGCCTTGTGTTGTATGGAGTCTCTGATTTACTGCCTCCCCGTTTTTATTTTCCTTTTAAAAACAAATCCAGCTACTTCTTTATTCAAACTAGGATTTTCTGAAGTGGAGTTTAATTATGAAGGGGCTTAACTTGGGCTTCTGCACATCAAAGGCCTCGTTTAGGGTTGAAGGAGGACAGTGCAGCCAGGCCGGGACTACTGACCAGATGATGAGCCCAGCTGTGCCTAAGCTAGTAAATTAAGCAGTGGCAGGCAGCGTGCCCAGGAATGCCTCTCTGCTTAACTAATGAGATCCCTGGCACAATTTTGGCTCAGGCCATCTAGGACTCTCCCAGATGATGCCTAGGCACAGCCGTGGAGTTAGCCCAAGCCAAGGACAACTCGGATGCAGCCACCCTGTTTGGGAAGCTGAAAGAGTTTAGGAAACGGACATGGCCAGGCCATCTTTGCCAGTTTGCCTCACGGCTGGGGAATGCCTCCTGCCACCATTTTGTTTTCTGGTATAATTTAACAAAATCAAGTGCCGGATTCTCCACCTGGGATGGGGTAATCCTGGTTATACGTACAAATCGGGGGACAAGAGGCTGGAGAGCAGCCCCACAGAAAGCGATGCGGGCGTTGAGTTGATGGCAAGTTGGATATGAGTCAACAGTGTGCTCTGGCAGTCAAATGGGCCAACTGTGTTCTGGGGTCCATCAAGCACAGCATCGCCAGCTAGTCAAGGGAGGCGATTGTCCCACTCTACACTGCACTGTTGTGGCCCCACCTCGAGTACTGTGTGCAGTTTTGGGCACCTCAACACAAGAAGGACATCAAACTACTGGAGTGTGTCCAGAGGAGGGCAACCGAGATGGCGAAGGGCCCTGAGGACAAGACTTAGAAGGAGCGGCTGAGGTTACTTGATTTGTTCAGCTTGGAGAAGGCTGGGGCGTGACCTCATGGCAGTCTACAGCTTACTCAAGGGAGGCAGTGGAGGGGGAGGTGCTGATCTCCTCTCTCTGGTGACCAGCGACAGGACACGAGGAAATGGAATGAAGCTGCGTCAGGAGAAGTTCAGACTGAACATTAGGAAAAGGTTCTTGATGGAGAGGGTGGTCGGTCACTGGAACAGGCTCCCCAGGGAAATGGTCACGGCACCACGCCTGTCGGAGTTCACAGAGCATATGGATGACACTCTTAGTTGTATGGTTTAGTGTTATGTAGTCCTGTGAGGAGCAGGGAGTTGGACTCGATGGTCCTTAGGGGTGCCTTCCAACTCAAGATACTCTGATTTTATAAACATAGCTTCTGTTTCTGCTTCTGCACATCCCACCTGGACCAGGGGGCGAGGGGTTTTGCAGTCACCCAGAGCAGAGCACAGTGGGGGCCCACCATCTCCTCAGCTCTGCAGCGCTCAAAATCAAGATGACCTGTTGCAGATGTCTTGGATTCCCTGTGTCCAAGACATGGGGCAAAGCGCTTTCCACGGAGCCAAGCTACATACTGCCATCCCTGAGCCAGGTAATACACAACCCAAGAGAACTACAACCTCTGAAAATACGTAGGAAGTGCCTTCTCTGTGACAGCCATGCTTGCTGCAGCCCTCCTACAGTAAGTACTGAGGTGGTTTAACAGTGCAGGGCCATGAGGAGATTCATTAAAATGGGAGAGAGTTTCCTAAAACGGTATCTAGCTTGTTGGAACAATTATGTTTACGGCACTGCAGAATGGTTCAACTCCCATTTGTCAAATAATGGGGTTGCAAAGGCCCAGCTGCGAGTCCTGATTTATTAATAATGCATAATAATATGGGCTCTAGCACTGCACAGGTTTTTCCTTCTGATTAGTCCTAGAGTCACTAGCCTAGTAGCTCATTATAATTTGTTTAAGAAACCAGTAGATAGAGGTTAAAAAACAAATTACATGATTTCTCTCAGGTGTTAAAATTCCGGAGGGATGCACATCTTCCATCATTTATTGCCCTGAATAAAAAAATGGTGATGTATATGTAAATTACAGAAATGGCGTGGAGGGGCATCCTGGTTCTTCTTTGCTTAAGACGCAGAGTTGCGTCAACCCTCAGCTAATCTCTTGCTCAGGATTGCCAGGTAGTGTCAGGAGCAATTCAGGCTGTAGCAAATACATCTTCTGCAAGAAAAGATTCCAGTAACTATGGTAATTTTAAAGGAAACCTTATCTCAGATACAGGATAGATAAAAGCCATTTATCATTCTGGAGGCAGTTATGTGATATGATGGGAGAAAATGAACCGCTCTTATTTTATGCACGGTCCATGCCTTTCTACTTAGCATCTCTTCAAGCGGAGCTTCACTTTCCTCTCTGAGGTCTTGCTTTTGTGCCCTTCTCCCTTCTCTTTTATTGACCTCTTTTGCATAAAGGAGAGACTCTTAAATTAATTCAGTTCCCACCTCCTAACGACTGGGCCGCCGGGTTGGTGCACAGGGGCACGAGCTGACTCTGTGTCTGACCCTGCCACAGCGGACGGGTTGGCACTGAGGTCCTGTATGATACGGTGGGGGGTAAGTCTGTGTCCGCCCACTGCCATACCCAGGCACCATCGGTCCCTGTCTCCTGCAGGGTCCCAGCCGTACACCCTGCTCCGGCGGTATCTCCAGCCTGTTATGGACTGTGCTGGCAGAGACCGGTAGGGATCCGGGACTGCTGGCATCCATGGGCTCATGCTGCTCCAGCCAGAGCTGAAGATCCACCAGCCAACCCCTTCCCCCCCCAGATTTACTGCTACGTGCTGGCTCTCAACCACTCCGGGGACATCCGCACACGTTTGTCACCCGTTTTGGAGCCTGCCCTGCTCCTGTGGGATGGCTCCTTGCAGGGAGCATGGCACTGGACAGGAGCAGCTCTGGAGGAGAGGGGACAGACAGAGAGGCCATGGAGCAGGTGAGGAGCTTGTTGAGATGATCTCCCTGCAGAGTGAGCCCTGCAGTAACCGCCTGCCTGTGCTCTACTCCGCATCTCTTCCCAGACCTTTCTGCTCAGAAACTGTGGTAGCTGCCCCCTTCTTCAAGTACAGCGTGCACCATTAAAACCAGCGTGGGCAGGACAGTCTCCCGTTATAGCCACAGCCTGGAGACTGGTAGCTGCGTGGCCGTGTCTGGGCAGGAAGAAAGGGCCACTGGCCTGTCCTGGCATTGCTAAAATACTCCTGAGTGGCTGGTCTGGGCAGCATCCAGCATCGCCTGTGGAGAACGCAATAAAGCCTGTTTTTCCTTCTGGTTGGTCTGAGAGAGAGAGGACTCTTCAGAGACCTGCTGTGGGGCCCTGCCCTCGGCAGCAGCAGAGGAAGAAAATCGGACTCACCTTTCAAACTCCTTCTGCCGGGAGCAGCACGGGAAGGTGCCCAGGCCAAATCAGGGCAGGGCAGGAGCACAGGGCCCGAATCAGCCCAGCTCATCGGGTGGCACCTGGCAAACGTGGGTCTCCGGACTGACCTCCCGGCAACATGCTCAGCAATGCTCTTGCGCGGGAGTTCACTGCAAAAGAGGGGCCTGTCCCCTTTCCCGAGCTGTATGTCCATACGGTGCCATCTACCAGGTGCTCCTGGCACCTTCAGCTGCCCTGGATCTGCTCAGTGTCATCGTTACGGGTATTGCCCAGCTCCGCTCTCCCCCGAGGCTGCTGGCCCTCAGTGCCCAGGTGCATTGGGCATCTCCCTGCACCCCCTGCGGGCATCGGCTCTCCAGAGCAGCCAGCCCATTGCCTCCAGCCTGGCGCCGGGTAAAGCCCAGCCCAGGAGCCCCCCGTACTGCCTGCACCTCAGGTCAATCATGGTGGCCACAGCCACTGCCAACCCCCATCTGAGAAGGACATAATGACCAGGTCTTTTTTCCAAAGTGGAGTTGTTATGGTGCTAGTTTAACACCTCCACCAGGCCTAAAGGGGGCCTACAGGAAAGATGGGGAGGGACTCTTTGTCAGGGAGTGTAGAGATAAGACGAGGGGTAATGGTTTTAAACTAGAAGAGAATAGATTTAGATTAGATATCAGGAAGAAATTCTTTACTGTGAGGGTGGTGAGACGCTGGCACAGGTTGCCCAGAGAAGCTGTGGAAGCCCCATCCCTGGAAGTGTTCAAGGCCAGGCTGGATGGGGCTTTGAGCAGCCTGGTCTAGGGGGAGGTGTCCCTGCCCATGGCAGGGGGTTGGGACTGGATGATCTTTAAGGTCCCTTCTAACTCCAGCCATTCTGTGATTCTGTGTTTCAGCTGGGTCTGAAATGGATCTTTGCAGAGATGACCTGTGTGTAGTAGCACTGTTATTTGCACAGTTCCTTGTGTGCAGGTGAGGGTGTTCCCCTTGCAGAGGCCCACAGTGATTTATAAATTACACGCATTTGTGCATCAGAATTTACAGGTGCTGCCCATGACCTGGTAAAGATGAAGAGCAGCAACAGATTTGAATCCCCCAAACTATCACGGCTCATACTGCAACATGGGCTTTCCATAGAGAGCCCACGGCTTTTCTCCAGGAGAACCAGTCCCTTTTTGAATGGAACGCGGATTCCTTGGAGGTTCCAAAATTTGACCCAAGAAACATCTCACCTCCTGCCCCACTCCGAAACCTGACATTTATCGCATGCACTTCTGGCCCCAGGCTTTGATCCCATCGGTGACTTGTGAAGGGTTGTTCTTCACAAGCACCTCTCAACTGTGAAAGATCAAAGAAAGCGTGAAGGGAACATATGTCTGGCCTTTCATGGCAGATGCCAAGAAGACATATCACCCGGTAGCACACCTGAAGAAATAGCACTCATTGTCTCTGGTGAATTATTCAACAGCTGAGACCATCTGGTTCATTCAAAAACTTTGATTTCATGAGCTTCATTAGCCGCTCCCTTGCCCTTGAAAGGATCCTCAGGGTTATTCAGCAGGAAACCACTCTTGATTTCTTCCTGCTTGTTAACACAATGTGACATTTAATTGCAGTCAGTAGGGACGTGGTTTAGTGCCGGTGGAAGTTCAGAGCTGACCTACATTCAGAGACATATTTATACTTGCCTCCCTTCGCTGGCTTTCAGGGGCAGCATCTGGCACTTGAAGGGAGCTGCCTGTGATAGTGAATGGATCTCTTCCCTTAAATAGAAGCCCCTGTTCACGGTGTAGGTTGACCTGCCTGTTGTGAAGAGTTTCAGCTGGTTCAGAAAGAGACCTCTGCAGAGACAGCCCGTGCTACATCCCTTATCCCAATGGGCAGGACCTTACACAAGGAGAAAATAGGAGCCTGTTTTGTGCTGCCTAGAAATGACAACTCAGATGTGAATACCAACGCAACATCCCTACCCTTTTTAGTGGATTACCACCATACGTGCTTATTTTTCAGCAATTTCCCGAAAGAAAGTTCAGTGGTGCACACAGTACAAAACTTCTGTAAGTAGCTAAAACGCTCCAGTGCCTCAGCTGGTATTTCCCACACCCCCCCCCCATATTTGAGATTCCACTTCTGAATCAAACCCAAATAATGTGAACGCCACCCTTGCATCCACCTTCAGATGTCTAGAGTAGACCCACCACCCTTGCAGGGAGATGGGGACGGCCACCTGGCTCGTGTCAGACCTCTAATGCAGCAGCAGCATCATCATCCTCAGCAGCAGCATCATCATCCTCAGCAGCAGCAGTAGCTGTGTCCCAGCAGTTTCCGCATCTCTCTGCTGACACCAGCCAGGAGCAGCCGCGACGTAGGGGCTGGGAGATCACCAAACCCCACGCTGCCCTCCCAGGCTGCCTCACCAGCCCCTCAAACACCTTGTTACTTCTTCTTCTTTGTGAAGGGAAGTAAAACTGCTCCAAGACATACGAGAATTCAGCACCTGAAGAAATATTATTCCATAATATCCCTCCACCTTTTTAATATTGGAAGGATTATGACCAAAACCAAACAAAACCGACTCCCCCCACCCTGCCCCAAGGTACTCCCAAAGGGTCGGCACCAGGGCAGACAAAGAGAGAAGCTGTTCTGACAAAACTCAACATGGTTTTGAAAACTCTGGGGAATGAGGCTTACTTCTTCTTTCTGTAGATGTCTGGCCTGACAACTGACTTCATTCGGACTCTGATTTCCCTCGTCATCTCCTGAGCAAGGAATATTGGAAGGGATTGTGCTTTACAGAGCGTATACGGAGGAGCTGAAGGAGCAAGGTTGTACATGGATGCAGGAGCAAAATAAAACTAACTAGCGTGGGTCACTCTGGGGAAATTAGCCTGGTGCAAGCTAAGCAGGAAGTTGAGAGTGTTACAGCTCTTCTAATGCAGGCCATTTTTGCGTTTTTTTTTTCTAGTGTTGCTTTGCAAGCATTTAAACACCACTGAAAACCCACTTATTCCACAATTGAGGTGTTTAGCTGGGGAGTCAGAGCAAGATACCAGCTGTGGGGTAATTACACTGGGAGAACTGGAAAGATTTGCAGCTCCCAGTACCATGCCCTGGTAACTGTCAGTGGTCTTGAAGCTCCATAAAGTTCCTATTACTGAAATGACTCCCTAGAGGATTTGTGTTGGTGTCTTCCTTTTTTTCCTTCCTTCCCAAAGCAGAGGGGAAGCAGGCTTGGTTAGAGCTGACGTCTCTCAGACTAACGACGAAAACCCAAGGCCTACTGAGAACCTCTTATTCTGAAGGACAAACCCAACGCATCTGTAGTAACGCTTCCATTTTAGCAGTCTCCCAGTGGCAGGGAGCGCAGCAGGTTAAAAGGAGACTCGGAAAGACTTGATGCTTTAGCATTTTAAACATTTTAAATGTTCTATCATACAGGAAGATAACAAACAGGTCTGAGGTCGAACTTCCAGCGTACCTGGCGAATTTAGAGGTCCCTGCCCCATTGAAAGTCAATACAACTTGTTTCTAAAAGGTTTAAAATCTGCACGGAGCTTCTGTAAACACAACCCTGCCACAAGCAGTTTTCTCTGAGTGGTGCAAGACAGCCGTGGTGTGTCTGGTTGGTT
The DNA here is from genome assembly GCA_013398915.1 of Dromas ardeola. Classification (NCBI taxonomy): domain Eukaryota; kingdom Metazoa; phylum Chordata; class Aves; order Charadriiformes; family Dromadidae; genus Dromas; species Dromas ardeola. The sequence goes on along the minus strand of VYZM01016385.1, from coordinate 451,088 downwards.
TTTTTGTTTTTTTTTTTTATCATTTTTATCAGCAAGCCTGACAGAAAAGACATATTTTACTGCAAGATACGAGACTTAAATTTTGAGTGTATGCTAGAAGTCAACCTACAGTAGCAAGTCCTTAAGTAGTCTCCAGAGGAACAGCCGCCTTGGCAACTAGTTTTTTCTGGTGTATAGGCTCAACTGTTTAAAGTCTTCCAAGCAAAACTCCCCTCCCTCCTCCGCTCTCCGCGTGTTCCCCCTCGTGCAGGCTGCTTGTCACACGGAGTCTTCCTAGCAAACGGGAGCAGGAGTTTGTAACGACCAGCTGGTGGAAAGAAGGAAAGTACATTGTGTTACTGGGCTGTCAGATTTGCAAAGCTGACTGTTTAAATCAGCCTTTAAAGACCACAGTGTCAAGTGGTATATCAAACATCTGCCTGTTGCTAAAAATTGGCTTATTACAAGACAATCTTGGACTTCTCTGGATGTACAGTAATTTAGATATTTGTTCCTCGTAACGAGGGTAAAGACTGAGCAGCCCCATCTTACTGGGGACAATTACAAACTCTGTGCAAGACAGATGCCAAGACCATCTGCTTCAAGAAAGACAGCCTTCTTACCAGCAAGTTGCATGAGGATATGTGGGATATTTCCCCCTCTCGCATATGAGAAAAGTCCAAGAAAAAGATGGCACAAGGCCAAAGGAACTATGAAGCTTCCTAGGCAGAACTCCAAGAATGATGGAGATCGTTCACTTAGCTGTAAAAACCTTCACTGTAAAAGTAATTGGTATTAATAAAAGTGGCAACACGTTGGCACATCATTTCTGAAAATGACAGACGCGTGATCAAGGGGAACAGAATTATGATGCTGTGACAGCAGCCCTGCGCTCCAGCTTGCACGTATTCCTTCCCGGCAGTGCCACACGCTTGTCTCCAGCCCTCCCAAGAAGCTCCTTTCGGCTTGAATGCCTTTGTTGAATTCTCCGCCTAGTATTAGAGGCGAATAAATTGGGGGAACTCGAAACAGGCTCTTCCCTTTTCTCCCCACGCTGCCTTTTCCCTGGCTCTGTCTGCTCACACGCCAAGATCAGCCCGGGGGTCTCAGTCTAGACTTGTTCTGACCAACATCTGTAACAGACCAATGTCTGGCGAAACATGAAATCGGGAAGATAAGAGAAGGACATGATTCGAGTTAATTAGCCCAGCAAGAAATCTTTTCCCAGGTGGCTGCTGGAAAGACAAGTCTAGACTCGCACCACAGAGTCTGTCCTTGTGCACAGCAAACCAGCTGACGACGTGAGCTTTGGAGTTTGCAGCTCTCGAGCCGACACGAGGGAATTATCCTCCTAAAAATTCCCCCTGCAGGCTTCAATGCAGATGTGAGAAATTCCACAAAAGATTAACGTGGCGACCAACTGCGAGGGACAAAGGATTTTATCTGAAAGTTTCTAGGGGAATTTTCATTCTGGGCTTGTTGCAAACATTTAATCCCAGTCCATCAACTCCAGCAGAACTGATTCAGTCAACATTTCTTCTATCTTTTCTGCAAAGACAACACCCAGTATATTCCTACAAAAGTTTATACGCTTATTTTTTATACCTTGTATGTACTAAATACATATATATATTTAAAAATACATATAAAAATAAAGTTCTGCCTGGTAGGTTACACATTGACACATGGAAAAACACAGTAGCAACTACAGAGCTAAGCATTTTGTGTATTATGATTTAAAGGCTTTTAAGCATTTGGGAAAGGTTTTTCAGATACAGAAGCTAATATACATTCCTGTGAGAAGTTTCTGTATCTGCTCTGTTCCTCCCCAATTCCCTGTACTGCTGCTAATGGTCAAGGCACGCTGCCACATACCCATTTAGGAAATGTATTTGAAGGAAGAAAACTGCTCTAAATTATTTCAGCCCGCTTTCGCCTGAAGCAGCACCCGGGGCACAGCGCGCACCTGAGCTCAACTCCCAGCTCAGGAGTTGAGTCTTCCCTGCGAAAAGAACCACGTCGTATATTTACCCTCTGCGACGTGACAGCAGCTCACTCCCACCCGCACCCCAAAGAGCCAAGAAACAAGAACAGTCTCTTCTCTCCCTGCGGAGGGGATGGTCCTCAGGACACGCCGGACGGGCTCTTTCCTCTCTCCCCAGGCTCTAGCACTTCCTACCTCAGGCAATACCCAGTTGCCACCAGTACACCGCTCGTGAAAGCGGTCTGTGGAGTTTTTCAGGTACAGGCGGCTACCGAGGTGGGAAGGTGAACAGAAATGTGTAAACTTGGTGCAGTTACGTGACAGCATGGACGGACCGTGGAAAGACTCTCAAGCTCAGCTTTAGTGAGAGCTGGTCTAAAAATGCATAAGCTCCGTGTTCACTCAGAAGGGCTGAACTTTAGCAAGTACTCTTTGAAAGAATAAAATTGTCCTGTTAATCAATCCTTCCACAACAGGAAATTAATGAAAACCAACCAAACAACAAAAAAGCCCCATACCAACCCCAAACCAACAAAACGCCCACAAAACCACCACCCATTTCCTTCCGTCTGCACGATTTGAGATTCTTTGCATTTTATCTACAGAAGTGCCTTATCTTCTATCCTGCTGTCAATTAAGGCAATTGCTATTGTTTATAATTGATGAGCAGTGATTGCATTTATAGTAAACAATAGTGTCATTCAAGACTAATTAAAGACGGATCAATGGCATAAATTTGCTACATATTTTTATTTCCATGATGTGCTCAAAAAGAGAGTATATAGGCAGTTAAAAGGATTTTTTTTCTCTTGCTTCCAGCTTGCATTAGTTTTGTAGGAACAGTGCAAGAGAAAGAATTTATCCGAATGCTGGTACAACTGCACACTAAAATACGAAAGCGTAAGAAATATTTTATAGGGACACTGCTAAACAAAAGAATTGAATGAAGATAAGCAGAATTTTTATAAAAAGATTTATTAAAAATAAGATCTTCAAAGAGAAAAAGTGTGACATATATACATTAAATTGTCAAAAACTTTATGGGGCTTATAATACAGTGTATTCCAAACCAAACAAGAGACATTCACTTTTTTTTTTTAGTATGTCATGCTTATTGGAACGTAACAGCATACAGGAAGAGGAAAAACAACACTTTAACACACAACAATTACAAGCAAAATCTTGAAATTGAGGAGTATTTGTAAAGATGAAACTCAGTGATCAGCATGATGCTGTTGTTAAATACAGACAGAAACCAAGAGTTTATGAATAGTCTTCAGCTGATAGAGTTTACCTGACAACTGCTAGCTTCTGATTAGGTCTTCATTTCCACTGTGAATTAACAGATCTTCACAAGTGGGGCTGTGTTCTATAAAGACAGAAGTATTTTGGGGACAACAAAATACTACCCAAAACCAGGTATACAAATGCCTCTTTTCCAGCTCTATTGCAGTAGATACCAAAGATTTCTTCTTAGGAAGAGAGTTACACAATTGCTGGTTTTCTCCTATAACTCCTCACATCTCTGACAGCCAGCACCACAAAAATAGTTTTTCTTAAAATTATTTTATTTTACAAGAGTGTTTTGCACAGAGAGAGACATGACAAACTAACGCTTGATTCTGCATGCTTCAGATGACCCCAGCTTCTCAGAGGTCATATTTAGAACTATATCCTCTCAGTTGTGTCTTCGGAAGATTTCCCATTTTTTAGTGCATATATACAGCTAGCTGAGAACTGCAGTACTACAGATGTCTCCCCATCCTTACAGCAGAAACCGCTCTAATCTCCGATGTACGCAGGACTTACATCTTTAGATCTTCGTAGCATCCTCTTTAGTCCCATAGTTTAATAAGACCATCCCAGCCGCATGTAATGACTTTAGATGTTTCGTGTGGATGCCACACTGCACCGATACAGACTTTATCATGTGCTTTTAATCTGCTGTAGAGTTTTGTTGTCTTCCAGTCCCAGATGTTAAGTTTTCCATCTGCATCTCCAGATATCACGTAGCTACATTAACAGGATTAAAAGAAAAGCTGTGTCATGCACGAAGACTGCTTGTATTATAATGCTTTTACATTGAGCAAGGGAAAAGAGCTTCACCCAGTGAGCTTCCTGTCTGACAGTCTGCAAACATACCTACCAGAGAATTAGCATTCATGCTGTGCTCTGAAGCGCACAAGTCCTGCAGAAGGTGATTCATCAACTGCGAGGTAAATGTGCTAAGCAATGTGATTATACCATACGCTGTGTTACTGGCACTAAGGAGAATACATCAGCAAAAGAGAAAGTGCCAGAAGTTTCTCTAAAATTTATAGACACTGCTCTCCACTTTTTCTTCCAGTTTTGCTGAGGTTATTCTCCAGTTTTTATAGTAATGAGTATCTTGCGTACGTACAGTGGTAAATGTATGGGCATATTACTAAGCAAAAGACGACGAAAAAGATGGTTCTCTGAATGATAAATGAGGATACCCACACCAGACCTGCAAATTGGGAAAACTGGGCAAGTCTAAATCCCAGGTATTCTAGACAAGCGCATTATTGCAGGAATAGACCCTGTGCTGCAGGCCGCGCACAGGGTGAGCCAGATGCAAGTCAGAGGTGGAGGCCTCCTGTGCTGCACCAGGGCTGGACAAAACAAGGGAAGTCTCGGGATGCTTCAACAGCAGGGTAACTCATCTTTGCAGAATGGGGAATCTGGACGACATGGACTGTTTTCTAAATGTTGCTCAGAGCAACCGCTGAGTAAAAACTTAGCCTTACTGAATGACAAGAGCAAACTTTCCGTTCTGCTGCTTGGCTCGAGAGCTCTGTCTGATGCCGAGTTAAGAGGGTGTCTGTGCATCAATGAATGTTGCAGAGGATTCACAAAGAAATTTAGTGTCTGTGCTGGCAAGTGTTAAGATGAAGCTCATTCCCACAAAAACTCACCTCATGTCAGGCGAAAAATCCACTTGACAAGCGTAGCCAGCTACCATGTGACCTTTGAAAATTTTCTTTTTGTTTAATCTGAATCTGTTCTGCGCTCCAAAAATCAGAATTTGGTTATCCATCGACTGGCAAGCCAACCACTTCCCTACAAATGCAATAAACAAAGGTGGTATCAGAGCGCCGCATCTGAAGAAACAGACTTAACGGGAAAGTTTTAAGAGATTTTTATAACATTTCTTGCACTATCTTAATCCAGATTTTTATTATGTACCAGGGTTCTAAGTAGCAGCTGATATTGCTTCTGCCTGGCACAATGGCCAAGAGGCAAAACCTTATGTTTAACAGGATTTGGGCTGCCCATTCCTACAAAACGCACTCAAGACTGTAGAAAAGCTCTGGCTGTTATAACAATGTGCTACATCAACCCCATTGACTTACTGGTAAGTTTTTAAGCTACTGAGTAAGCTTGCTGGTGCATGTAATCAAGTAGTCCAGATGAGGTGAAAAAAGCCCCATCTAGCTGCAATCTATTTCATTACCTATTTTGTGGGTGCTCTAAGATGGTCACTTTTTATTTTCTTTATGGAAAAAACAGGTCTAAGGTAGACTCAGGAGTTTGAAAATCTTTACATGTTTTTGCAAATATTTAATAAAGATTTTTGTGAAATAAAAAAATCCAGGCTTTTCTAATCTTAACTCTATCTGATTTTGCGTCTTCTCAGTGCATTAACTCCTGCCTGAGAATCCAATGAAGATGATGTGCTGCAGAACACCATAGAACAGAGACTTCCATCCTAAACTCTGTACATCGTCACTGCCTGTACAGTGTTTTATGCAAACAGTGATAACATAAAATGTGCTAACTTGAATGTAAATCTGACTACACTTCCAGCTACTAGCTTGGAATTTGAGGATTTTCTACATCCTCCCCCAGAGACAAATCAAGTGTGCACCCCAAGCATGTAATTCTCCTCTTCTACTTTTTAAAAGGTCTTTTTCCTGCATTGCTCAGGAGGAAAATTTTAATTGATGAGATTCATAAATCAGTGCCCCTAAGCAGAAAAGTTCCACATCTGTAAAATTTTCAGTTTACCTTTCTTTAAAGGAATCATTTAACTCCAAAACGATATATGATGTGCCCTGCACAGTCCATAGCGTAACTATTCCTACAGAACTTGTTTTGAGTGATATCAGACTACTGTAGGTCAAGATAATCTTAGTTAAAGTGACAGGCGATGTTTTGAGCTGAAGAGATGACTACTTCATCCCTAACATCATTTACTGTCTCATCTCAAAAATCAAATACTCAAATTCTGGCCGGCCAGAACTGAGGAAGAATGAGAACTCTAGTATTTCAATGTGGAAGAATGAGATGAACTGAAAAACTGGCTCAGAATGCCAGGTAGTGGCATTAGGTAGTGGAGTCTCCATCTCTGGAGACATTCAAAACCCGCCTGGACACGTTCCTGTGCAACCTGCTCTAAGGTGACCCTGCTCTGGCAGGGGGGTTGGACTAGATGATCTCCAGAGGTCCCTTCCAACCCTATGATTCTATGAATGCAGCAAGTTGTGCAATTTCAGAAACAGGGGTTGACATAGGCCAGCTTGGAAGCTAACATTTTAAAATGCAGCTATCTCTTTCTCCATAATCTTCCTCTTTATATTAGAAACCCACTTCTATTGTTAAGAGTAAAATATTTATGCTGCAAAGCAAATACAATTTGATGCTGATAGCTGGCTGAAAACATCAGCTGCGCAACAAGCTGATCAGCCACTACTCAGCATAATGGGACTGTTAACTGTAAATCTGGAAACACTTTAATAACTTTGACACTAAAGCAATATTATTTTGGCCAAAACAGATAATAGAGATGTTGTCCTGTTAGAAGGATTTTCACTGATTACTGAAGGCACTAAACCTTTATCCTCCTTCAAATTTGATTCTAATTGAAGAACATAAACACCAGTGAAACATTAACGTACAGAAACACTGAGAAAATTTGGGATTTCTCTGATGCGAGAGTTATTTGTGCTATATTCAGAAGAGAAAGGAATAGCATTAACAGGATCACATACAACATCAGTTTCTGCTTTAACCATGGCACCACAAGGACCACTGAACTTGCTTAGTACTGTCAGCCATCATCAGTTCCCACTATTGTTTATCTCAGTATTTTAAATACAGCAAAGAGCACTTCATAGCTCTATGAAATGAAAAAGTCCTTTTGCACTGTCTGGATGAAGGTCTAAATTTAAATTAATACAATTATCCTGATATAACCCCTAATTTTGACATACTTGTTGATCTTTAAAATCAAAACCAGATCCAGTCCAATCTTGGAATAAATGCACATGCTGATTTGGGGGGGGAGGTGGGAAGTGTGGGGTGACAGGGGGATGCAACAATACGGAGACATAATCAGTAAGACATGCCTATGTAAACTAGGCCTGAGAAAGCAGTAAAGTGTTAACCTACCATTTGGAGACAAAGTCACGGCTGGCATCGAGTGCATACTTGGCTCAGCTATGTACTTGAAGTCTACAGGAATGTCCCTGCAAAAGGAAGAAGTATGTGTTTTATGAAGACGTGGAGATGTTCCAAAGGGGCTGCCTCCAATCAGCTGATTTACTCAGCCACTGAACCATGCAGTATGGTGGAATCACGCGTGGCGTCCAAAAGAAGAATGTGCAAAAGCTCAAAAATATTGTGAATGCCCACCTAGAGAGCTCCAGCTGCAGAGCCATCTACAGGATAACCTCTGATAGAATGAATTTACCCCAATCAAATAACCCGGACTCTAAAGCAGAATCATAATTTCACTTGTTAAGAGTAAAGCTGTAACACACTCTATTGCCTCCAGTTTAACTGCAACTCTTAAAAAATTCTTATATAGGTAGCAAGAAAAGACTGATATATGCATCTATATTATTGGAATGTCTTACTGACTTGAGTTTTGTTTTAACTAGAATATTTCTGCCTTTTCCTTTAAAAAAAAAAAGAAAAAGAAAACAGGAGTGTGTCTCTCTCGCATCTCTCTGACAATGCCCTTTTCTTCCTGATCTCCCCAATGGGATACCAGCCAATTCCAAATGTACACAACTGAACTGAACCCTGAACTCCCCAGTCTTGACTGCATACAGGACTGTGCCAGCGTAGGTTAAGAACATACAGTGTCATGTAAAAAGGCCTAGGGAAAAAACAAGTACAGTCTAATCCTTACTCTCCAGAACTGTCATTTGGTTTTGACTATATAAATTGAATTACTAATGGGCCGTGCATATTCACAGTATTCCTCAAATCCTACACTGGAAGAATGGTAAAAAGGGAAGGCATGCGCATGTCTTTCTCATTAAGCAAAAGAAAGCTCCAGCAGAACATAGGTTTGATTAATGTATTCAGCAGAAAACGCATGCAAAATGTTCTGTAGCAACATTAATTAATACAAAGGGTATGGTTATGACTTTGTTGTTTAATTTACACTGTAGAAGGGCTGCTGGGATACAATCAGAGCAGAGAGCGTGGGTGGCTGCCTTGTACTCGTTGACTGAGCTTTGCTGGATGGCAATACGGTTGACATTAGCAGGGTAATTACAATTCTGTTTCATTGTGGAGTAAGTTATTTCCCATCATCATGTTAAGCAATGCGCACATGGACAGCAGGGTGAGAAGCTGCTCTGATGTCAAGAAGCAACACAAATGCTCCTGTGAGTTAAATGTTAAAATTATTTACCCCTCAGAATAAGAAGGGCAACCCCCTTAATACACTCTGTGGATAAGGGCAAGCACAGGAATAACTGGCTTCCAAACAGGCAGATCTAAGGCTACTGTTGGACAGTAAACCTGTAAAGGAATAACAAAACGTCCACAGAGCCACAAAAGGCTGACCAACATGATGTCAGAGGAAGTACAGTCCCCCATGCCCCATCCTACCCTTTTGCATCAACACCCAAACAGCTTCAAACCCCACCTGCAACAGGACACAAGGTCATCGCTGCAGTGGGGCCGGATCCTGATCAGCTCCCACCATCCAACACTCCCTCAGCCCACCGGTCATCTGGAGTCCTCAGTGCCAGGTAAAAGCAATCCCACTGGATGCCCCGCTAAAAAACCATCTAATCACAGAAGATGCGTGTCCAATGCGGAATTGTACTGCAGTGAGACATTTAAATGCAGCACAGGTTGTCCTGCCTTCTCCCCCTTTACATATGAAGGAGGCTCATCTACCGCAATTTATTCAAGACAGCTCTGCTTTACGTTGAAACCTACCAGATACCCTTAGGACAGCTGCAGGATACGCTGCATTAAACTATTAGGCAGAATAAAGAGATACATTTATGTTTCACATTTGCTTCCAGTCAAATTGCTAAATAAGTAATATCAACCTGCTCCCTTAAAAAAAAAAAAACTTTACAAAAAAATTACCAAGAAAGATGCTGTCACGGTTGCCTGGCCTCAAAACTCATGTGGTATATTTTTTGTTCAAATTTTTAAATTTAAAGATCTTCAAGTCCATTCCCCACTTCATAGCATTTCAAAGGCTGAGAAGTTTTAAATATCAGAAGTAGTAACTGCTAGCCAAGACTTAGAAACGTGATACTCTGGGGTTCTAATACAACTTCTTCCCCAGCAGGAGAGCGAAAAATCCTTTTAAAGAAAGAAGGAAAAAAAATCCCCACAAACTCCAAACCCAACCCAATCCAATTTTGGGATCTACACATCATGAAGAGCTCTCTCAGGAGACTACAGTATCTTTACCAGGAATGATGGTAAGAAAAGGCCTGCTGAGGGTTATAGTTTTCAGAGATAAGAAGCCTCCTAAGCCTGGCAGGATAATAACTAAGTTACCACTGTACAAAATAAAAACCTCCAAGGTCGATTGCCCAAATCATTTCACTGTTTATCCAAGCAGGATTGGGCACAGACAGAGACAAAATAACATTTTGAATTTCTAGAAGGAAGAACACAGAATATGATACCCATGCCAACTTTAATATCCCTGCTGTAATGATACAATCACATGAAACGCGAAAGCAGACAAATGTTGAAGTGCTCCCATTAAGCTTCCTAAATAAACCGTTTAATCTGCAAGAGTCCGTGCTATACTTGCAGTCTGAACTTTCAGCAACCATCCAACTGCAATTCAGCATACAGCACAATGAAATCCATGCAGGGGATAAACTCTTGGGGAAAGGAGATTTAAATTCTCAGGGAAGAAGTTCCTCACTGTGATGAAGTTTGACGTGGCATCCCATTACCAGCTCTGGCCAAGTCAAAGTGTTTACAAAACACACTACAAAATTCCTCTAGACAATTGAAACTCAGCAATTAGACCAGCTTTAATTACTGGCTTTTAAGGCCATACTCAGGTCATAATTACTTCTGCTTTGTTTCTGTAGGATACTGAAGAAATACTTTGCTGAAGAACTTACAAAGAAAACGTGCCAAAAGGTGCAGCAACCAAATCACCCAAAGTTGCAAATAATTTTCCTTATGAACTTAGGAAAAAAGGATTTGAGGTGCAGCATGAAATAATTTGCCGTGGAAGCTTTCAAGCTCCAAAAGCTTTGGTAGTTAATGCATTAACTAAGTTTTAATGCATTGTAAAAATTTGGGTCTTGAAATTATAGAAATATGCCTACAGACCAATTAACATGTATCATGGCAGGTTGTGAAGAAAGGTTTTCAGGTCTTGCCTAGGAAGACAGCATTACATCTACTTTTTATAAAACCAAAAAAATCCCTGACTGTATTACAGATTATTGCCTACAGTTGATGGACAGGCTTGAGAGGTGGGCCCATGCAAACCTCATGAAGTTCAACCAGGCCAAGTGCAAGGTCCTGCACCTGGGTTGGGGCAATCCCAAGAACAAATACAGGGTGGGTGGAGAGGGGATTGAGAGCAGCCCTGAGGAGAAGGACTTGGGGGTGCTGGTGGATGAGAAGCTCAACATGAGCCAGCAATGTGTGCTCGCAGCCCAGGAAGCCAACCGCATCCTGGGCTGCATCAAAAGCAGCGTGGCCAGCAGGTCGAGGGAGGTGATTCTGCCCCTCGACTCTGCTCTGGTGAGACTCCACGTGGAGTACTGTGTCCAACTTTGGAGTCCCCAACTTAAGGACACGGACCTGTTCAAACGGGTCCAGAGGAGAGCCACGAAGATGATCAGAGGGCTGGAGCATCTCTCCTACGAGGACAGGCTGAGAGAGTTGGGGTTGTTCAGGCTGGAGAAGAGAAGGCTCCGGGGAGACCTTATAGCGGCCTTCCAGTACTGAAAGGGGGCCTACAGGAAAGATGGGGAGGGACTCTTTATCAGGGAGTGTAGCGAGAGGACGAGGAATAACGATTTTAAACTGGAAGAGGGGAAATTTAGATTAGATATTAGGAAGAAATTTTACTGTCAGGGTGGTGAGGCACTGGAACAAGTTGCCCAGGGAAGCTGTGGATGCCCCATCCCTGGAAGTGTTCGAGGCCAGGCTGGATGGGGCTCTGAGCAACCTGGTCTAGTGGGAGGTGTCCCTGCCCATGGCAGGGGGGTTGGAACTAGATGATCTCTAAGGTCCCTTCCAACGCAAACCATTCTATGATTATATGAATTCCCTATTATCTGAACAAGGGAGCTGCTTCTTCAGCGTACAGCAAGCTCAGTACATATTTTTTTCTTAAGAAGGAAAAAACTTCTGCTACTGGAACAATCAGGTTGTGATGTTCCCATGCCAGAACCTTTTTGCCTTTCTTGCTCTTCTCCAGAGTGACTAAATCCACCCACTTCGCTATTTATTTCAGCCATCAACACAAAGCTCACAAAACAAGGGCAATCCAATCGCAAGGAAGTAACAGATTTGTGCAAGTGAGATCCTCCTCCCACTTGCCAGAGAGGATATAGGCCTTAGCAGATAGGATATTGCAAAAATTTTTCTTTAAGGAGCTCAGTAAATACATGGGTCTAATTATGAAATACTGAACAGAGGCTCTCTTGGAGCGACATATGGTGACAGCATTACACGTCTAGCCTAAGCCTGGGTTCCCAGACTTTGGTCATTACCACCGCTGCTACTGGCAATGACAGCAGCCATCACAGACATGCTGCGGCTTTTGCTGGCTGCTTGGGTAACATTCCAATACCACAGATTGAAGTCTCTTGTCTAGGTTTAGAAAAAAGGAAAAAAAAAAAGCTAGGAAGGAACTGATTAGTCACAGAGCTGTCGAACTAGTGCCCATATTGTGCAGCAGCTTTGCATGTGTGAACGGCAAAACGAAATGGATACCTAAAGATACGGGAGCGATTATTTCAAAGAAGAAATTTGAAATCCTAGAGAAGTCTTAAAAGTCTTAAGCTGAAAGTCCTAGTACCTAGAACCTTGTGGAAAACATTTCAGATAGGAGAGATTTGGTTTCTCCCCAGAAAATTGGAAGCCATTTAAAATTCTGTTTTTATGAGTTTTTCTTAGACAGAATTTCACTTTTCTGTTATCTACTGTATTCATACTGTGGGTATCAATGATTGCTGAAAGCCCCAGACTACCAGAAAACCAGAAATGAAGCTACACTAAACTAGCTATCTCATACATGGGCCAAATATTACATAACACTATGCACACCCAAGTTCAAAGCTTTCAAAACCGACACACTAATGTAACAGAGCAGACGTTTCTTTAAAAGGTTAATTTAAGGGTTAATACAGCCTTGGGGAAAGGAGAGAGAACAGAGATCACTAACAGAGCGCAGTGTGCTTCAGGCTGACAGGGCTGTCTTATGTCTTCTCTGGGAGAGAAGGAAACCTGTGAAGTGTCTCGAGCATTGAGCCAGGATGGGTTGGTTAGTATTCAGCAACGTGATAGGAAGCAACGAGTTTTAAAGATTAAAATCTCTAGAGAAATAATTCTGAAAGATACAGTATTAAGATAAATTATTAATAATTAATGTTAAAAATAAGTACAGTCCAATGCGCATATAAAATCTGCGCTAATAAAACAGAGGCTATGTAAGACATTTTATTTTGCATACAGTGATTTAGGTTTTTTAGGCTTTAAGAACAGTTTTCAAGTATTGCAGTACAGTAGGGCTTTAAGCTAGGGACAGTAATTCACTGTTAGACATTAAGAATGATTTCAAAGACATTGAAAGTATTATACTAAGATTTCGGAAGGGATGTTTCCTTTCACTGGACAAAAATAGTTAAGAACTATGACCCACGCTAGACTGAGTGGCAGAATGCAGGAGTTTGCAGAGTATATGCCCAACTTCAACAGTTATCAGAAATTAGCAACAATAGCTGAGATTGTTCTGGTTCTACTTTATTGTGAAACACTTTAGCTACTGCATGTATAATTATATCATAACTACTGCATATATAATTACATAAATAAATTCAGCTCTTCCTCAGCTAGCCAGAACTCAGTACACTCCAACGTCCTATGTGCTACGCATACTTTTTAAAATAAACTCTCTTCTCAAGTTTGCTCATAATATACTTCAAGTTAAAATTCAAATTTTTCAACTTACCATTCCCAGACTCTTAAACTCTTGTCATCAGATGTACTCACAAACCTTCTATTTTCATCCACAAACACAATGGTGTTGACAGCTCCCAAATGCCTATCGTATTCTTGCACAATCTCACCACTTCGAATATCCCACTACAAATAAAAACAGCAGAATAAGATCTTGTTTTTCACTAAATATCATAAATTTTAGAGGAGGAGACACTAAGTAGACATACCTGCACAATTTTCTTATCTGACATTCCTGCAACAAAGAGATTTTGTTTATCTTCATCAGGATTGAACTTGACACAGTAAGGAACTTTCCTGTTTGTGAATCTTGAAATACACTGCCCTGCAACAGACAAGCCATTCATAGTGTGTTAGGCCAGAAGTTCTATGGGATGATTAGTTCTTTGCAGGTATCGATAAAAATCCTTTCATTTCACTTATACTCTACTAACAGAAGAAAATACTTATTTTAAAGCCCTTGAGAAGATTAGAGGATAGAATTTACCCTGCTCTTTGATTATACTTTCTTCCATATGTTTATATGCATGCACCTGTGTAAACACATACAAACTGTTCTGTACCTTTACTACAGCTTTCCAAACAATACAACTGCTCAGTACCCTGTACGTCATCAGGACATATCAAGGACATCAGGACTGGTCAAGCTATCAGAGCTGACCACCGTCTTTGCAATGCATCACCTCCTTAGGATCAAAGGTCGTGACAAGAGACTTTAACTCAGGCAAGGATTCCTCAATCCTAAACCTAGAAAAGGATAACCGTAATCCAACTGCAAAACAAACCACTGACCTCTTCTCATAGCCTCAGTCATAAATACATGTTATCCGTAACTTACAGGAGCCTGTTTTAATCCGAAAGCTCAATACATTTTTCAGGTGTCTAAATAACTGAGTTCAGACTCAAGTCTGGAGAATTTGACTTGTACCTTGCTGGGTGTCACCTGTATGAGACCAGTGGCACTGCTAACCAAGAAAGCTAAAATCTTTTTCAAACATGGAAACTTCCTGTCTTCGGAACAGACTTAAGTTTAAAAGAATACCGACAAAAATCTATCCTGTATGTTTTCAGCTTAAGAAACTATTTGGAGCAAAATGTTACAGAGCATCTCCCAGGCAGTTCTGTGAGAGCATCAGACCTACCCTCCACTCCCTATACCAGCAGCTCAGTTTCTACCACCTTTTCTTATTTGGAGTGCTCTTCAAGTTCAGGTTAACTGAAAGATCAAATGACTTAATTCCTCAAAATTAAACATATTTAGGTCTCAGGTGTGACTTCATTACTTGATTTTATGCCTGTACATGTAAACATGCAATTAACTGACCGGGTAAAATTTTGTCTTTTTGCTGAAAATTTTTCTAGCATTACAAATAACTATCAAACTTATCAAATAAAAAGGTATATGAAATACAGGTATATAGGTAGTGTCAACTGCAGCGTTACAGATAACGACAAAACATTTAGGAAAAAAAGACTAATGAGAGCCTGAATTACAAGACTACATTGAGGATAACTGGAAACATCCTGACTGACTGATAATATATCTTGATATTTACTATTAATTAAACATAGTGCCAAGTAACAGCATCTACAAATACAAGCCTACCTGTTTCAGTGTCCCAGAGTTTAAGATAGCGGTCATATGCAGCACTAAGAAACCGAGTGCCAGCATTATTAAAACAGATGTCTCGAACAGCTTTACTATGTCCTACAAGATAGAAAAAATGCGATGATAAACTTTTGTCCATTCATGTATTAAGGTTTTTTTCCAAAAACATTATTCAAGTTAAATGCTCCAGTCTTTAGCAATGCAAAGAGAACAAGGAAATCACTTACTGAAGTTCTTCATGAGCACTAGGTAAAGAATGATTCAAGTGAGAAAGAAAAAGCAACTCCTAAAGAATGATGAGAGTAACAACCAAAAATCCCCACACCTCTAAAGCACTGGGGAGAGAAACACTGGCATTGCACAGAACCAACCACCGTGCATCATTCATAAATTGTTACACAAGCAGAACTTTAAGTACTGTTGGCTTCAAAGATTGTTCTGGTCACACTTAAGAACTGCAAGAGAGGTCTAAAACACTGTAATAAATGTCAACATCTAATGAAAAAGAGGAGGAGAGAAACAGTACAGGAGATACATTTAAAGAAGAAACATTTAAAATTAGACAACAGGTACAAAACATAGGAAATACCAGATCAGAAAATTAAGAATGCTTTCATCTGGTGCTAACCTTGGTAACCCTCAACCTCAATACTTTCATCTGACCACTGCATCACACTTGTAGGAGATCTCTCAGTTAAAATATTGGCACAGTAACTGAAATATAGCAAAATAGCAGGTGAATCTGGTTGATAATCAGGACCTTTTGAGAAAAACAGTCAAACTGTTCAGAAAGAGCAGTCTATTGAAAGAGACCCTTTTTTGAGCCATCATCTTTGCCACACTGCTGTCATCAGAAATATTAGGTGAAATATTGTCATTGCTCAACATATATTCACTCAGTGTTCTAGAAATGGTCCCATTTCAAAAGGGGAACCAGCTGCTTTTGTTCTGCATTCAAGGCTGCTAAGAAGTTTGTATTTCTCTCTCTCTCAGCTATCTGTTTTATAAAGCACCTGTCACATGAACAAAGATAGCACCTGAACCTAAAAAAATCCCCATGCTTTTGCACTAGAAACTCAGCACAGAAGAGACCACCTGTTTAAGGTGGGATCATAAGACCATGAGATGCCCTCACTGCATAAATACAGAGCGCTGCTGTTCTCAACATGAAGATGGGGCAATTTAATTTCACAATTTCACCTTTGGAAAGGAATCTTGCATAAAGTATTGATGACTGCAGTACACTAATGTTTTGGTTTAGGGGTCATAAGGTGTTATACATCAACACTAAGTTGCTTAGAATAATGACAAAGGTTCACTAAAAACTTGCACCTTTTTCAATTTTTACTGCCAAGATCATACTGAATACCATTTGCCTTGGATGCCTACAGGTCCTCTCTATGATAAATTGATAAGCTAACTTAAACCATATCCTCCCGTTAAGTTGTTTTAAATATAGATCAGTTTAAAAAAAAAGACCATTACCAATAAATGTTCGTAGACATCTTCGATCACCATATACTTCCCATAGCTTGGGAAAAAAAAAAGGGATGGGGAGAACAGATGTCAGTTGTTAAACAATAATGATGCTGAAATTAAGTGCAAATATATATAGCAACACCTTTTAAGAAATTAATTACAAACATATGACATCTACTGATTAATCACAACTATCTATCCAGGAATTCACAAGAATGCTCTGTCATCTTCTTGCTAGCAAAACCCCCTTAAAATAACTAAAAATGCCATACCATAGTCCACTTTAAAGCCCTAAGGTTTTGCTAGGAAAAAAAAAAAATTATCAGCTTTCTAATATGATTTATTCTGGACTAAAATGAGATTACTTCAAGACCACAAATGCTTCAGTAAAACACTTCAGCAGAAATCTATTGCTATTTGTAAAATTAGGCTTCACAGAAAATGAATTATTATAATAACAAAGGCAGTAACACGAGGAACTTGTGACCTTCTAAATGCTATTACTAAATGATTAACACTGTTCTAACACCCACAGTATTATGTATAATTTCTTTCTTTGTTACAATGAGTTTATAATTTAAAATTCAAGTAAGAAAAATAAAAGTAACATAGACAAAAGGTATTTGGTAGAAGTACCAAATCTTTAAGTATTCTAAAATGCATTTTCTGTATTAAATGATGTTATAAAATATATACATGAAACCAGAAAAATAACTCACCTTAATTTTGCAGTCCATAGAGCAAGACAACAGTATATGCCCAGAGAGAGGAAACAATCTAACTGCACTGACACCCTGTAAATAAGGACATAATTAAACAGTAAGTGGAACATCTAGATATTTGCTCAGTTCGTTTGCCCTCTTTCCTAAGGAAAAAGCTAAAGCTTATCTTCATAAAATATACAGATACTGTATCTTGAGAAGAAATAACCTACCCACGTTCCATTTTAGAAACAGCGATGCATTTTGACCAGTTGTTACTGGCAACACATTGATTTGCTTCAACAGCTGTATTTATACCCTCCTTCAACACTCACACCATTGCTGTGGTTAACACAGCAAAGAAATACAAATTGTACATTTGGGTGACTGTTTCTGTATAACGAGTCTTTTCAGGTGCGGCAGGTGAGGAATTTTTCCACAAAAATAGTTTCTGGCCAGCTCCATTTCTTACATAAACTAACAGTGGCTTCTACCCACTGAACTCAGATTCCCTGGGCACAGCATCTTCCCATCTATCTGTATTTCAGATACTCCTGCCAGAAGAAGTCCAAAGAATCACCAAGCACTCATAGTTTTATGTCCCTTCTTTCAATTTCATGTCAATTACTCTATTCATATTCCATCCAGTTCCCCCTACCCCTGGTTGGAGTTGGGTGCTTCATCCTCCCTATCATTGCCTACTTATATCCCCCAGCTTTTCTAGATTTGTCAGTCCATCTTTCTTTTCCTTGTCTCACTGATACCGTTATTCATCTCTTGTTTAAAGGAAAAAGCTATTTTATGCATCAGTCTGTTCTAATAGCATAATAGGCAGAGGAGTGACTCCTCCTTTGGGGAGATGTTATTCTGGACAGCACTGATAGTTGCAGCTACAAGCTCTTTGATGCAGCAATCATTAAAGAAGAGTTTAGAGTTGTGACTCAACTAGAAAAGGGTAAAAGCTAACCCTGCGTCCTCCGTTCTTCCATCTTTCAGGTATCATTAAGGTGCTGTCCAGTGCAGCACAGTATAAGAGTATACGCTTTACAAACCTGGTAAGTGAAACACTTTTTTAATACCAAAATTATGTATACAGGTACGGTCTCTGGCACAAGAAGAAACTGTAAATGTTAAGTAGCATCATCAAAGAAAACTCTTAACAAGGCACGCCTCTCAAAGGTAATAGCTGTATTTGGGAACCCGGTAATGCTGATGCATCATGTAAATTTACATAAGTTTTGTGATTATAAGTTTGATATGAAATAGCCCTTAAGTACTTTTACTATTAAAAAGAAAAAGCATTTTCAGGGATCTCTAGAATTAGCCTTATTCTTATTCATGTGGTAGTTTAGGAAATAACTCCAAATCCCAGAGAAGTAACTGAATAATATTTGTTCCTTAAAAGGAGGTCAGGAAGTCACTATGTTCATGAAAAAGTATATGGAGGCAAACACCTTGTGTGAGCATGTAATGCAACCAATTACAAGTGTAATGTGGTAAAGACGAAAATACTCCTTTCTTCTACTGATGCTTCAGTTCTATAGAAGTTACTAGCTTCAGACACAAAATGAAGTGTGTTTTTATGATGCACGCTCACAAACACGACTTCCTACCTTTGTATGTCCAGACCACACATGGATTTGTTTCTTTGGAAGATAGCACTTGTCAGGTGGCACTGTAGAACGGAGATTAACTCCAACATCTTGAGGGACATGAAGGTAAGATCTCCCCTGATAGTCATACATTTCCTTAACTGAAAAGGTAAACACAGAATTCTGAGAATCCAGGAGCCTGTATTTTAAGAGGTTATAGTCTTCAAGAGGCTCAACAGCCACACGCAATTAAGGGTTTTCTCAACACAGCTGCTCTGCTGTGAAGGGGGTAGGGTGCGGATGGGAGAAAGAAAACCCCACTTCATAGAACACAGATGCGGAATCTTATTTGAGCTCAGCTGAGCTCAAATTAAGTCATTTCAGCAAAATCTGCTTGGAATCTGATAATCTGAATATTAAGACAATCTCCCCCCTACACATCTTACTCATCATCAAAGGCAAGAGAGTTCCTCAAGCCAACAAGAGTTTGCTTACACTAACTTTGTGCATGGAAATGGGTATTTCAGAGTAGACTGGCGTTGGATAGCCAGTGACATTAAGCTGTGCACTGATTAAGTGCTCAGTTTCTGGGATATTGTTATGGCAGTTTTGGTTGTACAAGTACCCTTCTGCACAGTATCCTTGTTTACACATGTCTACAAAGTGGCACATTTCTGGAATGTTCGTCTTTGAAAAAATTAAAGTTTATCTTGTAAGGTCTTTCACTGTGAGACTTCAGGTAGAGACCATGAAAAGCCTCTATAGGAGGCTCCATGTCTAAAATTTCAGGTTTGTCATGCTCATCACTATTCAATAAATATTGTCATGATCTACTACATATAAACAGAATGAAGTACTAATGTCGGCAATGCCTATCTCGTAGCCACTTCTTTAATGCACATAAGAAAGGATGCTCCAGCTTGCGCGTGTAAGCCTGGCTGTAGAAAGAGAGACTCAGTTTACACAACCATCTGTGCCAAGCAATATCAGGCACAACTGTTTTGCATGCAGAGAGTTGAAATAATAGTATCCAAAAATCTCTTAATTTTACTTACTTAGAAAACCATTTCCTTTGCAGGTACCACATGCTATAGGCTTCCATGAGGGTAATTATTTGATACACAATTATACACAGTATGACAGCAAGAACATTTACATTAAGAATTGAGGAAGTATATAGTCCAAGTGATTTTCTAAATCGTATGTAAGCCATAACTCAAAGCACTACCTGCTGATGAAAGTCCTGACACATAAAACTGCAATAATTCTGAAGTTGAAACTAAGCCAAACTCATAACTTTAAAATGTTTGCTCTGTAAAACAGGAAATGGATATATGCATCTAGTACCATTAAAAATAAATAAATAAAACCAGTACCCTGAAAGATGACACTTCCACGCTGCTCTTCACAGTGTGAAGTGGAATTAGTCCAAGTTTATCTCTTTCCCTGTCCTTTACACTTATGCCTATGAGCGCTATTATCTCCAATACAGAAACATCAAGGTGCCTCAGCAGTTTTGCTGCGGCTGTCTGCCATCCTTACTAATTAACGCAGCAGGCAAGAAAACACAGTGAGCAAGAAAATGAGAACAGGCAGGAAGATGCCATTACCATGTAATATAGTCTTCTCCTCTCCAGGTTTATCATCTTCCAGTTTTCCTCTCTTCTGCCTCTTAGCTGTTATTTCATCCAACTCTTTCTGTTCTTCCTGGAAAAATAAAACATGATCTTGACTTTTAAAAATTCAGCATTCAGAATCACATAACAAAATCCAGAACTGCACTACTGTTTACTTACAATTAAGAACACATTTATTTCCTAAACCAGATTAGAAATATTTTTAAGTACCAATAAAGAGAATACCTTTATCAAAACCAGAATAATTTAAATAGCTTAAATAGCACACTTAAAAGAATTAAATATTATCTTTTTATTCGTAGACTACAGCTAAGCATCACTGATTGAACAAAAAGGATGTATGTTGGTTAGAGACGGGGTTTTTTTGTGGGGGTAATTGTTTTTCTGTTTGTTTTATTTATTTTCTTTTTTAAAAAACTTTTACTTTCAGTTCTTTTCAAGCTGCTTCTGTTTATAAACATCTTTTAATTAGACTCCACACACTACACACAGATACAATTAATTTTATTTCCAAACAGTCTTGCAAATAATTGAATGCAGAATATACGGAACACTATTTGGACGTATCACCTGAAATGTTTCTATCACCCTAAAGCATAGCATGGACCTTCTGCTTGGAAAAACTACTAGTGTAGCTGGATCTCTGTTTAAAGCCATTGCAATGTACTAACAATTTGTATCTATTGTGTTAAAGTAGTACTTACTTCTGATGGTTTGGCTACTTCTTTTTCATCAACATACTTTGCCCATGGTCCCAGAAAACCATCAATATTAGATGCATCATTCTCTTTGAATTTCTTCCTTTTTTCAATTTTCCTTTGTCCTGTTTCGAACACTGTTAAACCTGAAGAAAGAAACAATACACTGTCTAGATGCTAACACAGAATACAACTTCATAGGTCATATCATAGTCAGTTTAAAAGAAAAAAACACCACCACCACTCCTTCCAATACACAGCAAAATGGAAAAATTGTTTGACCAGAATTGGCCAAAGCATCACTAACTTTTCTAACTATGAACACTGCTTACTATGTGCAGTAACAGGGGAACCACTTAAACTGTGTGTCACGGTTTGTTAATTTAACCATGCGTGTACCCATGTATTTTTAACAATAAGTCTGCAGACTGTATGAATACATCTATTTTCATACTTTAAACAGTGCAGTGTTTGAAAGAGTAGAGTCCTAACAATTGGGTTCTGATCCTCCTCACCTCTCTCAGTTTCTAAAAAACCCCCCAAAAGCCAAAATAAGACAGGTCTCCCAAAACCCCAACAGTGTATTTTAATTTAGTAAAAAGACATAGAATCATAGCATAGTTTGGGTTGGAAGGGACCTTTAAAGGTCATCTAGTCCAACCCTCCTGCAATAAGCAGGGACGTCTGCAATAAGCAGGGACGTCTTCAACTAGATCAGATTGCTCAGAGCCCCCTCCAACCTGACCTGGAATGATTCCAGGGATGGGGCATCTACCACCTCTCTGGGCAATCTGTGCCAGTGTTTCAGCGCCCTCATCGTAAAAAATTTCTTCCTTTTGTCTGAATCTACCCTCTTTTAGATTAAAACCATTACCCCTTATCCTATTGCTACAAACACTACTAAAAAGTCTGTTCACATTGACATAGTCCTTGACCTCCAACCACTCACTATCTTGTTCTTTCATATAAACGCTAGCTTTTCACGAATGCCGTGCCCTCAGAATTTCATTTGTCAAAACCATTAAACAATATAGATATGGGATGAAAAAAAATAAAGTTAAAGATGTTAATGACTTAAGAGTTTTTCAAAAGTTTGTATATGCAATTATGTGCAATTTTCAAACAAGGGTTTTTTACAGCATCAGTAATACCTAGTGCAACGGAGCCCAAAAGAGCTTTGTATAAACAACGGGAAATATGCAATGTAAAAATTAAAGTAATGATCACATGAAGGAATCGTACATTAATGAAGTTTTCTTAAAATAAATTACTAAAATTCCATTATGAAAAGGTTATTTTTAAATTTTTGAAATTATTTCATCTTAGCCATTTCTGTCTAATGCCTGTAGCTGCTATACCAAAATAAGTCTATTTTCTTTATCCTACTTTGGAAGGAAATAACCTCAGATATATTCCATGGAAGAGGACACAGAAATAAAGAACCTTTGTACACACATGTGAATAAGATGTTAGAAAAAGACATGCAAGGGAAAGTATAACCGTAAAGCTTACACAGATAGAGTTTTCCAATGCAAATAAGTCACTCTGAGTGTTAAATATCTTGCATCAAAGTATTAATTACAAACCCCATGCCTCCGGTAGTCGATCCTCCCAGTGGCATACTATGCCTTTACCATTTGGCAACCTTCCAATGTTTTTTCTTTTCTGAATAACCCAAACAGCTTAACTCTGCTAAACAGCAATAACGAGCAATTCCCAACAGAACACTAGAGGTTGCATACAGAGCAATCAGTTTGCTACTGAGTAGCACAGTTAAGGTGATCAGCCCAACATACAAGTATCCAATTTTAGCTAAGACAGAATTTAAGAAGACCAAAAAGCTCTGTTTCAAATATACAGATCAATTCTATTCATGTAATGGCACATGCTAGGTTACAATTAAAAATCCTAATTTGAAATTTGACATAACGATAGCCTGAAATATTTGCTATTTCAGGAAAACAAAGCCCCCCCAATATCTCTCTTCCTCCTTCACATTACAGTTGCAACACATCTTCATTTACTACATCTTTGGACATGGGTAAGTCTCTCATGATTCCTTCCTTTGCCGATACCTACTCCATTTCTTAGTGAAGAAACAGAAACGGTCATCAGTTGCAAGTCATTTATATGACATTCTGAATTATTTACCTTGATTTTTTTCAGCTTCTTCTACAGAACCAATATATTTGGTAGCAACTTCAGGGTTATCTATTGAGGGATCTAATGCATAACCTAGAACAAGAGGTGAAATAAAATACTGTTATATCAAGTTTTTTAGTTTTGTATAGCGTTTATTACTCTCTCCCCCCTCCCACATACACATTCTGTGATTTTTTTTTTTCCTGTTGGCTCTCAAGGAGCTAGGGATGAGGAATGATTAACACTTTGAAATCCCATCCAGTTTTCACTTAGCCTGGGTATTAGGATTACTACAAAACCACTACTCATTCCATGAGGTCTTTGAGTATGCGTTGCTGCCAGAATGCTTAAATTTGCACAAAATAGAGAAGTAAATAAATATAATAGGCAACAGTTAACATAAGATGCAAAGGGAGTCTACTCATGGGGAGCAAAGTCACAGAATGTTTCTGGTGGGAAGGGACCTCAGGAGGCCCCTGGCCCAACACCCTGCTCCAAGCGAGGTCAACAATGAATTCAGAGCAGTTTGCTGTAAGACAAACACAAGATTTTGAAATGCCATAGCATCCTCCTCTTGTTGTAACATGGCATAAGGGAAAAGACTAGCTCAAAATCCTATTGTTTACGACACATGGTTTTAAACAGACGCTGCTTTAGTTAGGGCACTCTTCCTTGGTCTGCAAAGGCAGTAAGTCACGCTGAAACCAGCCTGATGCTGCATGCAGAGAAACCTCTGACTTCTGCAGCAGCCTCTGGCCCCTGCCCACTACCACTGCTGGGTCAAAGCGAGTGCTACTCATCTCTGGCAGTCCTGGGGATGGCAGCAGCTGGAAGGAAGAGGACAGACACGGGGGAAAAAATGAAAACAAATGAAGTTTGCTAGGGCTTTGCGCATATTCTGTCTCCCCCAGCAGAAATTATTTCATCCTCCTCCTGCCGGAGTTGGGAAAGCTTGTTCCCTCAACTTGAAAACAGGTGGTTTAACTAATGTGGATAGTATCAAAGGCAGTAGCAATGGCCTTTTATTTTTAAAAGAATTAAGTATTCACATCTTCACTTCCTGATTACAGCTATTGACTCTCCTTAAAAAAAACTCCAAACCAAACAACAAAAACTGCTGGACTTAGTCTTATAAATAATTTATAAAATGTATCAGCATTTCATAGATATTCAGGATATTTACAATTTTTGATACCGAGGTTCTTATTTTAATATGCATATCTTACAGTTTTTCTCCATTTCTCCTGAAGTGGATAGCATGATCTTATGAGAATATGATAGACAAATAAACTCATCTAGTTTCCAAGGAACAGGTGCACTGAACATTTACTGACCACCATGGCTTTTTTTTGGAAAGACTGCACCCTGGTGGACAAATCACCAATTTTTATTAAATATTATTCAAGTGACAAAATGTCCCTTGAAGACCCAATGAGAATTTCTCTGTATCAGGAAGGGAAAAAAAAAAGGGGGGGGGTGGAAAAGCAATGAAGATATTAAATCACCGGGAAAAGTAATCACACACACAAAATCAAAGAAATCTTACAGCATTCAATCTAATTCTTATGTTTTTGTTGATTCACAGAGACTCCCACAAACACTGGGAGATTACCCAGGCCACCACAGAGACCAATGGTCCATGAAAGCACTTGGGTTCACACACGTTGAGAACCTATCAACATCATCCCAATAGCCAAAGGAGATCATCTCCCCAACCATTTCTCAGAAAGACTACTGTCCTAGATGACGGCCCAGTTAATTTATTTTTAGATGCTGGAAAAAAAAAAATATTGACATTAGCGGAAGAGCCATTCCAAGAACACAGCAAGTGTTCCTACACAAATGGAGCAATCCATCTGCAGACCAACTCTGGAGCTTCAAACCTGGTAAGACCCAGTCATGGAACGTGTGCCCAGATGCTCCGTGAATGTGATACAGGGAGAGAAATATATACCAATGATCTCTTATGAAATACAAATTCCCACTATAACCTTTTTTTGTTGTTTGGCTTAGGTACTCTAGGCTGTTATTAGGATTTACCTCCATGGCTAACCAAACTGAGCAGACTCTGCAATTAGACTTTCACTAATTTAACTGCCTGCTTTTATTAAGCCACTATTTCAATGACTTATTTTCCAAGCTATAAGGTTTCTGTTAACAGCAGAGAGATAATACTTTGGATTTATGTCAAAATCAATACAGTGGTTTACTTGTCCTCCAACTGTATTGACACAGTCTCTGGGACTCTATTTGCTTGGTACTTGTAAAAGAGGGGCAGTATTCTAATGAATAGGGCCCCAGGGCCAAGCACAGCTTCCCGTGGAAGCGGAGACTTCTTATAGCTGGGTTGAATTTGGTCCAGCATCATTCTCATAGCAAAGCTCGGAACAATTTCTACTTTCTAGTGGATATGTGAAAGAGAATCTTTTCCTTCTGCCTGGGACTCCTAAACGCAGCTGCAAAAGACAGCTTGCTTTTATCCTACTCAGCTGGTATGCCATATAATGTGCCCTGACTCCTACGTCTCCTTCAGTTTTACTTAAGAGGCAGATATTTCACGCTACATTTTAGCAAGGAAAGGTACAATTCCACCTACATCCATAATTTCAGTGCACCTGAAAATGGTTGGTTAAATAACCAGACTTTGATGTGCGTTCCAGAAAGACAGCTAATTAAGGTATGTTTACACCGTGCTGTGCAATGCAGCGTACAGAGACCCAAGGCAGCTCAGGTACGTGCAGCAATGCAGCTGGACTGACCCATTCTGACTGCACTGGCCTCTCCGCAGGATCAAAGTAATCACAGAATAAAGCGCCTACAACTGAACGAGGTAATAGCGACTGCAGGTGTTGCATGTAACATGAGTAGATGAAAAAACCCCAGAAGTATTATTTCCAAGTCAGAGTTATTTTAAGCTCTTAAAATACCAGTCTTACTGATGAAGTAATCCTGTTATAACCAAGTTACTGAATACTCATAAAGAGCTTTGAGATTCACGGACAGGAGATTGTTTCTTATGAAATAAGACATTAATATCTTGTGATGGAGAGAATTTAAAATACTAAACGCAGCATGAATGAAGCAGTCCACTGATGACAAGTACTGATGCTGAAATAGCTGTGAAATTACTTTTCTACCGTATTCATGAACAGTTTGTGTGAAGCATCTAAAAAATCTGTAATTCCACTCGACACTGAAAATTTATATATGCACATATAATTAAGGAGAGTATACTGCTTTTTCTTTTTTTAAACAGAGCTCTAAAGAGACTTTTAAAGAAAAGTGACTGCTTCTGCTGTGAATACAGATACAGAAGAATAAACAAGTGTTTGTATTTTAGGACCTCCTAGTCTTTTTAGCCATGCTCCAAGGACAACATTGGAAAAATAATGTTTGTTAAGCTTTTGGCCATTTATATCATAATAGATTGTGAAGAGAAATTATTTTTTCCAGAGAGAAAGCCTTCTCTTTAATAGCTGATATAAGAAGATTGCCGTACATCAATGGATTCAAATAAGGGTAAATTACCTATAACTGCAGATGCAAAACTGATTGCTAATTAAAAAAAAAAAAGTCCAGCTCTCACAGAGCAATTATTAATGGCTTTCCATCAAACTGGGAGAAGATCTTATACAAGATTATAAAATGGCCTGCCTGGACTATTTTATTCAATACTTTTATGGATTATGCCATCAGCAAAGCATCACGTACCTGTAAAACCTGCATCTGACACCAAAGACAAGTGTGAAATATTTCACTTTAAAGACATGCTGAATGACAAATACCGAAAAAAGAAAATAACTGCCTAGGTACAGTGGAAAATAATGCAGGCTGCAAGGGTGGTGTTGTTGATACACTTAACTAGTCTATCTGACACCAATGAGAAAAAAAGAAAAAAGAATTCTGAGACTTACTGCAAAGGAAAAACTATATAAAACATGGAAGAGCACTGGCAAGGCCTAATCTAGATTAGCACGTCCAGTTTTAAGCAATGTATTTTAAAGAAAAATTTAGATAAAACTGAAAGTAACAAGAATAATAAAATATTGGGGGTGGGGGGAAAGCCTAGAAAAGATTGAAGAAACATGCTTGTCGGTCTAAAAAGAGATGAAGAACAGAAGGTGAAAAACTGATGGACCCAAAGGTAGTTTCAATATGCGAAACATTAGAGACAACAGCGACCCATGGCTTGATAGGAATGCTGAAGGGAATATAAGAAATAGTTTAAATTTGCAGCACAGAAGATTCAGGGTAGTATCAATAAAATCTCAACTATTACACTCATGAAAAAAACTGCAACAACAACATTTATGTAGGTTTTAAAACCATGCAAAATAGTATAAAAAAAGGAATGACCTTGAAGCAATTCTGACTCAAGAGATCTGACTAGATCACGGGTTTCAAGCTGTTGTCTGTGGATACAGGACCTGACTCCTCCTGGGGAGTCTGAAAGACAAGAGAAGCAGGTCTGCCTTCACAATAACAAGGGTTCGCAACCTCTTGGAGGTCAAGGATGAAATGACAGCTTAAGAATCCAGGGTCTAGGAAGGAAAAGAAAAAAAAAAAAAAAAAGGAGAATGACTAGAGCAGTCTAAGACTTGGCTTTTCCTTTTGTGTATTACATGCCTGAACTACAATGTTTTCTATCCTAAAGAATAAAGAGAGCAGCAGATATCTGACTACTTCCAAACGCTGGTATCACAGAGACATTCTTGATAAAGAAGCTGAGGTCTGGTTGATCTGTCAGAGATGTGAGGTTTGCATTTGGCATGCTCTTCCTAAGCTTTTCACAGACAGAGGGACAGGACAAAAGTTACTCAATTATGCTGTGGTATTTGTGAATTTGTATAAAATACACTCCAGAAGGGCGGCTCATTTTCAAGAGTTTGTTTACTGCAAAGAGAAGCTACAGATCTTAACCCTGATGTGGAAAACATCTCCAGGGCCTGTGTCAACTTCACCTCTCCAAACTCCTAGAATGAGGGGAACCTTATTGAGATGGGTAGACTTAAAAGGTTGTTGGTACTGAGAAGGCTCAAAGAGTGTTTTTTTGGTGAAATAGTTGGGGATAGCCAATAGTTAAAGAAAAATAAGCAATTTGGAATGACACACAATCTTAAAAAAGCCACATCCTTAAGCAAAAGGTAGCACAGAAATCTGAAACCTCAGATAACAGGGCTAGCAATAAGCACAGAATCCTATTTAAACTGAGGGCAGGGAAATGGAAAACCCAGGCATGCATAAAAACGTCAGAGGCTAAAAATAATACATAGTGAAAAAGAAATATCTTGTTTTAAATTCATAAACTAACGTAATTGGTAGGACAATACTGACATAATTGGGTAGAATACACTCTTTACCAGGTAGAAAGAATACAGAAATAAAATGGTCATACTAGTGGGGGAAAAACACTCTATACGCTACAGAAAGCTTAAAGACCGATCAGATTAACAAGTTAATAGTGTTAACAAGCATTAAAGGATCCTTTGGATTGAAATTCCAGGTTTAAGTAGTGGTGAGTACAGTTGCCAAGACTCCCTTACTGACCAGTTCGCCAGAAGATGCAACAACCATGAAATGCTAACAGAGATTAAACATGTGCTAGGGAAAGAAGCACAGTAATAATGACATATTTTAGTTACCTCCTTGTAGTAGACTGTGCAAATCTCACACCACAATGTGATGAAACAGCATTTTTACACAATGTACATGTACCATGAAGCAGTCATTAGTTAGAGAGTCATATGAAAAAAAAAACACCAATTGAGCAGTGCAGAAAACTTAATTTTAAGATATTTTTTCTAAGGATACCCATTTTAACAATGACCATAGTGCAGTATAAATCAACATTGTTGAGGAAGTAAAGAAAGCCATAAAAACATTTACTACAACGATCTCAGTCTTAAAACAGGATGGCTATATTAAGTAAAGAAGATTTTAAAAAGGACCAGAAAGTAAGCACCAAAGGGTAAAGCCTTTTCCAAATGCAGGGGCACTTCAAAGACACCATGTAGGAGAAAAAGAGCTAATGCACGCCAGCTATTAAAAGATGACTTTAAAGAGACCAGAAGGAAGTGAGCACAGCTGAACAGTATGTAAAGAGAAACTATTAGAAATAAGGAACTGTTCTTCAAAAATTGCATCCAAATGTGAAAAATACAAAGAACAAATTCTAGCAGACAAAGTAAATACTACAATAAGGCAGCCACTCCCCCTCCTCCCCCCTCCAAAAAAAAAAAAAAAAAAAAAAAACAAAAAAAACAAAANCAAAAAAAACAAGGAGCAAATCACACAAGGTACAGAAACTGACACTTGTCCTTTGTCAAAAACTGCAGGGGCAGAAAGCATACCAGACAGCATGTAGGCCAACAGACGATCAAGGAATGAAGAGAGAGCATCAGTGAGGTTCTTTTTAACACATGTTCATTATGCAGGACCTTGGGTAGGCTCCCGTACCAGAACCTTTCTTTATGGGTAACATGACAAAATATCTACCTCAAAGTGAAATGTCAGGAGACTAAAGAATCAAGTAGGTAGTTAGCAAAACACTGGGACCAGATGGTAGTCATCTAAGAGATCTAAAGCTGAACCACAGTGCAAAAACTCTCACTTAATATCGCCTCAATATGACAGAAATGGAACGCATCAAATACGATGACAACTTTCAAACGATGCTTCAGAGGAGATCCAGGGAACTACAGGTCAACCAGCCAGACATTTGTATGGTTAGAAGTTTCATGCACTAGAAACTATAATAAAGAAAACAACGAATAGGCGCTTGGATGAGCATTATATCCTGCAGCAGAGCAGACAACACAGCTTTCTGTACAGGCAAATTACAATGCAAAAACTTCCAGAATATTTCTGAGGTGACAATCATGTGAATGAGCAAAGCTTGGTTGATGTTGGATACCTTTACCAAACCAAGTTAGACTGATTACAGGGTGTCTCAAGGACACTTCAAAAAAACCCCACAGGTCTTTACATGGTCAACTGATTAAAAGTTATTAAAACACTGGCAAGAATAAATGGTCAGTTTCCACAGCACAGGAAAGCTGCTGGAGGATCCACACTCAGGCCCATGCTGTTCCACATATTGATAAATGATCTGGAATAAGGGAGTAAGTAGCTTTTACAAAGTTACTCAAAGTCATAGAGAAACATGCAACGTTAAGAATTCTTGGAAACTGAAGGGAAAAAGCTTCTCATAAGCCACGGAACAAATTCTCGGTGAGATTACATGTTAAAAGCTGTACGCTGCTTTGCTGTTCATCTCAGGAATGATACAGTGGAACTTGCAGATACATAGAAGAGAAACAAGCACAGCCGTAGGCAGGGAAAGGCTGCAACAGAGGAACAGGAAGATTGACCAGATCTTTTCAGGTGGAAAAAAAGCAGACTGAAATGAAGTTATGGCCAAAATCTATAAAATTAGGAGTGACACAGAAATGGTGAATAAGAAATGACTGCTCATGGTGTCTCCCAACGCCAGAGACTAGGGGATATCAAGTCAAACTAGAAGGCTCTTAAGTTCCCCAAGTTCAAAACAGAGGTACTTCCTCACACAAGGTGCTGGTAAGCTGCAGAACTGCCTACAATAGGTTACTACACACACAGAAAAATTACATGGGTTCAAGAAGCAGATGGACAAATTTGTCAAAAAGAAAACCAAAACAAAACCAACAAATTCACTGAAAATTAAGACCTTGCTCTTGGTTGAGAGACTGCATATTGAAAAAGTATTTAGACGTACCACTATTCACCTGCTTCTTTCTTCTACACCTCACTAGGTGCCCGTTGCTCATTGCTGCCCACCTGTCTAATATGATAAAGGGCTGGAAGGACTCGCAGTTAATGACAGCACAGATGTTCTGAGCTATCCAAGAATCACAAGGAAAAAGTACTTTTGACAGTAAATACTTACTGCAAGGGAAGCAGATGAGAAAGACTGTTTGACAAAAAATACCTGGGTTTTCTGAATATATGTTAACTTTTAAGATATACAAAGCTTTTTT
>VYZM01016385.1:404799-418531 GCA_013398915.1 Dromas ardeola | reverse complement strand
AAAGGGGGCCTACAGGAGACGGGGAGGGATTCTTTATCAGGGACTGTAGTGATAGGACACAGAGTAACAGTTTCAAACCGAAAGTGGGAAGATTTAGATTGGATATCAGGAAGAAATTCTTTACTGTGAGGGTGGTGAGGCACTGGAACAGGTTGCCCAGAGAAGCTGTGGATGCCCCATCCCTGGAAGTGTTCAAGGTCAGGCTGGATGTGGCTTTGAGCAGCCTGGTCTAGTGGGAGGTGTCCCTGCCCGTGGCAGGGGGGTCGGAACTAGATGATCTCCAAGGTCCCTTCCAACCCGAACCATTCTATGATTCTACGTTATAGTCTCCAATTTTAATCAGGTTTCACTGTAATACATGGCTCCCACAGATTTAGCAACAAAGTCCCAATCTCGTCCATCACAGAATGATGCCCGTGAATTCATGCATGCATAAAGCCCTAACGAATTTAAGAGGACTTGTGTGTAGGGAGGTGATTTTGAGGCATGACAGTTTGCAGGGAGTAGTATTTTGAATGTAAATACGTATAAAGACAGACACAGGTCTGTTAGTGTCACAACACTCAACTTTTTGCACAAAGTTTACACAGGAAGTATCAGAACTTGCCTAATAGACTGAATTTGAAGAATATAAAGTGATACTTCATCTGAAAACAAAGATTCTTATTTGCAAGACAAGCTCTTGCAGTCAAGTTTAAAACAGAAATGAAATCGTACAATGAAACAGAGAAGAAAAAATAACCACTGTTATCTGTAAATACAGGGCAGTTTTGTTCTTTCAAATGTGTCCAAAAGAATGCTTGGAATCCATGGTCTTTCCATGTTTTCCCTATTAAAAACAATCAATTTTTCTTACAATCTGTAAAAAGTCTATTTGAAACTCAAGCCTCTTCAAAACTCAAATGTTTCATTTTTCAAAGGTAACGATTTACAAGCGAAAATGTTCTTCAAGATAATAAAGCAGCAACTATAATGACCACCAATATAGAATTCTTTGGGTCTGTGTTTGATAAGAATATTTTAGTAATGTATTCCCACTTTCTTCGATTCCTGTTAATTCAGCTTGTATCTAGAAGCAACCACTTTGAAGAACGTGACAACTCAGTAAGGCTTCCTTCTGGTTTTGAGAGAGCTACCTTTAGTTGGAATCACATGAAAGAATCTATTTGCATAACAGATCTACAGTTATTTGTCATATTAAGAGTGTGAAATTTTGATTTGTGTTTTCTACACTGATGCAACTAATCGAAGGATTAATTAAGAGGGGTTTGGTAGGAGGTCATACACTTGATTACAGCTTCAAAGGGAATTACAAAATGAGATTTCCCAAATAAATATTATGATCTCCAGCCATATAGATTCTCATTCAAAGACCCTTCCCCATTTTAGTAAGTCTGCTAAAAAGCAATTTACAGAGCTTGCAGTCCTATTAACTGTTTTTAAGAGAACAACTTATTTTGTCTGACCTGGGCATAATAAAGGTGGAGGTCAATTCTACTGTTAAGCACTTACCATAAGTTGCAAATGTTCTTCTTTGTTGTTCAAACATGAAATCATTGATGTGAGCTGGTTCTGCATATCCAGAAAGCATATTTCTAGGTGCAGCCATCTGTTGAGTTCTAAATGGGTTTTCTGGTCCAAACTACATCAATAATGTTAAAAGAAAGTACATCAGAATTACTAATTTCTTATTTATGTGTCTGTACTTTTTCAGGAAAAAAACACAGGGAAAAAAAGACTTGTCTTTCAAAACCTGTAATGCAAAATGACTTCAACTTTGTATTTCTTTATGGCTACTGAATAAGCTTCTTGGTCTATTATTTCACACAGCAATCGCTTACACAGTTGCTTTGAACAGCTCGTTTCATGACTGAACTTTCTAGCCTGTATTACTGGTACCAAAGACAAATCAAGATCAACTACTTGACACAAAACACTGCCATTCAGTATGTGATCAGTACAAGCATTCAGCAGAAAAAAACCAAAGCATACTACCTCTTGTAAGGGGGAGATATCAAGAAAGATATATCAGCTCCTACTAAACTCAAGTACTTAACATGGCAATTACACTGCCAGCAATACTTTTGTGCACTTAAAAAGCACTGGGGACTTGCTGTATTATTCCAGGAAATACACTTATGAAACCCTGTCTTGTTTTTCTTCTTGCGAGATGACAAATGCTAGTCTTCCTGACCATACCACAGTTAGGGAACAGAACAGTGAATACAAACAAATGTAATACACTGAGACTAATACCAAACTAAATTTAATTGTAACCCCTATGCTTGTCAGACATTTGCAGACACCTGAGACTGTCCCACATTAGGCTTC
This sequence comes from Dromas ardeola, assembly GCA_013398915.1. NCBI lineage: Eukaryota > Metazoa > Chordata > Aves > Charadriiformes > Dromadidae > Dromas > Dromas ardeola. Next base: position 416,200 of record VYZM01016385.1, on the reverse strand, counting down.
CTTAATTAAAACACTTACACAAGGTAACACTGTACTAAGTTTAAATCAGTATTTTTGCTCACACACTTTGTGGCTTTGGTGTGTTGCAAAATGCAAGCTTGCGATGTAAAGACCAATTTATGTGGTTCCACAAATGGTTTTCTAAACATAAATCGTAATTCAGATTGATGCAGCCTTTGTCAACCTAGAATGCCAAGACCTGGTCTAACAGACAAATGGTATAAAGAAGTTAAATACTGAAAAAAGTTAAATGAACAGCAATTTTTATCTTTCAGATAATAAAACAGAAAGTGGTTCACATGGCACCAGGCAGTCCGAATTCAGCCTAAGATCGTTTTTCTACTATACACATTTAGCATAGCTTAAGTTGCTAAAGTACTTAACACTGATGTGAATAGTTACATCGAAAGTACTTGGATTTTAATTTTAAATCCTCCTCTTAAGAGCCATATATCCGCAAGACTTAGAACCATTCATCACGCTCTAAGTAGCGTGATGAGTAAATAGCAAAAGTGTGAAAATAGTAAGAGATTATTTTGATACAGTTTGTGTTTTACTCAACATCTTTATAACACTATTTTCCTAGCTTGATTTTTAATTTCTATAGCTATAATTCTGATAAACATTTTAAGATTCTTCTTAGGACAGCTTTACGCAGAATATTAAAATTCAAGCATTAAAAATACCAACACACATGTGTAGAATCTTTTTTCAATTTGCCCAAACTAAATTCCAAAATACAGGAAGCATCCAAACAAGCTATATTTTATATGAATTTCACACGAGATTTATAGAACCTCTGCCCTTTAAGCCAAAGGCATTTCTGCTCTAAAGATCAATATTGTTTCTTACCTCAGGTGCAAACATGGTATCATAGGTGGGATTGTATTGAACTTCCTTGATTGCAGGATCAAGGTGTACTCCTGTTTCCACATCTTCCTGAAATAAAACAGACATATTAATAAATCACTTTTCACATATAGACTTTTAAATACGTGACATTACCTCACTTCAGACCAAACTAGGGCTGTAGTTCAAGTTGACACTTTAAGCACTATGAAAGCAGAAGAGTATGTTGGCCAAAGTTTCTATTTTTAAAAAATATTGATTGCAAAACCCATGTCAGGCCCTCACTGAGAAATAATCTAAGATACATGCAGAATTTTGCATGCGTATTATTACTTTTTTTTAAAGACTTCATGCACACATTTTAAAAACAATAGCAAGATTGGAGACAAGCTTTTTGGTTTTTAGGATGTTTTAAAACCAGACCTTGTAAAGAAGAGTAAATTAAAATGGTCACTAAATTAACATAAAAGTGTGAAAACTAGACTTCTACAAAAGGTAGAAGTCAGAATTCACAAGTAACTGTTTTGAAAGATAGCTGGGAAAAAAATATTAGACATCAGCACAACCATACGTATAACAATGAGTTCCAGAGAATCCAACAATTCCTTATCTCCAAGTTTTTACCAAAAGGTATAAATGTAATTCAGCTTCAGTATTTAAATGCATTTCCAAGCCTCTTGTGATAAAAATTTAACTCAATAGATGAAGGGACAAGAAAGAGGGGCTAACCAAAAGAATAACTTCTCAAGCAACTCAAAGGGAAAAACCCAGAAGGGCACATGCAGCTGAAGACAGGGAAGATGGGAAAGAAGAAAAAGGCTGATTAGGTGGCAGTGCTCAAAAAGACCTGGTTTCAAAGAGCTGTACAAAGGCTCATTTACATTCATCCTAAGTTGACATAATGTCCCCTCCGCTCAGTTAATGAAGGAGAATGTTATGTTGCAGTATTATTACTGGTATTGCTTCCTGCATCTTTATTCTAGAATAACTGTATTGGAACAGGATTTACAATGTGCTAGTGTATTGATAATATCCCTAGTAATTATACTGGAAAAGCTATCTCAGCATCAGTGTTTAATCAGTGCTCACTTACAACAGGATCCAAAAGTATCTGCAACTCACAGAAGGCAGTGGCACAATAGAGGATCGAATTTTAGCAGCCACTTCATTAATAGAAAATTACCTCAAACAAATTCAATCATGCTTTGCATTATAGTATCTTGAAAAAGTAAAATGGCACCTTCTTTACTTATTTAATATTACTAGCTATTCTCTGAGATGTCATGCCCAGAAGCTTTTTTTCTCCCCAATTCAACAGCAGGTGAATTACAAACAAATTTGCTCTAAGCACACAAGACTTGCATGCCTTTACTTAGAAACATAGAATCACGGAATGGTTAGAGTTGGAAGGGACCTTAAAGATCACCTAGTTCCAACCCCCCTGCCCTTGGCACTAGACCAGGCTGCTCAGAGCCCCATCCAGCCTGGCCTTGAACGCTTCCAGGGATGGGGCATCCACAGCTTCTCTGGGCAACCTGTGCCAGTGTCTCACCACCCTCACAGTAAAGAGTTTCTTCCTTATGTCTAATCTAAATCTCCCCTCTTTCAGTTTAAAACCATTACCCCATGTCCTATCGCTCCACTCGCTGATAGAGAGTCCCTCCCCATCTCTCCATAGGCCCCCGTTAGGTACTGGAAGGCCGCTATAAGGTCTCCCCAGAGCCTTCTCTTCTACAGGCTGAAAAACCCCAATCTCTCAGCATGTCTTCATACTACTTACGCATGTAAAACACAGTTTTCTACAACACAGAAAAGAAAAGCAGTACCTAAAGATCTTTGGCTTGTTACCTGATTACATTTTGTTAAAACTGCTCAAAAAAAAAAAAAAGAAATACTATATTTGGCTAAAATGGCTAAAAAGAAAAAAAAAGAGAACGACAACAGCGATCCCATCAATTGTTTTTCTACTAAGACCACTGTCTTAGTAGAATTGTTAAGTCCAACTAGAAAGCTTTACTCTCACCGTGCATCAATTATTTTAACAGGCAGGTCCAGCCATTGCACTGCTCTTGCTTGAGCCCTCAGCACTGCCAATTCCCAGCCTGACCTCATTTCTCTCATCACACGACCTTTCCAATTCACTGGGCTTGGATGACAACGGCTACCGGTACATTCACAGCCCTGACTTTCATACACTATGAACTTGCCTGGGAACAGCACAGCAGGCCTAATCCAGTCATTCAGCAACAAAAACAGACCTCCCCCCTCCCCAGCTAGAATAGGAACATATCAAAACCGCTTCCTAACCTGTATTACCTACACACTTATACTTCCTTTCACAGCTCCATGAGCTGAGAACATTTTCCATAGACAATGTTTTCAAGTCACACCATACAGCTTGCTCTGCCAGCTAGACTTCACGTCTTATCCATCAACATATAATTTGAGAAAACAAAAATTAGTATCATTGATAATATGGCAAAATTTATTTGATCAGCTGTCAGTGACATTTAAACGGTTATCAGTTTACTTGAAATTAAGACACAGATTTTTTTCCTGCTCTTTAAACCGAAAGAGTGAGAAAAATCCAGCTTTGCAAAAATGCCAAGAATTTTTCAGTTCTGCTATTTTTCCTCCTCTTTTCTCCCTGTTAAGTCCTATTATATGCTGCTCGGCAATTGAGAAAAGAAACAGATTGTGCCATGAAAGCTGATCCTCTGCTGGACGATTATAGCAATTCTAGTTCTACTTCGCTGCTGGTGGAACAGTGCTGAGTCACTTGGAAGCCACACAATATGTTCACTCCTAGACCACCACAGGCAGAGTCTTTCCGTGTGAAAACCACCCAGCCTTGAAATTGAAGCACATGTTATATTTATCAGAGCTACACTCCCCAGGACCTCCAGCCTTATTCATGCTTTCATATATTTGGGCATCAAATGATGATCTGTTAACACGCTGCTGAAGCACATAATGGTTATCTTTTCATTATGCCATTTTGCTTTCAACTATATAATAATTTGAACATGTCCCAACTCCCTACTTTACCTTCTCAGTATTTTAAAGAATTGAAATCTTGATAGGAAAATAAAGTATTGGCATAACATATTCTGAGATGTTGGTCTACGGCAAAAGCTCAAATCGCAGCAGACAAATTATCCTTTGGTCAACACCCGATAAATGCCATTTTGTACAGCATTACGAGACTTTGGTAGGTAGCAGAAACATTAAAAATATTAACGTAGTCCATCAATCATTTCCCAAATTGGCAACCTATCTGCACTGGGGCATTTTTTTATTATTTTTTATTTTTTTTTAATGAGAGGAACGAACACATAAGCAACTTCTGCACATGGTGAAGATCACTGGGTACAACCACATGCATTGCCAGAAGACTGTTTCAGCAGAATTCATCTTTCTCAGACCCAGAGAGTGAAAAAAGTAGACTCTGTCCCTTTATGCTGGCCAACATAACTAACCTGTGTGCATTCTAGGTGCATTTGCCATAGCTACAGCGAACAGGGAAGGGATAAAGGAGCCGTAGTCTGACAGAGCCATGACTGAGATAAGGCAATCTAAGGGATCATGTCCCTCTGCTGTGCTGTAGTTTCTCCTTTGGTCACACACGACATGTCTTGATTTATCTAAAAGCCCAAGGTGAGCAATTCATCATGTAGCTGATGTCCCAAGGGTGACACAAGTGGCTATGTGGGATGGAAGACTATCAGTAGCTAGGCTGAGAGAGGAGGACACCTGTGAATCCAATGATGGGCTAAGTATTACCCTCAGTCACTTCCCACTCACAAAAGCACAGGAATTGTAAGAAAGGGAGTTAAGAAGATGTCAATTTAAACAGGTACAATGTTCCTCCAGAGAAAGCTAAATGTTCAGCTGTAGGACTGGAAGAGAAGCAGCTTGTGTTTGCTGCAACTCGGAATTTGTATAAATATGGGCTTTATGGCATGCCATAATACCATTAAAGGTGGTATACCCCATAAAATGTGGAAAAGAAGAATTAAGATTTTAGGAAGTTATGTTTTACTGAATATGGCTTTCTTGGAAGACATAATACCATGGTGCTGCAAACTTCAGCTCTATATGCCACCTCTCTGCTTTTCTCAGCGCTGGTAACAAGCACCCAAGTAAAATACAGTGGCTGCACTGGGCACTGCATATCAGGTAGGAAACATGCTACTGAGAAAGGTCCAAAAGAGAAAATCAAGAATGATCAGAGGTCTAAGAAAATATGACCTGTATAGAAAAACCAAACAACCTAATTCAACTGAAACTGCTCAGTCTATAGATCCACTGAAGTTTGGTAGACAGGTTAAATGAGTGTCTGTCCAGACAGACATAGGTATCACCTGATGCAAGACAAAAAAGAAGCAGATGATGTCTTATCACTGAACTACTTGGTGTGTTGGTTGGGTTTTTTGCCTGTTTTTTAAATAGACATGATGTCTGCTTACTTGTAGTATCAGGTTGATTTACAGTTCAGATATAACTAGATTAGGTAAAAAAGTCTTTGATACTTAACTGGTCTCCGTTTGCTTCTTTCATTCTACAACACTGCATCACACTATCGTAGGGGAATGGCACTCGGGGCTGTACTCTGGAGCATTTGCATTTCCTAAGGAATCTACCTTGAGACAGAAAGAAGCTTTCGACGCTAAGTATAGACAAGCAGGTGCTTCATTGTAACTCCCTAGAGATCACAGAACATCTAGCTCCTACCAAGGCGTGCTGCTTTCATCCTACCATAAAGGCCCTTTGGCCAGTTAAAAGTCAGCATAGGAAAGAGCACCGGAAATAGAAGGGATTTTAGACTATAAATACAGTAAATCATATTAGCTTTCCTTCTTACGGATTCCTAAACATGCCACAGTCCAGTTTTTCTTCAGAAAAAGCCTACCTGAGTGCCATAAATCAAAACTATTACCATCTATGAAAAGTACTTGATTTATAGAATGCAAAATAGTTCAGTAATTTAAAAAAAAAAAACAAACCTGAAAAAACTTGCCAGAAGTTTTCTTTTACATGTATGCCAGAAACAAACATATTTGAATTAAACGCAGGCCAAATCCCTGTAATAGGCATCAAAGTAAAACCTCAAATAAAAGAAAGCTGCAGCATGGACTGCAACACTGGGTGCTAATTCTGTTCTTTAGAATATAGTGTTGTTTATGTTAAGGCATCCCACAATCCTTTTAATCCACAATATTTTTAAATGTCAGACAAATCTGTAATCCCCACTGTGCTAATACGTGGCTACCTGTAAGTTTAATGAGAGCTGTTTATGTATTTAGAAGCAGAATTTGACACTTAAATCTCAAATGTTTGTCTAAACACAAAGTTTGTTAGAACAAAGCAAAGGTCAGAGTTTTCCAGTTTCATATCATGCAAGCAAAGAGTTGTGATGTCTATATGTTTTTGGTTTTTTTCCTGGACATTTGAGATAATAAACCTACAATGTTCCCTTCTCCCCAGGTAAATTCATTACTAATTGGCCAAATGGCTGAAAAGGGCAGTCTGCTTTGCATAAGATTTCAGTAGTTTTAATTATCCATTAAATTAAAATGTGGTAAATTAAGACCCCATCCCATGAGCCACAGAGGCTTAAGCAATTTGTCACTTTCCAATTCTTGCATAAACCGCTTGGGATGTCAAATACGCAGTATTATCTCATTCTAAAGATTTTCAGATTTATTACCAAGAGATTAATGGCATTTACAGTGAAGTCCCAAAATTACGTTTTGATTGTTATCAGCTTTTAGTCATTCTGCCCATTCATACACTCTTAACAGTAAATGCCCATCCCACTAACTTCAATAGAATAAAAATAAACCAGCAAGAAAAGCATATGTTACTAGGCTAGCATCTTGCAGGACGACAAGTTCTAACCATCTATTCTCTACTAGACATTTTATGTTAAAGAAAGCAGGAAAACATACCATAATAAAATAAGCCAAAACATTCCTAACAAATAGCACCTCCCAAGTCACTAATGTAAATCACTGCTACAGAATGGTCACACGCTGACATTATATCTTTCCTTTCTCCGTAGCTGGGCAGCGATTACGTTGTAGAGAACATTAAGAAATGTGACTGAAATCTATTTCTTCCCCTAAAGTAGTAGTTTTCTGGGCACTTGCATAGTGCCAAAGGTGAACTAGACTCAAGAGAGAAATAGATCCAAGACTTCCAACCTCTTCCCACATTAAAGACCACACAAACGCTCCAGCTCCTGCACTGGGCCAGGCCAGCCCAGCTGATTCCAACCCAGTTGAGTCTTCTCTCCTGAAAACCACTGAAGGAAACACTGTAGATAAATATTGTAAAATCTGCTCCCATACAAGTCTTACACTGAACTGATGGAGATCAAACAATAAATGTTCTCTCCAAAAGCAAAGCTTATAGCTGCAACATTTCCTGTGAAAGTGATTTCTTCACAGAATGTGCAATTTCCTGACTTTCCTCCAGCATTTTTTATTCAATAGTGAAGGTAAATACTTTGTGAGCAATCTTAGGGTGATTTTTTCCAAATCAGTAGAAGCTGTAGGAAAATTAATGATAACCGGTTTTGGCAATGCCTAGCAAAATATAACTTAGAAATAATCCTAAAATAAGAGACTAAGAGTGAAAAAAGGAAACTGCTATGTTATAGGCCTTGAAACACATGGTGGCCTCTACTTTCAAATCAAAGCCAGCATTATTAAAGCACTGAACAAACATTCATAATGCACTGGTGTTAAGGATAAAGTAAATGAGCTTCTGTATTTGACTTTTTCAGTTTATGTTCTTAATTAGCCTAATTCGTTCCACACATAAAAGCCACCACTAACAAACACACCTTAGCCAGCCAGCCTCTGGATAGCTAACAGCAAAGGAGCTCTAGATCATCAGACTGCCATTACTTAAACATATTCTGTGTTTCTTCTCACCGTGTTAATCTTAAAGCAATCAGTTTTGTGAACTGATTAACTAAGAGCATAAGAGATGAAAACCCTGCCTAGCCCAGTATCATGGACACTGCCATGCTAGGGAGGAGATCTCTATCACCAATTCATAGCTAGTGCCTCAAGTTCTCAACAGGCTCATGCCCCACAATAATCAGAATCAACACAACTGTCCTGGAGGTACCCATCCTGCAGCAAGATGCTGTTACAGAGCAGAAAGGCTCTGTAAGGAGGAGTAAGAAAATATTTTGATTACACTATCCACTCTCCCCACAAAAGAAAACATCAGCCCTACAATAACTTGACGCCTAGGGGAGAGTAAGAACAGGGCAAGTGTACACGATACTGCTCCTGCACTCTCCCAACAACCAAACATTTTCAGGCTAGAAGACTTTGTGAGCTTGAAGAAATCTGTGTATTTACTGACACCTCTTCCTTCAATGGATCTCTTCCAAGTACTTCATAGAATCATAGAATTGCCTAGGTTGGAAGGGACCTTTCAGATCATCTAGTCCAACCATCAACCTAACACTGACAAAAACCATCACTAAACCATATCTCTAAGCACTATGTCTATCTGTCTTTTAAATACCTCCAGGGATGGTGACTCAACCACTTCCCTGGGCAGCCTGTCCCAATGCATAATAACCCTCTCAGTGTAAAAATTTTTCCTAATATCCAATCTAAACCTTCCCTGGCACAGCTTGAGGCCATTTCCTCTTGTCCTCTCACCTGTTACTTGGAAGACCTATCCCCACCTCTCTACAGCCTCCTTTCAGGTAGCTGTAGACAGCGATAAGGTCTCCCCTCAGCCTCCCTTTCTCCAGGCTAAACAACCGGAGCACTCTCAGCAGCTCTTCACTTGTCCAGACTCTCCTTGTAACAGTGTAAACTTCTTGCATACACAGTATTTCTTGACATGGGAATAGCCCTACTACATGTTGCATGAAGAACTGCATCCTTTTGTTTGTTTTGAACCCAGCTCCTACTAGTTAGCTTATAGTTGCTGTACTGCAAGAGGCAGTGAGTATTCAAGCCCCTCTCCATGACGTTTAATGATTTTATAGATCTCTGTCATGCTTTTCACCTCAGTCATCTCTTTCTCAGTTTTGGTCCCCCCAGTAATTCCTCATACAGAAGCAGGACCCTTCTTCATCCCTGCTGCCCCTTCTCTGAACTTTCTGCAGCTGTAACATACCCTTTTCTGGATGAATGGACCTGAAGTGCACACTTTCTTCCTTGGGTGCTGTAACGTTTTCAGCACTTCAGTGGTGCTAAAAATAGTAGTAGAAACACGCACTTTCATCTAGTCAGCTTTCCAATTTAAAATTGAAGTAGAAGTATAGCTGGATTGAAGTAACCAATAATTATATCTCAATGTTATTTATTATGAGTAATTTAACATCAAGACCAGCAATAGACATATTTTAACAAGCAGACTGTAAGAAGAGGGTGTAACAAAAGCCATCCCCTCAAACTTTTAAAACACAGTTACAAATCATTACCTCAGTTTTCAATTATAGAACAATTATTTTCACAGAAATATTATTTTATGTATCTATGATGCACTTTGAGGCAAGGACTCAGCAGATTTCTGTAGAATAAAGAAATACATCTTGGAGTAACACCTTAGGGCTATATTTGATACGCACATTTAAGTAACAACAAAAACCCAAATGGTGTAGCTGAGTGTGCTAACGATTATGCCTTGCTAATAAAGACAGTGGGGAACCTATTCCTCTTTAAAGTACACATAAGTCTCATGTTTGTGCAAGTTAACAGGCCAAAATTTTGAATCAGAAACAGGTACAACGGTTAGAGATAGGATGCAGAACACATTCTCAACTGCCAAAAATGCACTTGTGTGCAGCTGTCATTTATACTTATTGTATGACTAACCCTTCTAGCCTCCCTTCTTACTACCATCTTTTCTTATCCATTCCTGGTCCCTTGTGTAATACATATCCATGCACTTAAGAGTACTTGATCCTTATTCATGTCAAAACAACATTTGCACAACTCAAGTGATACTAATGAAATGCAACTGTGCTTTCCTCCTCACTCAGCTTCCTGTTTTTCCAACCTCGTACTTAGAGAATTCTTGTGACCTACACAAGACAAAGACAAACATCATGCCTTTTACATTTGTTCAGCAAGGGTTTTCTAATCCTAATAAATTAGGGTAAATTCCTGAGGGGATAATTGTCAAACTTTCACTGCTGATTGGTGGGATGCTATTATTTTTAGACACTGAAGGTGTTGAGAGCGTGTTGTCTATGAGACCAGCACTTCTTTCTTGAACCACAAAAGTCTGAAAAGAAAGCCTGATATCACTCTACAAGGAAATGATCTCTTACTCCTCAAAGAAGGTTGTGATGCTAAAAGCTCCAGTATGCTGTGTATTCAGAAAGCCTCGGCTTGAAGTCATGATCTTTTCAGTTATACGCATCTCATCTATGATCTCAAAAATGATAGGCAACATTTTAATGAAATATTTTGATACTCAGAAACTTCACTTCCTTTTTATCTCGGTTAGCAGAATGCCTGCGGCAGAGACAGTCCCAGTTGCACTGGTGTACACCCCTTTCAGGGCACAGCCTGGCAAACAGCTTTAAATGAAACATGCTGCTGATGCCTCACTCTTTCCTCCCGCTGCTTTTTTTCTACTCTGGCACTGGGCATTTACCTGTGCCGGCACAGCGTTTGTCCAGCTACACTGCAAAACAGATCAAGAAATGGATCCAAGGACAAATAACTCCACCAGAATTATTATTTTTTTTTTAAATTCAGATCAGTTCCCTGATGTCAGACAGCAAGCAACTGCATAAACCTTTGTGCTGGCATGGCAAAGGGAAAACCTGTTGCTACAGCCTTAAGAGCAGCAAAGAGGACAGCCAGTGCCATTTGCTACTTACCATCAGTCACACTTAAAAGATATTACAGATGTTAATTAGCATTCCTTTCGAAGCCTGTACAAGACAGTCTGCCAAAGGCTGTAATTCAAGAAGTTAGATTTCTAAGACTCTAAAGGATAAGAAAATACACATCTAGTCAGTATGCACAATATAACATGCACATACAAATATCATCACCTGCGATAGCACATGAATTAACTAATGACAACAAAGTGAAAGATTCCATCGACCTCTTTCTCACAAAGTAGGAAACTTTTCAGAACAATTAGAAGCAACACACTACTACAGTGACAGGTATCATGGTGAGACGCCTGCTTTTGATTAGAAATTAGTTGCCTATACTAAAATACGCAAATCAAAACCAACACCTTCCCTTCCCCCTTTTTGGAATCACAGAAATGAACCAATACAATACTGAACTTGGAAAATTAAGGTTTCTCAAGCAACACTGGGATGAAAGCAGAAACACCGATCGGCTTTCAGGCTGCTCTTCAGAACTGGAATCAGCTGCGCTCAGCCTATCAAGTATCGATTTCACCCCACCACCTGGGCAAACCACCCAGAAAAACACCTTAAACTCGGGGGGGGCAGAAAACAAGAGTATCTGAGGAACCCCAAGCAAGGCACGGTTCTGAGATAGAAATAATAAACTTTAATACGCTCAGCCAGCACAGTGAGATC
>VYZM01016385.1:302836-402645 GCA_013398915.1 Dromas ardeola | reverse complement strand
CGCTCCGCTCCCCTCCCGGCCGGCTCCCGGCGTGTCTGGGGGCTGGGGACGGGCGGCCGCCCCGAGGCGAGGGGATTCGATCCGTCGGAGAGGGCAGGTCTGCCCGCAGGAACACTGCGACCATTGTTTGGCCGGCCGGGGAGATCGCGGCTGGCGGGGGGCAGGAGGAAGCGAGCAGGTTCCCACTTCTCCGGCCGGCAAAAAAAAAAAGCCTTTCTCCGCTCCCGCTTCACTCCCGGGCAGAGTAAATAAAGTCCAGAGCGGCGAAGGGCTAGCTTTAACCCTAGGCATGTATACATTGCGTGCGCTTGCACCTGGAGCGGTACGTTGCCGTCGCTTCCTTTTCATGCTGCATGTGCTTTCGGGTTTAAAGTGAACATACAGTGACATCTAATTGTGACACAGTGGCATTTAATCAGATTAAATGCTCTAGTTTGATTTTTTTTTATTTTTTCCCCACCCTCTTCAGCAGTGATGGTTTTTAACAAATACCTTAGCTTGAGAAGACATAATTTGGATTGTTTTTGGAAAAAATGATAGAATACATTTAAGGGCAAATAGAAAGTGTTCGTAGCATGGAGTGGAGCAAGGTGCAGCATTTAGATCTGGTTTACTAAGCACGGACGTGCCTCTTTGTATGCTAGAATCAGGATTTTGAGTAACAGTCCCACATTTTCAGCACTAAGACCTTTCTTTTGTTTGCATCTCCAGCTGCTGAAATATACTATGTTTAACGAGCGTTTCATATGGTAATGAGTTGAATGTCTCTCTTAAATATATGGATGATGAATCTATAAGTAAGGAAAGCTACATGGTGCTTCACATGAATCACTGCTTATTAGTATCAAAGTGGGTCTTCCGCTGCAGTCGATTTGTTTATTGGCTGTAATTGTTAACTGATTCCATATGACTGCATTCCTTTTTCTCTTGGCATGCAGATGCTGGGTATTGTCTGAAGTTGAAAGGTGCACTTCCTGAGAAGTGAAGTATTTCAAGATCTATTTGTGCAACCAGTCTGTGATATTTTACCTGGAGAATTGTGTTGAAAATTATTAAACTATTTCTGCTTTGTTATCCTTGGATCGGAAATGTTTGACAAAGCTTTGGTAGTTTGCTTAAGTATGTTCAGCTATGTTGTGTCCAAGCATCCTAGATCGCTTGCCAGTAAAATTCAATCACCTGGGATTCTAGATGCTTTCATTGTAGAACCTATGAAGATCACATACTGGTTTAAATTAGGTGCCTTTCTGGTACCATCAGGCTAATCTAAAGCAAGCCCACAAGAAGGCATTCAGTGGAACACCGTCTGAAGTTTCTCTTTGCTTAAATTGGAGCAAAGATTAATTTTTAGCAAGCATGCAGGTGCCACTTTTGAATATGAAATACTGACTTGACTACGCTATAAAAGTGTAGATGGATAATATACATGGTTATCTAAAAGCTGTTTTTCTTGAAAAAGGCATCTTATCATTTGTGTTGAGATAATATGTTAACACAGTGACTATTAACTGAATATTTGTGAATTCAGAAAGGGGTTGATCGGTATAAAAGTAATCAAAAGAGTGATGCAGCTTTAAGTCTCCCCATTGATTATTGCATGCTGAAAGTACGTTCTGTTTTAATTGGGTTCAGAGAACATGTTATGCTATGCGTTGGATGCTGCTGGTTCTGAAGCCAGACTGGAGTAGTGGGTGGAAGGTGATTTGGGTTACTTGGCTTTTCTTTCCATCCAGCTTTTCCGCTGCTGTTTTTCCTTGCAGTCACTTTGTCTCTCTTGCTTTGATTTCTCTAAAGGAAGATAAAAATGTCCTGCTTTTTACAGCACTTTTGCATATAAATAGGGCCTTTTGGTACTTGTTTTTTACTACTCCTGATGGTGAACACTATACAAAGTATTACCATGCCTTCCATTTTTCCCCAGGTGAAAGAAGTAGTAGTATTTTAAAAGAGTAGTTCCTTAAGCAGTAGAAGCCTGGCTTCTTACCCTTTTTTTTTTCTTCTTTTTTTTTTTCTTTAAATCTAACGAACGGATGATTGTAAGCTCTAATGGATATTTTTTTTTTTCCTGTTTGAAACATTTATAGTCTCATCCTTTTGTGGATCATCTAATGTCTAATAAGGTCTTAATGCATACTGCAGCCTTTCCCTCGGTCAGGATACTCATAGCATCTTGATTTCATGAACTTAGCGTTTTCTTAGGCAATTATCTTTGAGACCCCTACCCTTCTGTCAAATTTGATTGAATTCAGCTAGCCAGTTTCCAAGTGGGGGATCCCCTTCCCAACGCTTCCTGCATGAGACTAGTTTCTTTAAAAAGCTGGGGTAAAGTATATTAAGTTTTAACCCAACATTTTACAATTTTTCCTTCACATCAATCTTTTCTTCCCTATAGTAGATAATGAAATCTTTTTCCCTGTGGTTTTAATGTCTTTTATGCTACTTTCTTTTCCCTTTACTTGCTCTTTTATAGTTCTTTTTGTCGCTTTCCATGGTGGATGTGCTTTACCTCGTACCCTGTGTTTTCTGTTGGTTTTTCTTCCCCACAGAAGGTGACGTGTATAATCCCTGCTTGTTCTATTTTATATATTTTTATTTTTTTTTTAACACTCTTAAATTGCTGTCAGCCCACTTGCATGTACACTTACTTCTCATCCACCAAGATCTGTAAGTCTGCAGTTTGGAGGAAAAAAAAAAAAGCCAGATACTTATCAGACTGAGAATTGAACTACAATATGAAGCTCTATTGTCTGTGGGAAATACAGAGTTTGAAAGAAAACGATTTTTTTTTTCCCTTTGTTCCTATGCTTTTGGCTGCTGAGAAAAGGTATCATGATGGAAGTCTTATCAGGTTACTGTTACTGCATTTGGATTGGGCGTTTTTATAACCTTCTGCTTCTGTGCCTGATGCATCTTAATGTACTCTATTTAATTTAACTGCTTGGAGAGTGAAGCACCTTTTATAACTCATGCTCTGCTTTTTATACCTCCTTGGAGCCTTTGACTTCTGCAAGGGTGCTAATACCACTTTTCCATTTTTTGGGTTTTTTTGACTATGTCCTGGATTCTCAAAGATACTAAGGCGCCAGATTGCAATAGGAGTTCTGTGTTCCAGTACTTCTGTGAATCAGTCACTTAAGTTTTTTGGGAGGGATCTTGAAGTCATCTGACACAGATTACAGGCTATATATTTCATGTTTACGAGGTGTGGTTTCAAAGAAGAAAAGATATGGGATAAGACTGGAACAACTTAGACTGTCATACTTATTTCAAATGACTTTCCAAACAAAATAAATTTTTTTTGCAGAGCCACCTTCTCCCTAGAGGTCAGAAGTATTCTGTATAGCCTCTTCGAACTACCCAAGTGCTTATGCAGTGCCGTGACCTGCATCGTAGAGCACAAGTTGAACAAAGAATGTGTCGGAGAGGCAGCTAAAACATTAATTACAGACTTCCAGGAAAATAAACTAATTAGCATAATTAAAAATTCTCCTATCTTTAATATTGTATTTCTTAATTCTCTGAAAAAAATTTTTAATCACTTAAAGGGCAGAAAATGTTATCAGAAGTGTATGCATTTCTAAAAATATATTTATTAATTTAGGCGCCTGTATTTTTTGGGGGGTGGGAAGCAGAATGAAGAGCAGAAATAATGGATAGTTTTCAATGAGTTTATACCTTGTTGTTGATCGACTTTTTACTTAGACGCTATGGTTGCGATGTGAATTTAGTCTTCCGACAGCAGACTCCACACAGAAGTAGATTATTATGAATGCCATGACTGTCTGACACGTAAAGCTTATTAGAAAACAGGAATCTATTCTAAACCCAGGTGGGGTTTTTTGGCATCTAATAAAAGGCATTGAATTCTGTTGAAGCATTTCTTATAGCTAGGACATTTGTGCTGGTTTTTTCCCATTTTTCCTGCTTCGTGGTAAGCTCCATTCATTTACTGTGAGGATTAATAGAGTCTCTGTTCTCTGTCTGGCTCCTGTTTTCACAAATTTGGAGAACCTCAATGTACTTGAGTCCAATTTGGTAGAAACTGGTCAATAGATTTTAAATTACTGAAGGGGAGCTTCCAACAAATCCTCTGCAAGTGAGCTCATAAACTTTGCATAGGAAACAGGTCTGAAAATTGTTGTGACCTCTTAAAGAAAAAACATGCACACATAATTCTCATCCCTTACAGTTGCAACTGCCTGTAGATAGAAGTATATGATGACAACAAAGCCTGATGGTAGACTCAGTACTACTAACTAGTATTACTAACATAGTACTGCTTCTGCAAAGACAATTGTGCCTCACTAATCTACTAGGGTTTTTGATTGCAGTACTAGCATAGCAGGTTAAATTTTAGTATAGTTCTAATTTACATATACTTTTTAAGGGTGTAATTGAAGGTTTCTCACACCAGGCTATTAAATAAAGAAGCCAAGATGTGAGAGGTAAAATATTTTCGAGGGTCACAAAAATCTCTAAGAGGAAATAACAGAAATAAATACTAAATCATAGGAGACTTAATGTTTTGTCTTGAATCAGGACCTGTTGCATATTTTCTATTAATTGTCTGTAGAATTTGTTTTATAAGTAGCAGTATTTACTGAGAATTCAAAACTTTAATCAAATTCAGAAATACTGGAAAGGTCACCTGAGAAGTCTAAGCAAGCTGTGTGGAAGGCCAGCAGGATGACAGGTAAAACTGATTGTTGGTATATGCAAAACAGTGTCTTTTGGAGGCAGAAAATAAGATACCATTTATATGTCTTAAAAGTTCCTAATTTAACAGTATTAATATAACAAGAAAATTTGGATATTATTGCAGTTTGCTGAGGTATCGTTACCCAATTTATAGCTGTAATGAGAAGTGGGGGAAAAAAGCATAGAGAAAGAAGTGCCATTCTATATAAATTCCTTAATTCTTATCTGCTGTTCAAAGTGTGTTATTAACTGTCAATTAGTTTAAAAAAGATAAATCACAGTATTGTAGAGAGTTTGATACAAAGGATATGGCAGAGTTTTTCAAGGGATTGAAAAGATTGGAGTTATTTACCCAAGGAAATGAAATGCAGATCAAACCAGTGAGGAGTGGGAAGTTATAAAATAGATGTGAATTTATGCTCTCCAATAGCAGATGTAAAATAAAAAGAGCTGCATTCAGTAAAAGACAATTTATTGAAGCTGTACTTTTTTGCAAAGAGAGGGGAATTTAGAATTTTTCCCTTCTTCCACTCAATGTACCTGTATTTCTGCACATGGATGTATGTGTGTATCTGTCTATCTATCTGTCATTCGGTGTTAGACTATTTCTCTTGAATACACAGAACCAGCTTAAACTTCTTGCTTTATTTGCTTCAAACCAATAATTTGAACTTTGCACTTTCTCATCAGAGATGACTGCTCAAATAAATTAATATTAATTGGTATGAGCTATTCTCAGTCTCCTATAGCTGAAATGAATGTCCTAATTTCTGGGCTTTGGAGTCATTTTCTGGCTGTTTGATATAATAAACTGTTTTACACAAAATG
Organism: Dromas ardeola; assembly: GCA_013398915.1. NCBI lineage: Eukaryota > Metazoa > Chordata > Aves > Charadriiformes > Dromadidae > Dromas > Dromas ardeola. The sequence continues at coordinate 397,119 of VYZM01016385.1, read as the reverse complement.
AAACAGTCCAAATCAGGGGGTGTTATGGTTTGAAGAACCCACAACAATTTATTGTCGTTTAGGCAATTATTCTGTCACATGATGACCCCTTCCCACCTGGGAAGGGGAATCGGGGAAAAAACCAAGGAAACCCGAGGGCTGAAATAGACACAGATTTAATAGAATAAGACTAGATAATTAACATTAATAATACTAAAGAACCAATATTGATCCTGATACCAATATAAAATATATGAGGATTATACTCAGCCAATTCTATCAGCAGGAAGCTGTGCACTCCCAGCAGTGGACAGCAAATGTTGGACACTGTGAGTGCTACAGCTTTGAGAGGAAGGGAAAGGCTCAGGGGTCTGGTGCCGGGGCAAGATGTTCTCAGGATCACAATCATCATAGAAGAGGAGAAACTCCTCAGCAAACTTTCTCATTTATATTGAATGTGATGTTCATAGTATGAAATAATCCTGTTGGCCAGCTTGGGTCAAGTACCCGGGTCTCGCTATTCCTTGTTGCTGCACCTGGCTAACTCAAAAATACTGAGATCTTGAAACCCACATAGCCTAGCTGGCTATAAAGTAAATATTTTCACAAATTCAGATGCTAAAGTCTTCTAAAAGTGCAATTTTCCCAAGCATTAGAAGAGACTTTACTGAAAAGTAAAATTACTGAAAGAGAAATGAATCCTGTGTTGCTCAAACTGGGACAAGGGGATAATGAGAAAAAGTCTTACATCAATATGTTGAGTATGGAAATGGCTTGTAGCATGGGCATGTCCAATTTGAACACAAACCGTGGATGAAAATTGGTGTTTGAAGACAAGCCATTTTAGGCCAATCCAGCAAGCTTATAGCAAAGGTGTATGGCAAAGGAGCAGGAGAGCCCTTTTCAGGGGGTGGAGTCTTCTTTCAGATTATCCCTTTTATTTAGCATCAGCACTGCATTATAGATGCATAGGTTATCGAAAGTTCGAAGAGTGATTGACACTGAGGTACTTTACTGGTAGTACTTGCGCTAAATACAGCAGCTTGTCCAGCAGCACCCAGTTGCCAGCTCCAACGTAATGGGTATGGAGTGACCAAAATCAGTTGTCAACTATATTTCTACAACATGATACTGTTCATGGTTTGAGGGTCCAGACTCTTTTACCTTCAGGCGCGTTCTGGATGGTGATGGGGGTTCAGATAGATTGTCTGCTAGATCTGCTGTATCAGATAAGCTGAGTCACTATTGAAGAGCCATTGTTGGTAGCTGACGGCAGTTTTCGACTAAAGATTCTCATCATAAGACAAAACAGCCCCCTCGACAGTGATTTTGGCACAGACCTTTAAGTAATTAAAAAAAAAAAAATGGGAAAAGTAATTTATAACAAGTCATTTATAACTTGATAATATGTGTGAACTTAAGTAGTTCAGCCATCTCTTGCAAAAATGATGTGCTTTTCAGTAAAAAAAGGAAATGCTTAACTTGTTAAATCTTGTTCAGCCACTAGCCACTGAATGTGTGTTCAGAAATGCTTTGAGAGGTCTTTTACACCCAGCTGGTTCTGTCTTTTTGTTGATATTAAAGGAGAAGGCTGTGATTGAGGAACTTTTCCAATTGTGATTCTGTATGCAGTTGTGAAACTTACTAGACTTGAGAACACAACCAAAAATACAAGTTGAGTTTGCCATAGGTGCTGTTTCTTTGGAGGCTTCTCCTCAGGAAAAAGGGCTTTACAAAAATCATGTAATTTGTAGGGAGGGAAATCTTACTTCTGTGTCTCCCAGCAACCTGGTGTGGCAAATGTCAGTCTCTGGTGGTAATACAAGGCAGTGATATTTATTACACCTTAATACTCTGACCAGCCTGCTCTAGTTGATCCTGCTTTGAGCAACCTCCAGCGTTCTATGATTATATGATCTTCATAGCAGGAGGAAAAAAAAATCATACAAATAATTCAGGAGAAGTGATAGGTGGCCTAGACTGTTGTAGAGATGGTAATGAAAGGTTCTGGCATTGCAGTCTGATCTGAATTTGCTTTTGTGAAAGTACATCAAAAATAATACAACAAGTATTTGGGTGTTGCAGGGATCTACGTTGCAGCTGAAGAATGGCATTATATGGCAGAATACTTATGCATGTCATTCATATACAAAATGGAATTATGTTATTCCATAGGCTTGAAGATTCAATACTATTGCGCTCTGGAAACTTCAGATGTGGCTACCCACTTGAAACAGTACTGTCTGCATCCCCAGGCAAGACAACGGAATGCGTTCTGTGGCTCTAGCTAACTTGAGTAGTCTATTAAAAAAAATAAATCTGAGTTACAAAGGAGTTAACAGTTTTCGTTTCCCATGGGAACAAACTTCAAGCAAATCTACCTTCAGCAAGCTCTGTGATTCAGTCCAAAAAGTATGTACTTTCTACTAGCTATGATGTTTCCAGTAATGGAAGCCAGATTATTGGGGATTATCTGTGGCTTGAATATCTAGCTGGATTTTTATCCACTCTACTTCTAACTATAAAAAAGATTGTATTTCTTTGTCTAGGAAAAGAGAAAAAGTTTTATTAACAGGGAGAAAGACTTTTGTTCATACTATTTGTTCTTGTTGGAGGAGAACTGGACCTTTATTGCACACCTGTGGCTACTCTGCTGATAAACACATTATTTTATTACAGGATGACAAATGTACATGTCATTAGGCTCTAGACAGGTTTGTATTCCTTCCATACAGTCATCTGTCCCATCTGCAGGGAAGTTCAGAGTGGGGCTCAAATCTTTACAAGTACAAATCTTACAAGTACAGTATTCATGAAAAAATTTGATAGTAGTGATATTATGTCAAAGGGGAAAAAGGAACTCTTACGGCTTCTCAATCCTTACCTGATGCCTTGTATACCTAACTCTGTATTGCAATTGAGGTAGATGGGATTAGTTCTTAATATCTACCATATTTGATAGATTCTTGAAGCGCTAATGTATTTATAGGCTGTCTTCTAATAAACTCTGGGTTCCTCACAAGTTTACTATCTCTTTATTCATTAGAGATCTAATCAGTGTAGCCAAAAGATTATTCTCTTGAAACCTGTCGATCTTTGGGTGTCTATTGATGTGTTTAATACAGCATCGCGTGTAATACTTGGAATGACCTTGTGGTGTATCAGTGTGTCCCAATGATGGGTCATCTCAATGAACGTATATACTTTTGTGTCCTAAAATTTATCTTAACTCTGAACTGCTGACAGCAACTGAATGCGCTCTCTGCCTAGACATGAGAGAGTTACCATGGGAAATAGCCACTTCATGATTGTCCTAGTGATGTCCTAAAGCGATACTTGGTAAGAGGTTTCATATAAAATAACCTATTGGTTGAGAAAAACCCTTGTTACTTTGAATACTTTCAGACTTTCTTCCCTTAATTCTGTCTTTCATTGTTCCTTGGAATACATTGAAAAGCAAAGCCATTTGTATATAGGAAACAATCTAAATGGGTCATCATCTGTGTCTGAGTATTTTCAGAAACGTAAGCACTTTCTCTTAGCTTAGTGCTTTCATATGGGGCACTGGCTACCAAAGCTGGTTTTTGAGCATGAATGTAGCATCCAATCCTTTTTATGTGGTAGGAAGCAAATGTTTCGGTTTTTAAGAATACCAAACCTTGCTTGTAGATAGTCTAGTCCATCCTTGATTATAATGAGCTTCTTTACTCATAGTTATTTTTCCTTTGAAGCCTTCTGTATCATTAGAGAAAGAATCTCTTTAGAAAAGAGATTATTAAGTAAAGAGATAAGGATATGATTTTTAAATGGAAACAGCTAGAAAAGAAAGCCATAACAACTGTGTGATGCAGTCAAAACGTGTTGGATGTTTGATTCTTGGTTGTTGGTCAGTTTTTGTTCTGAAGCATGTTAGTCGGAGAGAGCTGAGAACTCTGCTTGATGGTAACCTTCTAGAAGGCTGAGAGACTCTGAAGGACAGATTTTTCTCTACCGGTTTTATGCCTCCTTTTACAGGAATTCATAAGCTCGTGTAGCAACACTTTCAAACGTGCACTGTAAGAGTTTTTAGTTTTGTTTTCCCACCTTCCTTAAAAGTCTGACTTGCAATGTGAGGATTTTCATACATTTTTTTTTCTGACCTGCAGCTTGCCTATATACCATTTTTGCAGGTTAACAGTTTATGTTAATTTTCAAGACATGATTGTCCATTTAGATCCCAAGACACACCTGTTAGCCTTAATTTTAGAATACTCAGCTATCTCTAAGCTTGAGTTGCAGGCAAAATGATAGATGGTTTTGATTTCAGGTTAGAACACAAGAAACCCTTTGGCCCATTGTTGTTGCAAGGGTTCTAGAGAAGCCTGATTCACCTGTACTTGGGAACAGTACTTTAGTTCAAAAGATACACTTCAGAAAAATATATATTGTGACAGGACCTTATTTCTGTAAGATTGTTGAAATAGCTGGAGGATTATAGAAAGAAAATGCATGTTCAGTGCACAGAGTTATAGCCCTTTAAGTAGTGCAGACATTATAGGATGTGGAAAACAGAGAATGAAATGTTTCAATATAATAATAAACATGTTGTTCAGAGTGGTGGGTTTTTTTCTTAATGAAAATTTATAACTGGTACATGGTGGTCTCACCGTAGTGCATGTATTAATTTTGGGTAGAATTACACGAGCTTTGGGGTTAAGATTTAATAGGTGACATGCAGATCTATTTAAAAACTGTACAATTGTAACTTAATTTCTAGGTTTAATTGGACAAAACAATGCTAATTACTGATATGTAGTAATTTTTATTTTGTTACAGATGCTGTGGGTTTTGTTACATAGGTGTAGTGACAATCGAGGGCTTCAAAATCACTTGTTATCCAAAGTTAGTGAACATTTATTAGTAAAAATGAAATATATTGTAATTATTACATATTCAGAAAGTGAAAGTATTGCTAGTACTGTTTGCTATTGTGCAGCTGTTAGGACTTAAAAAAATATATTCTGTAATTAGTGGATACCCTAAGGAGAGAAATTTGTCTATTAAATACAGTTAGCTAGTGCATGAATTGGGCAGATGAGTGAATGGCATCCAGTTTGACTCCGGTCCAAGGCCAGTATGAGCCAAAACTTAGTATTTTCAGTGGACGTGCGTGTGCATTATAAAGCTCATAATCAGAACTAGCATTAATACTACCACAGATAAACAAGGAGTAAATGGATCTAAATGTGTATTAGCTTCTTCTATTACATCGTTTAACTCTTCTATAAACCAACCACTTATGTTCCAGACTTTCTACGTCGAAAGTACAAATTTGGGTCATACTCTTGCAAAGTCTTGAGTTTCAATTTTTTTTTTTGAAACTCTGTTTATTTTTAGTATATCAAACTTATTATGGAAGTGTATTTTGAAGAATATCAACATTAAAACCTATTTAGAAAAGCGCGGGCTTTAACAATGTCCCCCCTACATATGCTGTTATTTCTTCTTTAATTTCCCTGTGTCAATTATATGAGAAGTTGTCTTTTGTTAATGAAATCAGAATTAGGTCATGATACAGGATTTCTGCTTAATAATTTTAGCGTGCTTCTGCTGGGATGCCACTTTCAGGCTTTCCTAAAGATTCAAAAACTAGTGCTCCAAAATCTAAGGTTACTGGTATGCATTATATGGGAAAAAATTTTTTGGTAAGTTTGATTAGCACTGGAGAAATTGATGTACTGAATCTTCAGTACAGCCACAATATTGAGAAGACACCTTACTTGTCCGTAAATATTTAGGAAGTTACCCTTATTATGAAAACCAAGCTAAAGCTCAGTAAGTTTAGAGTTTATACTTTCAGTTAGATAGCTATAATGTATCAAATATTAATAGAAAATAATAATATTTTTTGTTCTATTTAATACACAGTGTGTTTCAGTCCCTCTGCTGCAGCTTGGATTTTCTCAGAAAGTTGCAGAGTAAAATTAATGCCCGTCAACTTGGTTGAGACTTAGATACATTCTCGTCTCTTCTGTGTAACATGCATGAAAATGAAAGGGAAAGTGAGTGATTTGGCCTTGTTCTAGTGCTAATTGAGATACGCTGGGTGCAGTATATGGGACCTTGAGATAGAAAACACAAACTTCAGGGATCTTGTTTTTCAAGAAAGTGGTGGATTGCTAGGCTTTAGTCATGGAACTGTAACTGAATGTTACTGGTGGTGGACCTTACTGTTTAAAAAAGGTGTCAACTGCTTGCTGCTTTGAATTGTGGCTACAAATTGTCAGGCAAATCATCACTCTGTGATGTTTTGTCCTGTTTAGCATCTACCTATTTTTTTCTAATAAATAAAATTAAAATAACAGTGTCAAACGTCCTGAGAAGATACATTTATTCTGTATTCCATTTTTAAGGATGTTGGCTGTGTTGCGAGTTTGTAGCGTATTTTTTTGTTGTAATAATAGAGAATTTTAGACAGTTATTAAATGAAATACAGAAAGGCTCCCTGGAGGATGTATTGTGTGTCCTAACCACTGAGTCATACAGTAATACTTGCTTTTTTCTGCTATTGTGAATCTTGAATTGTTTTGTGGTTAGTGGAACAACTGCAAAGAGAAGGTGAATAGTTTTCTAATTTGTGTTTCTTTATATTCTCGCCCATGGCAACTAGGAGATAGGCTTTTGAACTCCAAGGAAGATGAGAGCCAAGGAAGATGTTTCTTCTTTGTAGGGGACAGACCTGATATCAAAGATGGGCACCCTCTCTCCTGGCCATGTTTTATAAGAGAAAATAAGGACATCTATTTCATTCTCTGAAAGAGTGAATCTAAACAGCTATGTTCATTTTTAGTGGATAAAGATGCTGGCTTATAGGTTTGAATCTGACAGATGAAATCTAGAAAAGGGGTGAAATATACGATTTAGCTGTCTTTACTTTCATCCATAGATTTATTTTAGATTATACCCTCTCCACATCATACTGTATGTGGGTAGTCTAGAAGCCTAAATGAAGATTTTTCTCTGAAAGGCAGTCCATACTGCCATGGGCATAGGATGGGGCTGAGGCAGTGCTGGCACTTTTCCAGACACCTTAACGAATAGCTGTCTTCAGCTGTCCAGGTAGACATACCCTAAATGTTTTATTAGATCTAGGCTTTAATGGTGTGACTGGATTTGACTGAATGGTATATCATGCAAAGTTGGTTCACACAACATGTAAATAAAAGCAAGTTGTTGGGGTTTTTTGTGTGCGTTTGTGAGAATAAAGCTGTCTATGCAGTACTGAAAAATGTTAAATGAAAGGTGACGTACATATCTGTGTAAATGGAGTCATAGTGTCTCTTTCTTAGTGGATTTCTTAGCAAAATGAAGTATGCTTGAAAATAAACACTGATTTATTTATTTTTTTTTTAATTTTACATTCCTTCCCCTCCGCTTCTCACAACATTTAAGTAATTAGCAAAGCAAAGTTGTTAGATGCATTTTGGGTAATTTAATTTTGTTTTATAGCATATTAGTAATCTTGAATGCTGTTTGGGGATAGAAAGTAAAAATGAAGCTGACCAGTAACTGTCATATCATGGTTTGGTAGGGAAATATGAATTTTTATAATGTAGAATCGTGTTTCATATGTGATTACAAACTTTTATTCCTCAGCCAAACTCTAGTTCCGTTGTGTTCTTTCCTGGACGCGTAAAGTTTAAAGGCGCACCATTTTCCATTCAATCTTCTAAACGTGGCATCTCCATAAATGCTGATTTGCTGTCGGCATTTTTTTTTATTGCAATGGAGCAATGGAATTTATGAAGGTGATCTATTTCTATAGGCAACAGAGAAACTTGGCGCAGAAAAATCAACACCTATCAGTGTTGTTCCACGATTTTCACTGCCTGATATACTTATTCACTTCTCCCTGAATCTGGTGGTGTGCTGCAAACCTCCATTGCTGTAAGGCAGCTAGTAAAAATATAACAGAACCTTTTCCTAAAGTAGCAATTTTCAAACCTTTTTCCTTGAAGCTCCTGAGCAGTCAGTTTACAGCAATTTGAGAAACATCAGCTTGGTTGGTTTGTTCCTTGGTTGGTTTGTTCCTGCTCTGTTGTACCTCTGTGCGCACTCTCAGAACAGCTGAGAAGAAGGAATGCAAACAGGCAGTAGGTTCACTGTCTGCTCCCACTAGGGAAAGGAAGGTACCTAAAACCGTTGCTTTATTCCAAAGGGCAGAGATGAGCTTCCCTTAGAGAATGCTGACTAATACCTTTCTTCTCACCTCAGAGCTTTGCCATCCATGGTCTGTCATATCTGCCTTAGAGAGCGCCTTATCTGTAAGGGGTCACCCCTTATGTTATGCTTCAGTCCAACATTAAAAGCCCCTCAGATTGACAGCTGCTGTCATAGAGAAAGATCACTGCAGATGTTGTGTGACTGCCGCTTTTTAAGAACAGGAGAACCTTCAGTCACTTTAACGTTCTGTTGTGACATGTAGATAATGGATATTTAATGGCATTCAGAAGTTACTCTTTGTCAGAACATTTTGAACTTCAGGTATTAGAAACTAATTGAAGTGAACATTTCACTTCAGCCCTTGCCGACCTCTGCAATCCACATTTACTGCTTGGGATAGTAGTTGCATTCAGTCCACCGTTAAACAACTTCTAAAACTCTACTCTTTGATCTCAAGAGTGTAGTTTTCTTAATGGGATTTTTTTGAAGGTGGCCGTAAAAGAAAGACAACAACTACTGTCAGAAGTATTAAGAAGTAGTATGCAATGTGAACAGACTAGTTTAACTCACTCCTAAATATAATTCTTCTAAAAATAACTCTCCTCCAAACAATAAAAATTAATGTAAGTTGACAACATGTTTTAGCAGGCATTGACAAAATCTTGATTTCTGCTTTTTTAGCTTTTAGATAAAAAATGTAAGGAACACAATAATTTAAACTCTTCTTTGTAGATGTTGTTGCTGTATTACACTGTCCTTGTCTGGTTTGTGCGTCATATGAACACTACATTTCGTTTATCTTCTGATTTTTTTTCTCATTTCACCATTCTCCTCTCCTTTCCTTCTCTTTTCTACAAAATTGCTGTATTTTACTTGCTGATGTTTGAGCAAGTTGATCTAGTTTGAGCAAGAGGCAACAGCCTCTGTTGAGGAGTATGTTACTGTTCACAGTTGTTGCCTTTTCATTCCTTGCTAAGTGAACTGGTAACTAAAATGCTTTATTCTCTTCTTGTGGTGGAGGTAAGTCTTCTCTGTGTGGTAAAGCAGAGTGATGGTATGCAGGACTCATTTTAATGTGTAGATATCCTACACAAGGCTAGGAAAGTAAACGCATTCCAATTACAAACTCTTACAGCAGGTGTCAAGCTATGCTTATTTACATTGGTGGGTCACTTTAATGGGAGTATGTGGAAGAAGGCTTAATCATTGTAGCAGCCTAAATAATGAGCTGTAAGTGAAAGATATTGCTTGGATTATTTTTTGTCTGATTGCTATAAATTGTAATACATAATTACCTTTCCATTGTTACTCTAGTTGTAAGGCTTATCACTTTTTCAAATATTTAAAAGGTAGGAGTGCTAATAAGATGTGTTATACAATGCTTATTTTCATAGACGTCAGTTCATCATTATGTACCTAAGCAAAAAATTGCACTTAATAGCAGTTGGATTTTAAACTGGAAGCTAGAAATTTGTAGCAAAATCAAGAGTATAGCAGAGGAATCGTGTTTTGACCAGTAGATTCTAGAATGTAAAGACAATAAACATTTTGTTTTATTTGTAATAACTGGTATAATTTAAAGACCTAGGGATATGAAGAGAAGGTAAAATTTACTGTCAGGAGTTTGAATTCCTTATGTTACATATTAAAAAATTAATTTAAAAAAAAAAATTACTAACACCTCATGTACGTGGAAGTTTTTTTGGGGGTATTTATTTTTACATTATGCTATGTAAAGCTTGCTCCGGAGAGAAACTTTTAACTAACTCAGTGCATTTGTGTGTACCTAGGACTTGAGAAAATACCTTTCTAGACAAAACTTTGTAATTACTGTTAAGAATTTGCTTGTGTTTTCATTGTAATTCTAGGCAGAACTGTGTTCAGTGAGAACAGAATAAACATAATCCTGAGTGGATTTTTTTTTTTATTGTAATAATGTAGTAAAATAAAGAAACATGCACAGGTTCAGAGAAACCAGTCATCTTTGGTGACAGGTGATGTGTGTGCAAAATGCCAAAGGATTTCTGTGTAACTGTTCACCACTATGATAAGTATAAATAACATGTAGTAGCTCATGGCTTTTATAGGTGTTATAGTGAAAGCCAAACAGAATTTTTAGAGCTTCTCTGCTCTCTTCAAAGCCTGGGCTGTGGTATTACGAAGGAAGAAAACTATTTGGTTTCATCCTGTTGTCTCAAAACTGGAAGAAACCAATAACTAGGAATGATGTTTAACAGGTAAAAAAGAGGATGAGGATAAGTGGAGTAAATTACTCGAATGAACAGTAAGCAGTTCCAGGATCATGTGAGGCAGTTATGTTTTGAAAGAAATTTGCTCAGGCTGCCAATTGAGCCTTAAAAATTCTGCCACCAAATTAAAGGAAACCTCAGGCATTGTTGTTGTCTGCAATAATAGTCTTGTTTCTGGGTATTGCTAAATCACCACTATAACGCATAATTTATACGGGCATCTCAGAAAACAATTTTTAAAGTATTACAGTTTTTTTTGAATGAGCTCGATTTAGCAAAGTAAAATATGCTCTTGAAATCTACTAGGATGGTGTACAAAATAAGATCTTTACTCTCAGTTTGTTCTATCCTTACATGTCATCTGGCATAGTCAAATGACATCTTGTCTGTCTTTTAATAAACTTGTGCTTTTTACAAAGAATACATAATTCTTCCACTAAAATGCAGCTTAATATTTGCTTGGTTGCCAGTGTAGTTGTTTTTGTCCCTTGGCATTTATTAGAAAATTTCAAAGTGGAAGGTCAGACTGTAAACCTTCTCATACTCTTTTATTTTCCAATTACAGACCATGGATACAGCAGGTTTGTCACAAGATGAAAAAATTGGGTTTAAGGGCCTCTTATGCTATTACAACCATTTAGATTTTTAGCATAGGTGGGCTGTGGGTGAGGATGGGATCGGTTCTTTTCAAAGTTCTTTTCCTAAGCCTGCTGTGATAGGTCTTTGGGAAGAAAATAGATGACTACTAAAGAAGAAAAAAAAACCCAAACAACAAAGTAAGAGGTGAATGAAAACTTGTAGCTAAAAACCCAAAAAACATTCCCCTCTCTTTCACCTGAATGGCTGAAACAAGAACACATGCTTTTAATCCATTTATTTGACAATTGGTTTTATTTTCAAATAATGTTTTATCTACTTAATTTCTGTCTCTCATTGGAGAAGAGCTAAACCTGACAAATGATGAGGAGTATGACCACTGTCATACTTACCAATTTGTCCTACCTACATCAAGAAGACAACAGTTTTGAAAACACAGGGAAACTCCTGTTGTGGTCAGTCTTCCATATGTGCAAAACAGATTTTTGGTTATTTTCAGCATGGAAATGTTTATGTTTGAATATTTGGAAATGTTTATGTATAAACATGATTATGTTCATAGTTGTGTGTGATGACATTCTGGTGTGATGGAGCTGCAAGGTGTATGGATAAGGGGGATCAATAGATGGCATTATCTATGAAGGCACAGTTCATAACCAAGATAAGACGGGTGAAGCAGTGCAGCCAGAAACTGCGAGGAGGGGTTAGATGGAATAGAAAAAAAAAGAAGCATTTGTGATTTTTCAAATATTTGAGGGGCACTGGAGGCTTCCGTGCAATTTCCTCCTTTAGGAAAATTCACTTTAAAAACTACCCATTTTTCTCTGAAACTATTTAAAGCCCTGACCTTTTTGAAATTGGTAGTAATATTCTCAAGGTTTTCTTTAATGATGTTGAATGTTGATAGCTCTATATACATACATATATATATATACACATATATATATTGTATACATTGGGAAGAGTTGAAGTTAATGAGAAAGCGGAGAGGGTTTAAAGGATAGAAGATGCAGTAGGAGGAGGAGGTGAATCTGGGAGCTGGAAAAGGGAGAAAAGAAGATAAATCTGGTGTGCAGATAAACAATTTAGGAAAAAGTAAAAGGTGAAGGAGCTTTGGAAGAAAGCTCTAACATGCTGATATGTACATTTGAGAAGAAATAGCAGGGAGGGAAAGGAAAATAACCTGGGAAACAAAATCCTGTGTATAAATATAATTGGTGGAAAATGTGACTGAGAACAGAAAGTGGAGGGAGAAAAGCAAGCAGAGAAAGGTAACAAAACCACTAAAGATGCAGAGGATAAAAGTGCATATCCATCTAAATCAGGGTCTCATTTAAGAAAAGAAAACCACCTGAATTTACAGTCTTACAAAAATATGAGGGAGGAAGAGGGATATGGGATACAAAACTAGATTAAACTACAACTTGATGTTAGAAACCCTATGCAGATCTAAAAGGCATGTAGGTATTAGTAGAGCTTCTTTATGGGCCATATTTGTTTTAGTCAAAGGAACATCCGGACGGTCAGACTAATATCTTGTTAGTCATTGTCATTCATCCTATAATCTTAGAGTATCAGTTAGGTTTTCATCTTGCCTTCTGGCAGATGCTTTTTTCCTTAAATATAACAACAAAAGATTTTGCAGAGCCAGTTATTTAAGTGTGGGTATGAGGCTTCAGTGCCTTATGTTAACAATCTGCAATGTCTGGTTTTAAGAACATTATACAATCTGAAACTTCATGTCTAACTTAGGCTAATATCATGTTGTATAAAATTCTTGCACTGTTGACACTGAACTTGAGGCAGGAACCGTATCTCTCTGTGTCTTCTACGTCTGTATTTTGAAAAAGTATGGATTTTATATGGATGTAATATTTTAAGTAGGCTCAGTGAGTTTCAGAAAGGTGCTTGTAAGAATGTAGCCTGTCAAGAAATTCTGTGGTACCAATTTTGTTAGGCAGCCCCTGCTGATGGTGCTTGCGTTCGTGTCACCCTTCAGTTGTATGGTCTTACAGTAACCAAGATTGTGTGCTCATCCAAGGTCCTTTTGGTTTTGTTTGCTGGATTATGTTTTACTTGGATTAATTTTCTTTTCTTCTCAAGAAAATTTTACCTGTGTGCCGGGGGTAGAAAGATAGGATTTCTGTCTGTGCTCCTTGAAAAGCAGTTATCACATTATTACCTAAGTATTCATTGCAGATTGATGCAAAACTTTTCCAAGAATTCTCTTCAAATCTATTTCTGCACTTGTTAAATCAAGGGGGCTTTGCAATTGATTTCAATAGAATCATGCTCCTTATAAGTTGTTGTTGACTGGGGAAGCTGGGTGGCTGGAGGGAATTCCTGAAGGTTTTCTTTCAAGACACAAGTCATCTTTTCCATTTTCATCACAGTATGCTTAGTTTTAAAGTAGTGGAGAAAGAAAGTAAGGCATCTATATCAGTTTGGAATTGGACTTTAGATATCAGTTGAGCTTTTGTCAGAAATAATTACAATAAGTATTCTACACATTAGTTATTCTTTCTGAAATCATAGCTGTAAATGGTCCTTACTCTTCTTAAAGTCAGAGGGTTTTTTTCAGAAGAAAATAATTCTGGCAAATACGTTATTCCAAGCTGGAGACACCCTAATCTCTGAATCCCTTAAATTAACTTCTTAATTGTAAGTACGACATTATAGATGGGGAAGCTTTATTAATGAACTTGGGGATGAGCGAGTTCGGAATAAAGTAGGCAATAAGGGTGACAGTTAAAATGAAATTAGATTTTATCCTGTCAGTTCTGTAAGACAGTAGAAAGAGATTGTTCTAAAATCAAATAAGCAGTTTGCATGCATAAGTTAGTTATCATTAGTTATCAGTAATCTGATGCCATGTCAAACAGACTTCTGTAACTGTTTATTTTTCCAGAAGAATGAAATACATAGTTTATATTAAAAGTAATGCGTGGGGATGGGGGAGAAGCTTGTTTTGCATGACATCCTTCTTACAAAATAATCCTTTAATACAGCATCAGGATTGGTTTAGTTCAGACCATTTCTTTGTATCTTGTGTGCTTCAGGTGAAAGGACACATTTTATTTTAGTGATAGTGCCAAACTTCCTTCCTATTTCATTTTGTATTGCATAAAACTACTTTAAGGGGAGATAGTCCTACAATTCTTAGATAACTATCATAACACGAGGAAAATTACGTTCATTTTTCTATAGCTGCCTCTGCCTGCTCTTTTAATCCCTTAGCAGTTTTAAAGTCTTTTTGTAAGATAAAACCATAGACGTGGTGACTAGGGACCTCACTTTATCTAGTCCAGACTCCTGCTCAACTCAGAGCTATGGCCAGCACTAAGCCAGGCTGGGTACCTTTGGATGAGTCTTGAACGCTTGTGAGGATGGAGCTTCCACAGGCTTCTCTATGACTGGTTTCAGCCCTGCACCACCCTCCTATGGAGGAATTTTCTCCAGAAGTCCAGCCTGAACCTTTTGAGTGGCAATTTTTGGCCATTCACTTTTAACTGTCTGCTACTACTGAGAAGAGTTTGACTCCATTGTCTTTTTAACTCCTATCCAGTAGTTGTCATTTACTGTTATTAAATTGCTTCCGAGACCTCTTGGCTGAAATGGTCTAGGTCACCCAGTCTGCTTGGAGGCTGTGAGTTCTCAGCCCCTTACCATCGAGGGGGATAATCCAGGTTTCCGATTATTCTTTTTGAAGTGGGAATCCCAAAACCAAAACCATTATTCTAGGTATTGCCTTACTGGTGCTGAGCTAGAGGGGAATGGTAACTTTTCTTGTTTTGTGTGTTTTTGTTTCTGTCTTGTTCTTTTTTTTCCTAATATAGCCCAGCGTGCTGTTTGCCTGATTTGTGATGAAAAAGCATTGTTGACTTGTCTTCAGCTTAGAGTCCATTGTAACCCTCAGGTCCTTCTCAGCAAGGCTGCCTGTACTGATGTGTGGAACAACTCTACCTCCTTGTGCTTCTAAGTGAACTTCATGCTTTCAGATGACTCACTCGTCAAGTTTCTCCATGTCCCTCTTTTTACTGTTATCAATGAGTTTGGTTGTGAGTTTTTCTTTTACCATGTCAAAACAGGATCAGAGTTAGGTATTCTGTACAAATCTGCTTACAATCTGTGGACTTACCAAAGTGAAAAGGGGCCCTGAACATCTTGAAGGCCTAAAGAAAAGCTTCTTTAGATTTTTATCTTAGAAAAAAAGGCCAAATTTCCAAACTTGTAAATTAAAGAGAAAAGGAGCATTTCTATTTTCATCTTTCTAGTGATGAGAAGTTATTGCTACTGAACAGCTGTATATTGGCGTGCCTGAAATTTCTTAGTAGTAGCACTGGCAGTGGTTACACATTCACTTTAACATGTTATTAGTCTATATTGGCCTTCAAGGACGTCATCCCAGTAGACTGTCCATCCATATACCACATGTGTTGAATCTGTTTTATAGATTAATGAATACCTCCTTTTTGGGGATGTAACTACCAGCAGCTTTCACAGGAGGAAAAATGGACAGCTATTTCAAAAATAATGGTACAGTATCTGCAGTAAAACCTGCTTTATATCCATGTATTTCATATACAATTATTGACATACTTTGTTTTGATTAATACAGGTAATATTGGGATTCTTTTTACATAAATAATGAGGTCAAACTAAGCCCCTCTTACCACTTTTATATTTAAGTATTTCTTTTGAAGATATAATTTGAATAGGAAGTGGAGGAATGAGGTCTGATGTATTTGTGTGTGAAAGAATTAATTTTTGTTCATCTGTTCATTAAAATTTAAAAAAAAAAACTTGAAAGCTTTTTTGACAACCTAATCCAGTAGTTTATTTTTTTTTAATATTGCAGCTGAAATTAAAAACATCCGTCATAGTGATGTGGATAAATAAAGAAAATATATGTCACAGAGTTGTTATTACAGGCTAATGTTCATCCAGTAATAACATAGTTAATAGCAAATAATTTGAATAGTGAGTCACAGAAAGTTAATGGGACTGAGATGAAGAATGCAAGCGTATTTCTGTCTGGAAAATAGGTACTAAGATGTACACAAATATAACTTTCTTGTGATCTGGATGGTTTTGTTACTGTTTTAACAGTTAAAACTGCAAGATTAAGACCTAAAGTACTTATATTCAGCAGACACATGACAAACATTGGTAGTAGCAATGAAAGCTTCCTGCCCACACACCAAATGCTGTTACGTGCTTTATATTCATATTTAACATAGTTGCTTTAACGATGTGAAAGGAAGCTGGTTGTTCCTTCTCCAAACTCAAAGGTTATTTTCCACCTTTGACAGCACATTATTTCGTGTTTTAAATTGAAGGTGCACAGGTATGAGTGGTGTCCTGCGTTCTGAAAAACTGTCTTTCTGAATTTGTAGTGCATGTAAATTGGAAGACAGAGGCCTGTTGTGATTTCTCTGCTCTTATACTTGAAATCCACATTCAATTTTAGGTCTCTGTGTGCTTTGGTACAGTAGTAGCGTATTGCAGCTGAAAGACTATTAAGTGTGGTGCTTCTGATTTCTGGGCAGGAGGGATTTTTGATTGATACCGAATGTTGGTTTTGTTCGGTTAGTTTTTCTCACCTGGAAATGTAGCGTCCATGTGTGTAAAGTCTTGGAATGGAGTGCTGAATTCCCAATATACTAGTAGATTTCAAACAGAGAGCACCAGGTGGAGTTACTTATCCATCTTATGTTTGCCTTGCCTATTAATTTGCCACGAGCTGGCTAATTTAGGCAAGATTGTAATCCCTGTAGGTATCATGACAATCCAGACAACAGTGACTCTGGAAATAGACTGTAGGATATTGAGTTCTCTGTATCTCCTCATTTTTACTGCAGGGCAAGCAAATGTATATTCTTTTGTGCACAACTAGTACACCTCCTGAAGTGCAGGACCTTTCCTCAACACTATTGCTCTGTGACAACAGCAGTATTATAACTGTATTTTTTCAGTCAGAAAAGCAGTAGGAGGAATAATGCATTTAAATACACTAAATCATATTTAATTTGTTGCTTAGCAGCCAAAGCAAATTATGGAAATCTCTGAGACAGATCAAGTATTGCTGTAGTAAAGGGATTTCAGATCAACTTGTCCATTTTTGTTATTATTTAATATTCCACCAAAGTTCAGAGTTTGGGGAAGGGAGGTGTCTTTTCCCAGTTACCGGTGTTCTCATTAGCCAAAATCATTTTGATGAAACCCAAAAGGGCATCAGGAGAAAAGCAAAAATACTAAAAAAAAAAATAAAAAAAAAAATGGGAGTGGCGGGAAGAGAAGAGATAAAAAACAACTTTGCCTTTTGAAATCTCACCAGATGAGCACTTTAGTTATATACATAGATGCGAAAATGTAACATATCCCTAGTCTGGATGTTTAGGGAATTCCCTGGATGCCAGTTTAATTTGCAAGTTTTTTCACTGTGTAAGTTCAAGTGTATGGAAAATACACTAACTAGTCTTTGCTATTTTGAAGATACAGGTGATTCGGTTTCACATTGTGCATAGGGGAAGCTCTGTTATGTGTGAAATTTTAATCATTTGGTCTTAATTTAGTTTTACTGTGTCCAGTTGGATACAAAGTATAGTAATTGCCACAGCAAAAGCACACCAAAGCTTTGGGCACTTACAGTTCTTTCAAAGTTCCTCTGTTTCCAATATTTTGTGCAGGAAGTAATTGCTATGAATTGATGTTTGGGGGTTGGGGATGTGGAATATAAAATCTATTTAAAGATAAAAGTACCTCCAGATCGATTCAACAGTAAGATACATATATAAATACACACAGAATAAAAATAAAAAAAAAAAGAGAAAGAGGCAGACTTTAATATACAGGTAAGCATTCAGGTGTATGCAAACAGAGCCAAACTGCTGCGGGTTGACTGAGGAGCAGAAGCAGGCTGAGCTGAGCGGAGGATGTTCATATGTATGTGACTAATGCGAGATCTTTTGAGGGACTGGTATAGCTATAAAAAAAAAACAAACCACCAAATCTCATGCAGTGGAGAAGGGCAGAGATTGTGAATTTTTTCTTTTTTTGTTTTTTTTTTTTTTTTTTTTTTGGCTGCAGTGCAGTCTGATGGCCTCTCCTGTGCTCTGCGATCCCAAGCAGCAGGCAGTGCTGGTAGGGCTAATCAGGGCAGCCTGCAGCATCTGAATCTGGGGTCTTGGAGCATGAAAGCAGCAGCTGCTGCAGTGCTGGGCACTGTAATGGGAGGTGTGCATGCATGTATGAATTGAGGAAATTCCTAAGCTTAAAGCATGACAGTGTACTAATTTGAGTCAATGTTTTGTGATCACAAACCTGTTGCTGTCATGATTATTCTGCATAGAAACTTAAAACCTTTTGGAAAGAAAAATCCTTTTGGTTGGAAGCTTCATGTACACTAACCTCTTTGTTACCCAGCACGTAGGCCGCAGTTCGTTTTCTTTGATTGTCAGTAAGGAAATAGAAGCTGAATTTCTCAGGCTATGACCACAAGTGTGATTTTTGACATTTACCTCCTCTAACTCTTTGGGCTTTTTTTCTTTAAATTTCTTTTGGTATAAAAATAGTGTTCACCCTTCCTTTAAAGTTTCTCTTTCTCGTTTAAATGAGTAACCATTATGTGTGGGCAGCATCATTTTGAGGGTAGCTTTTGATGCATTAGCAACTGCTGCAGAGAGATACTGGATATTTATGGAATTTTTATTTTTATTTTTTAAATGAGCAGGATATTTCCTACCCTAACATAGAGAAAGGAATACATACTTTTCAAAATAAGATGAAAATGATAGAAAAAGTTAGCAACTTTTATATCACAAGCATTTATTTTATAAAGAAAAACCCAAACACAGTACCACCTGAATGTTTAGTTTCTTCTTTACTGTGAAATATTTCTGCAGTTTGTATGCTCTTCCAATAATTCTGTTTGTGCAGCATCTTTTGTTTAAAGATATTTAGGTACTTCAGGGCATTTCTGCAGTTTGTATGCTCTTCCAATAATTCTGTTTGTGCAGCATCTTTTGTTTAAAGATATTTAGGTACTTCAGGGCTCAATTGGATTTAGTAAAACATGTAAGAAACATGGGAACAGTCTGTTTTCTTTCATATCGAAAAGCTAAAGGGATGGAGAATCTTTGTGGACTGCTTAAAATTAACATAATGTGAGAAGCTTGGAAGAAGAGCCAACTCCACATACTCCTTATGCCCTAATCTCAAAATTCTTATTCTTCATTTTTTTGATATTCAGAATTTCATTTCAAAATTTAATCTTGGACAGTTGCAAAACACCAGGTTATAAAACAGTGCTAACATAAACATCATATTTCTCAAAAGATAATTGGATACTAATGTTGAAATTTGACAACCTAGTTCAGTTGTAATTGAAGGGAGGGGCTCTTACTGTGTTGTGTTTCTGGGGTGTTTTGGTTTGTTCTTTTTCCTGACAGAAGCAGGTTCTATTATTATAGTCTACAGTTTGAATGTCAGAAAAGACTGAAAAGCATGCAGGGAGCATCACTTTGGTGTTTCACTGGTGACATTCAAAGATAATGCTACAGTCAACAGTGAGCATCTAATGGACATTTTGCTTAGTGACAGAAGCCTTAGGGGAGGTAGTCTACAAATTAGCAATGAAATCTTTAGAAGTGATCCCTTTCTGTAAGCTGGTACAGTTTTTAGTTTCAATTGTAAGACCAATTCCATTAGCTGTACAGGACCTGGGTTTTTCTCAAAATTTATCTATGATTGGCTTTTCTCCATGTCTTCAGTATGAGCCATATAGCTTCAACTATAGGCATTTTGGGGAAGTTTCTCACAGTCACCTTCTTGTCATATGCTCACTTTTAGGACACCCGTAAACTGTGTACTTCCGACAGGACCAGTGCTTATTGCACAAGTGCAGTACAGAAAAGGCACTGGCATTGATTCCTGCTTGTGTCTATTGGAAAGGCAGCATCCAGAAATGGCACCACAACAACTTATGTAATGTGCTCCCAACCATATTCTTTCCTGAGGACTGTCAACAATATCTTGATGATGAGTTAGGCAGCTGCAGTCTGTTTCCATTTTCTCTCTCTTCTGGAGTCTCTACTCTGTCGTAGGACTGAATGTGCATCTCAAATGGAGGGAGTGAAAGACCAGTGTCAGTAAGGAGCAGACTGCAGCTACAGAGCACTTTGGTTCGTCTGCAGTTCCTTTTCCCCTACTATGTTGGAAAGGTCCTAAATAAAGAGTGTGGACTTCATGTCAGGTGTATTGGGATGGTAGGTTGCATGTGTATCCTGAATTATGTCATTCAGGAAATGGTGTTGTTCCAAAGAGGCTGAAAGTATTCTGGTGATCATGGTTTTCTCTCAGCGTTTGGATCTGACCAAGAAGGTACTAGATTTGCTGAGTTGAAAATGATTTGGGAAGAACAGTGTTGAGTCTTGTTTTTTAGTCTGTGATCTTGTGGTCAGGGCAGAGACTTGGGATTTGTGGGGGTTTTGTGTGCACGTGCTGATATTTGGAATATAAACTTGTAAGAAATTGTTTTATCTCAATTTGCATTGAAATGCATTTGAAGATTACATCATCTTGCAGTATTGGACCATTAATCTTTATTGCTAAGTTTCTTCATTTATGAGCTTGACTAGCATCTCCCTGACACAGACAGAGCGAGTTTGTCTGCCTGTCTGCATTTATATTCTTAAAGTAATAAATTCTAAGCAAGCAGAAGATACCATGATGGTTGATGTTATTCAGAGCTGCAAAGCTGTGGTTGTAGCAAATATGTGAAATTGTTTGTATAGAGAGCTTTTGTGCTTATAGAACAAAAAGTACACACATTTTGTATGTTTTGTGAGCTCAGGTAATTTTTTTTTTTGTTGTTATTTTTTTTTTTTCCCCTAATGCATAGCTGAAGTTTCCTGGAAATTAACAGAGATAGATCTCTTTCCTGCCACTTCTCTGGGTAAATTCATTGTAACTGCTTTTCAGGAATGTAAAAAATTTACTTAAGGCTTTCTGTGTAATTACAAAGAATGCACTTCTTTACTTTGAGGGTGGCAGTGCACTGGAACAGGCTGCCCAGAGAGGTGGTTGAGTCTCCGTCTCTGGAGACATTCAAAACCCGCCTGGACGTGTTCCTGTGCAACCTGCTCTAAGGTGACCCTGCTCTGGCAGGGGGGTTGGACTAGATGATCTCCAGAAGTCCCTTCCAACCGTATGATTCTATGACTACACTTGCTTGGCGTACGCACTATTAACAGTAGTCATTCAATGAGCCTTAGGTTAGCATTATGGAGTCTCTGAATATTGTAGTAAATTAAGATGTTCATTTTCATTCTAATGTCAATAAAGGTTTCTGGAAATGTGGACTGTGAGAGGGTGAAAAATTTTGTCAGATTTCGTTTTTCTTGTGTCATCATTTAGGTGCCTTTTTGAATTTTTTTATTTATTTTAAAACTTGGATATAAATAGGAATGCTATAGTCACATTCAGGTGTCTTCAAACATGAACTCTTTCCCAGCATTCTTGGTACTCTGCTGTGAGGAATTCCTGTATCCATTTAGATTAGGAAGAACTCCATATTGTGGTACAATAGATCATATTATATCTCAGAATGGTTGAGGTTGGAAGGGACATCTGAAATTAATGTGGTCCAACTACCCCAGCTCAAGCAGGGGTGCCTAGAGACAGTTGCCCAGGACCGTGTCCAGATGGCTTTTGAATATCTCCAAGGATGGAGACTCTACAACCTCTCTGGGCAACCTGTGCCAGTGCTTGGTCACCCTCACAGTGAAAAAGTGTTTCCTGATGTTCAGAGGAAGCCGCCTGTGTTTCAGTGTGTGTCCATTGCCTCTGGTCCTGTGACTGGGCACCACTGAGAAGAGTCTGACTCTGTCTCTCTCTGCACCCTCCCTTCAGGTATCCGTATTACGTTGGTAAGATTGTCCCCTGGAACCTTCTCTTTTCCAGGCTGAACAGTCCCAGCTCTCTCACTCTGTCCTCGTATGTGAGGTGCTCTGCATTTCTCCTTATTGAACTTCATGAGATTCCATAATCTGTTCTTTAATCTTGTATATCTAATATAATGCTCTGTCTACAAAATCTTGTGTATTCTTCATCTGTTTTTCCATCCAGATTTTCAATATGTAGATGGAGATGACTTTCCAAATGCATTTGTGTTCTTTAACTGAGCATTCTCGGAACTGAAGGAGGCAAAAAATTGTTCTTTCTATATTGTGGCTATATTTCTGTTACAGCAGTGAAAAAGCTGATGTAGATGCATTGCAAGTGACTCAGAAAGTGTGAGTAGCAGTTTGAATGTTGTAAATACAGTTACAACACAGATACAAATTTTGAACTTTTATCTTTAAGTAAATGAAAATGTAGAAATCAAGCCTAAAGAGAGCCCAACGCCTTAATGTGTCATTTTATTGAAAGTTATTATGGGTTCTTTAAGTTAATAATTTTATATTTATTTTAGATCTTTATTTTTTAAAAGGCGTCTTAAAAAATTGGCAGTAATGGTTGACCTTCCTTTTTACAGAGCAGACCATTTAGTGTTTTTTGTTGTTATATTTTCTTTTAAATTTTAATGAATTATTATTAGTGTGCATATAAAAAACACTTACTCAAAAGGCTACTTACTAGAAAGGGATGGTTTCCAAAAGGGGAAAACCATGAAAAATTAAAACAAATACATTGTTTTAAGGAAACAGTTCTATAATCTGGCATAATTTGCCCTTTCTCCAGCCCCTTGATGTGAAGAGGTAGGGCTTGTCCCACACTGAAAGAACAGGATTTGCATCTTTTAGTAGTTGTCTTAGTCCTGGACGCCTACATACAAAGGTGACAGTAAAAATTCTTAGGAGGGAGCCCAATGCTTTCTTGTCATATGATGCCCTTAGCAATCTGAAGACACTCAGTGGAAAAAGGTAGAGCTGTCATAACTTCAGTAATCTTCTGATATAATCTGAATTTACCAGCTCTGAATTTTTATCTTGGAATTTATAAAAATTATCTTTCCATTGAGTCACATATTAGAACTCTATTACGTGCTCTTCCTCCTGCTATTTCTTGTCACCTGATCTTGTAACGTGCCCGTTATATCTCAGATTTTTTTTTTCCTGCTCTTATTGACAGCATGTCTTTCATCATCTCATTTTATTCCTTTTTTTGAGATACCATTATTATCTCCAGTGTCCAGAGATGACATCTACAACTTTCCATGTGTATATATTGAAGTATCACCTCTGTGAAGCTATCTATACCTGAATGAATTGATCAGATTTTATTGTATTTTACTGGGTTTATGTGGCAAGATTTTGGTAGCTGGAGGGCTGCAGGGGTGGCTTCTGTGAGAAGGCACCAGGAGTTGCCACCATGTCAAACAGTTTCAGCTGGATCCAAGATGGGCTTCTTCATTTCCTGTCACATTTTAATGTTTTTGGAACAAGGAGTAGGCCGATTATAAGTACCAGGTGAAAATTAGAAAATATTTACATTGTAAGGTGAGACAGGGTGGTGAGGCACTGGAACAGGTTGCCTAGAGAAGTTTTGGTTGTTCCATCCCTGGAAGTGTTCAGAGTCAGGTTGGATGGGGCTTTGAGCAACCCCGTCTAGTGAAAGGTATCACTGCCTATGGCAGCGGGTTGGACTTAGATGACCTTTAAGGGTCCCTTCCAACCCAAACCATTCTATGATTCTACGAACAAGAGAGGTTTATGGTAGATGTACATAATAGAAGAAACTCAGAAAGTCAAAGTACATTTGTTAACTCAAGGATCTTATCTTAATTTTACCTTAGAAAATGCACATAAAGAGCTTCTAACTGTTTGCAGTGAGAACTAATAAAAGCTATTATCTAGTGTCTGAATATATTGTAATGACTAAAATGCTGTAGTATAGTTACAGGAAAAGTCTGAATTTAATAATACTGCCTGATGCTCATATATTAAAAACATGAAACTTTTAAAAAACATTCTTTAATAACATTTAACCAATTGCTGTGTTCCTATTGGGAATATGCATTACTGTAGGCAATATTGAGCTTACCAAAGATGAATATAAGAATCAAGTATATTTTAATTTAACAAAGTACTTGGTGCTTGAATGTTTTCTGTTCAGAAAGAAAATAGCTCCAAAATTACTTTAAAAAAAGTATTCATTTTTTTCTAAAAATACCTAAAATAAAGGTATATGTGTGTCTGATGTCTGTGTTTTGGGCTTTTTTGTATTTTTTCCTGGGCGGTGAGGAGAATACGGAGGGACAGTGAGCACCTGCAGAGAAATGCAAGCCATACTCCAAACCCAAGAAGCTGCTCTTTCAGCTCCCTCCAACTGATGAAATGTTAATTTAGCAATCTTGCCTTGTCCTGCCTAACAAGACTATTGAGGTATTTGGAGATGATAGTGCTAGAGACTTCAAAGATTAAAGTCATTAGCTTTAACTGGGTCAGGGAAACAATTGGTGGTTTTGTAGAGAGAACAAAAGCTATCTTATGATTGTCTCACAATAAAATTTATGTAGAAATAAATGTAGTTCTGTTAGTTCCTGTCTTTTGGCCTAGTTCCAACTGTACATGTAAACAGAGAAATCACCAGAGTGTGTTTACACATCTGTCCAGCAGGCTGTAACAATTTATTAAAGAATAAACACTAGAAAAAAATCCAGAGATCATGTGATTAATTTCATTCAATATCTAAAACTATTTCTGTTCTATACGCAAGCATATGGTAAAGTACCTGTGACTTCTAATGATGGTTATCATTTGCATTTTATTTAATGGATGGAAGGAAATCACAATCATAAAGCTCAGCGAAATGCTGATCAAGGCCAGATGCCTTGGTGTTAGGTCTTAATATTTTATTTTTGTTTCTTCGTTGTGATTCATACACATTTCAATATGTCTGCTTCAGAAGATCACGACAAAATGTTTGATGGTCTTAAAATATATAAAACTAGGAGGAGTTGCTGTTGTGCTTCTGTTGAGAGAGACCTGGATAGGTTGACAGGAACCTTGTGAAGTTCCACAAAGAGAAGTGCGAAGTCCTGCATCTGAGGAGGACAACCACAGGCACTAGTACATGCTAATTGGAAAGCAGCTTGGCAGAAAAGGACCTGTGGGTGCTGGTTGAACATGAGCCAGCAAGGTGCTGTTGCAGCAAAGGACAACAATGTCCTGAGCTGCATTAGGCAGAGGGTCATCAGTGAGTCAAGGGAGGTGATTACTCCCCTCTACTCAGCACTAGCAAGACCATCTGGAGTGCTGGGTCCAGTTGTGGGTTCCCGGGTACAGAAGAGACATGGACATACTGGACTGAAAGGCCACAGAAATGATTAAGGGATTGGAGCATCTGTAATAAGGGGGGAGTCTTAGCGAGCTGGGGTTGTTGAGCCTAGAGAAGAGAAGTCTCTTGGGAATCTCATCAATGTATATAAATGTCTGACAGAAGGCAGTAAAGAAGATGGAGCCAGACTCTTCTCAGTGGTGCCCAGTGACAGGACAAGAGGCAATGGGCACAAACTGAAACACAGGAAATTCCATTTAGACAAGAAAAAATTTTCTCTCTGTGGGCCTGGTCAAACACTGTAACAGCCTGGCCAGACATTGTGGACTCTCCATCTGTGGAGATACTAAAAATACAACTGGACAAGGCCTGGAGCAACTGCTCTAGCTGTCCCTACTTTGAGAAGGTTTTGGTCTAGATGATCTTCAGAGGTCATTTTGAACCGCATTGGTTCTGTGATTTATTGGCCAAAGTTCTTCTGACTTGCTTTTCTACTGAACTGAGCTCTTACAACTTCAAATGTGTGGCATTTTTTAAACTTTCTGGAAACATTCTAGGAGGATAGTGCAGCACTGGAATGGGTTGCTCAGAGAGGTTGTAGTCTTCATCCTTTCAGGCCTCTGGACCATGATGAAACAAAGCCCATGCTGCCCTGGTTTAGTGCTAGCAGTAATTCTCAGTCAAGCGGGAGGTTGGCCTAGATGACCTCCAGAGGTCCCTCCAACCAGGTGTCTCTCTGATTCTGTGTCTCCCTCTGAATTTTAGATCCATGTATTCATCAGACTTGATGTAGAAAATGAGTAAGGATTCTTGCTAATCATCATGAATCGGGTCAGTGTGAATTGATTCAAGCAACTTAACTTCCTGTAGCCGCAGATATTTGAGGGACTGTTATGTACGCAGTAACCTACCTTCTGTCCCTGCTGTTTGGAATTTCTGCAGCTGGGGGTTCCTGCCACTGCACATGCACAAAGAACAACTTTATCTGTTGTACCTGCAGGTGTCATAATATAGACACAATGCAGCAAAAGAAAACGTTTCTGGTTCAAAAGAAGCCAAAATTTACCGGCGTGCTTGCAAACCAGCAATGAAAGGTCTGTGGTCAATGCATCTGAAGTAACTATGTTTGCCTCTAGATCTGTAACTATTGTTTATAGAACAGGTGTAAGTTTATGCAACAAAAGCACCTAAGTTCCATGGCATTCTCTTTTCGTTGGCAATAACATGGAGAGGTTGTCATTGGGGTGAGGATAGTTTGCCTCTATGCTGATGCATTTTGATGACACACTGCAATAAATGAACCGTATTGAATAATTAAATCCCATCACATTAGCTGCTAACTAGCTTTCACTTTGCTAGTGTCACATTATCTGTACCATTAGATAATGGTAAATTTTCATGGCTTTTCATACCTATGCTAGTTTACAGCATGTGGGTTTGTTTTGATTGTTTTTGACGCTGATTGTCAAACGGAAGACTGTCCTCACTCTTCTGTTCTGTATTTTATCCTCCTTCTCCTTTAGGAAATGGGCAGGAGGTGGGGGAAGGAAGGAAAGAGGAATGAGCTAACACTGAAAAACATGTTACAGCACGTCATCTGCTGGAATGGTAGGCAGTTTCAGGTTGTGTGCATCTTATGAGAGTTGTTTTCGGAAGTTGACATAAAACCATGCAGCTGATGAAATTATGCTTACTTCACTGAGTGATCTGGCTGTGTAGTTGTGCACACACTTTCACATAGGTCTAAATGTACTTGTTCTTCTGTAAAAAGTGTATCATGTCAGTATATATGGTTTTGAAGTAAAAGGCGTAAAACATGTTTTTCATATTTACCGATAATTATAGATAAGTGTACTTAGTTTCAGACAACTCTCAGTGGCTTGATTGGAACTTGAAAAGCAGGGTTTCTATGTGTTAGCAGGTGTTCCTCTAAATATAGTAAATAGTTCAGTCTGCCCATTTTCTGCATTTTATGCAATGGCAGTAACAGTTGTTAAAATACGTTTGAAATACCAGAAGTTTTGTAGAATTCTGTAAGGTTATGTACACACAAGACTTACTCCCTGCTCCCCCCAAGTTCTTTGCAAAGAATTTAATAGTTACTCATCTTTTTATTTCCGCAAACAAAAAAGGTATCATAAAGTATATTCAGTACAAAAAAGACGAACATTTAAATATGAAGAGTACATTAGTAAATGCAATTTAGGCACATTACATTGTGCACAATGTTTGTTAATCTTAAGGTTCTCAGGCTAATTTAAACAGATGCAGGACATGGGAAAAAACTGGGTGATTTAGAAAGTTAAGATCTATGTGTATATACATAGAAAATGTTGCCAGTAGGAAAGCAACAGGTGTCTTTAAAAAAATGGTCCCATTTGCCTGTCTACTTTTTGTATTAGTCCTAATGTTGGCTGCAGAAGCTCTTGCAACAGATCACAGATCTAAGCCTCTTTCTGTTCCTTTGGCACTCTGGGTGAGGTAATGCATTCTCTTCACCCAGCAACGTGTAGCTTTTTAGTGACTGGAAGAAAGAACAGTCGGAGATCCATGCTGCCAAAACAGAACTGAAGGGCAGAGGAGAGACAGTTATTCAACCTAAAAAAAAAAACAAAGGAGAGAATACATGAGGAAATAAGATGAATAGAGAAATGAGTATAAGGATATAGACAAAGGAAAGCTAGATAATTTGATCTCGGATCAGATTGATCATTCTCAAGACAGATGAACAAAAGCTATTGGATTTAAAACAACAACAACAACAACAACAAAGCCAACAAATAACCCCCCCCTTTCCTCCCCATTGTCTGTCCCCATGAAAGTTGTCACTGATAATTCTCATTCTAACCATGGGTTATATAACTCTTTAAAAATGAAAAAAACCCACCCAAGCAAACCAACATCCGAAATGATTGTTTAAAAAGATTGTAAATACATTCTCTCCCTTTTGATAATATCAAATAAAATACTTACATGCTGGTTTGACATCATCTGGGGCCATAAAGAAAGGAAACTTACCAACTATCCTTGAAAACATAGTTTATGCTATAGTAACAGTGGTTTCACTGTCATCTTCATTAAATAGAGTAATGGAGGAGTCGGGAAACTAAATTAACTTTGAAATCAGTGTTGTCTGAGTTATTTTGAAAATCAGCAAATTAGTTGCATAGTTGAAGACCTGAAGTGGGCAAAATTGCATGTACAAGGAAACTATTGTTTTGAGTTGCACAAAGCACTTCAGTTGCATTTATATGCAATAGTAGAATTGGAAGACAGAAGAGTAGGACTTACATACTTAGCACAACAAAGGGTGAATAGTTGTATGTAATGTACATGCAGATATGGTTTTTTATCAGTTTTTCGAAACAGACACAAATATGGAAACTAAGGATTTTTATAGGATCCCTGTACTGACAAGGTTTAAGGTTTTTAAGGGTAGGTAATGTGCTATGATAAAGCTGAATTCCTATGTAGTCCAGAGGCGATAGTTGTGTTTCTGATTTCTGTACACATAAAATAGCAGAAACAATTAATGAAAGATCATGCTGTTCATCCTGAATTAGTTATTTAATTCTAGGTGAATGACTGGATTTTTTTTAGTTAATTGAAAATTCTTAGAGAAGCATAATGATTTGAAATACATGGATTTTGCCTTTATTTACAGAGGGGTGTTTTATTTGTGGGTTGGTTTTGGTTTTCTTTCATTTCTGATTTTCAATTTACTGTGCTCAAAGACTGTAAAAAGGAGAGAGAGATGAGCAGCTGGGAGCTATGCATAGTAGGAAGAAGATGGCATTGTTCCCTGTAAGAAATACCATGATTTGGTTTGGACCACTTGTGGCAAAGATGGCATGCTTCCGTTTGATCTTGCATCTAGTGCTTTAGTAATATTATGTATTATGTACAGACTCACTGAGGCATAATGGAGTAAAGAAGTGTGTATGGTCCATTAAGCACCTCCCCACACACCCAAACATACAGCATTTTAGTGAAGGGAACAAAAAAACCAAACCAAAAACAAAACCAAGACTATAAACGAACCCCCACCAGATTTCAGACAGAATGTGTGATGTAATTATATGTTCTGGCTGTTACGTGATTTTGACTAGGTCCTATCACTGCATATTCAAGTGATCATGAAAATGGTCACAATATTGATAGGCTTCACAATTACGGGATTGTATCTTTAACTTTTAATTTTTCTGAGATAATTCTATTAGAACTGAACAGCCTTTCCCTTAGTTTCTACAGAAAAGATTGAATGGACTGGTTTTAACCAAAACAAAACCCATTGTCATTAATGCCTTGTATGTACAAAATAAGGACTGTGTCTGTCTTGACCACAGTATTAATTCTTTTTTACTTCCTTTTGTCTTTAGTAAATTTATATCCGTTTGACTTCTGGTCTCATTCCTACAAATTATTTTCACTGAATAGAACTACAAGAGCTTTCTTTTTAGAACAGTTTGTAGGATTGGGATTTCCACAGGCTTTTGGAACAAGGGATTCTGTGATCTCTTATTTCTAATTGAGAGGCTTCTTTTCAGACATTGCAGTAGAGCATGAGGTTTTACTTTGATATAACAGGTGGGATCTCATGCATCTTTTTCTTTTATATTTAAATAATACCTGAGTTAGCTATCTGAAGTCTTCAGCTCTCCTTTGCTAAAAGGAAAGGAGGAAGAAAAAGGTAGGTGCTCGTCTACAAAGATGCCAAAAGCAAACTTCAGCATTTATTCTCTGGAATACGTATCTTACATTTTTATGTGAAATGGTAAATGTATCCTGTTTCATAGAGTGGGTTTTAAAAAATGGTACATTATACATTTTTGTTGCATGATGATGTTCATCATGACTTTATCTTAATAGGATTGAGCTGATAACCTTGTCCTAGAAGTTTGGGGTCTGTATTGCAACACTGAGTAACTGCATTACATAATGACTTCAAAAAAGGTACATACAGCTTTCACATCTTTTATTCTTTGCATGGTATGTCCTATGGCAAGCTTATTATTCTAATTGAATTTTTTTTTTAAGTAGCCATTTTTAAAAGCAGGTTTATATCTACTAATTTAGCTATGGCATTTTAAACCTTTTTTTTTTTTTTTAAAATGTGTATTTCCTTGTTTTTTTTTTAAATATGATGCAATAATTGTACATACTTTTAATCTGGCTGCTTGGCATGATCACAGTCATCTCATAACACTAAGGACTGTTATGTGTACGTATTTATGACTACAGATCTGGTGTGTATGCCTTTTTTTATTTTTGTTGTTTAGCAGAATTGGCATCTAGGCTATGAAATAATCTGTGAGCTTGCCCTCCAAGTTATGGCAGTAAATACTAATGTCTTAGAAAAATTGTAGCTAAGCGTGCATATCATTAACAAAAGAGAGTAACTGGGCGGTGGCATTGATGCTGGTGCCTTCTGCTTATGGGAATAACTTTCAAAGAGAAGGAAATGTTGCTTTTCCCAAACCTTTTCATTTTAGGAAGGTTTAGTAACAGTAGTGTTTCCTTTTCCTCACAAATTATTATCTTTGTTTGCTTTTAAGATTACGTAAATACAACTCAGTTCTTTCGGGTTAGCTTGTAATGGTGTTTTATCTTGGTAACATCACCCAAGGAAAGAATGAAATGGCCTTTTATAATTAGATATATTGTGATCTACATGGAAGAAGAAAAATTAAACGTAGATCTTTCTTCTGTTAGTTCATCTGTCTATAATCAACTAATTAGGGTAGGGTGACTGATCTTTCTATATCAGCTTTCAGAATCCACATTTTAAGCTACTGTTTACCAAGATGGTTTGGTTTTTTGTTGTTGGTTTTTTTGGTTTGTTTTTTTTTTTTTGTACTGTTGAGTTAAAACTTCAGGTCTGTGTTGGACTGTATAGAGCTCTCAAGAACTGAAGGTACTGTAAGAGGTACGTGTACCATTAATTGGGAGTCCTTGTTCTTGAAAAGACTCCTGCTGCTGGAGGCAGATTGAAGAGCACCCTGCACAATCAAGAGTGACATACATTTTTTGTGTTGAAAAAAACCCAAAGCCATTATCATTAGTTCACCATGTATTCTATTTCTGGTATTAGTAAATAATCAGAGGTATATGCCTGAGTCCAGAATTCCTGTAAAATTCTTTACAAATACATATGTTGCCCAGGGGTTTTGGAATGGTTTGATTTAGGATTCTGAATTTGTCTGAAATAAAGATAAATTCACTTTTTGTGTTAGCCGTGCGATCATCCTGCGTTCTCAGTTGTCACAGATCTGACCAAATGCTGTTTTCATAGTCTTAAATTAACTGTCAGTTCTTTTGCAAACTGTGTCCCTTGGATCTCCCTTCTAGGGAAGAAGAGCTTCATAATTTTCCCTTTCTTTCCTCCTCAGAGTCAGCTGGTGTTTCTTTGCCAGAACTATTGGGAAAGTTGTTCCACAGAGGGCTCTGAGAATGTTTGTGGAAGGAGTAGCACTGCTTCCTAATGATCGCTCTGTCCATAGAAACAGTTTATCAGATGCGAATATCTATTCCTTTTTCATTAAACTAGTAGATGTACAATTAATATTTAAGACGGATTGGTTGAAATGTTCATGCCATAGTGCTGCTTTCACTGCTAATGCTTATTAAAGAGAAACTGCATTTTTGAAGTGCTTGAGAAGAATTTTCAGTTTTTTTCGGGCAAGAGGATTGAGCCAGATTTATTTTCACAGGGTATGCCTGCACAAGTCACAAATCAAAAATATTTTCTCTATGCTTTGATCTACACTTGCTTGCTGTTTTGTTTGTTTTTTTCAAATCTACTATTACCACCAAGAAATGGTGTTAATAGATGGAGTGATAAAAGTGAATGATAGAAGCCGTTTTTACTTCCTAACAGTAAATAAAGTGCGTTGACACTTACCTGTAGAAAACCTTCTAAGCACTAACAGAGCTGCACTTCGGGAAGTAAAGTGAAGAGTAATTTGTGGTTTGGTTGGTTAGAGCATAAAGCTCTAGAATTTTGGATAAGTATAGGTGGCAAAAAATTGACCAACAAGACTCACAACGCTATCTTGTATATTAAGGGCTTCAATTCAGAAGAATATTACCACGTTGTGACAAGAAATCTGTCCTTCAGCTGGGTTTGCTTGTGTTGTGTGTGTATACTTGCCATCTGTATGCTTGCTTCTATGTTGCAGAACACCCTACAGTTGTAATGGAACAACTTTTATTATCCTGCAGTAATTTATTTTTATAAGCATTAAAAATTCCTTTATGGTGTAAAGTGGGTTTTGCCTGTTGATAGTAAGCTCCATATATTTCTTTTCATGAGGAGGAAGAGGGCCGGAAGAAATC
Source organism: Dromas ardeola (assembly GCA_013398915.1). Taxonomy (NCBI): domain Eukaryota; kingdom Metazoa; phylum Chordata; class Aves; order Charadriiformes; family Dromadidae; genus Dromas; species Dromas ardeola. The sequence continues at coordinate 364,477 of VYZM01016385.1, read as the reverse complement.
TTTTTATATGCAACTGTACACACAATACACGTACAACCTTAACTTAAGGTAGAAGTAGCCACAGAAACTGTCAGAAGCCTTGAGAGAATATGATTTTGTTGAGATATGCCTTATGGTGGGATAATCCACTATGGCAGGGGGAATTAGAGAAGAAGTATATTAAAAATAAATGGCACTTTAAAATTTTAAAGACTGTGTTTGATTGAACACATGTATATAAAAATGCATACGTTTATCATATGTTAAAACAGTATTAAAGAAAGCATGTTGCTGAATAAATTATTATTGACATTTCCTATCATCATTGCATTACACATGTATTTAATTATCATGGCAAATGATAGCTAGTTTTTGAGGTGATAAATAGATTTGTGTTTTATACTTGAAATGTTTCCTGAACTAGAAAATACCATCTTTCCAGACAAAGCATTAATTCTGAAGTTGTTAATGTAGAGTAACAGAAATGTTAGGAAAAAAAAAATTACTGATGTTAGGAAAAATACACGTAAAATATCCAACTTAATTAAATTCACAGAACAAAAGGGCAAATTTCCAGAAACACACAGATGTGTGAAATTCTGCTTAAGAGCCGAAGAGCTTGCAAAGCCAAGCCAAAATGGAGGAAACAAATCTCATACTGCGTCTGTGGCACTGGCAAGGAATAAGAACAGGGAAAGCATGTATACGGCCCTTCTCCTCTAAAATATCTTCCCAGTTTTGAGTTTGCGTGGGATTGATTTCCAAGGTCAAGAGAGTGATCTGACTAACTGTAAAATCTGAAAGATCAAATTAACTATCACCAGTATGTAAAGTTTCTAGTAAAAACTTTCATAATCTTTGGAGAATGTGCTGAGCCCACGCCTGGAGGTGCAGCCATCAGCACGCTTAGGTGTCTAACTTCCAGCAAAGGCTGTTTAGAAACCATGGGTGGACATTTGGACTACTGCATTCTTCCAGGAATGTGTATCGGGGGAATGAGCTGAACGCATTTGATGCACATAGACAGTAGGGAGTTAAGCCCAAACCACAGCTCTTTTTTCTTTGCCAGTTTTCAGAAACATATAGGGTACGAATGCCTGTATCCTGGTGATTAAGGTATTCTCCTAGAAAGTGAGAAGGATGGATCTGAATAGATGGGGAGTTTCTGCTTAGTGAATCAGGGTTTCCCCTTAGTGCTTAGGCTGTTATGTGAGAATTGTGCAATTAATCCAATTGTCTGGATTATATGGTTTATATATGGTTTGATATGGTATGATAATATGGTTGAGAAAACTACATGCAGGAAATGTTTAACATAATTTGAGGTGCTTACTTCAAGTGTAGCTTAGGTATCTAAATTCATAAAAGAGGTAAAGTTTCAGAAACACCCCTTCTCTTGCACATTCCATTTTGGTGGTTGTAGGTATTTCCTCTACTCAGTATCCTGAGTATTGTGAATACTATTTTGCTATACCTAAGGCTGTACATACAATGTATAGACAATGAAGGTGCTTAATGGCGCCTGTGAATTCCATCCCTAGAGCCAGCCACCTAATTTCTTATGCTTTGGCCTTTAATGCTGAGTTTTATTTTGGATCTGACTCTTGGATACACTTTAACAAGAGCAGTTTAAACTGGTACGGTTAAATCAGTGAGATCACTTAAGGCACAATTGTTATTTTTGGTAGTTCTGTACACCAAGAATAGAAGATTCCGTTTTTCGGTTATATAAAAAATTCATTTTAAACATTCTGGAAGCAGCCTTATCTTTGATTCCTAATTAATGTATCTTTAATGGGAAAGAAACACAAGCAATGAAAAAAAAAATTAAAAGTTTTTCAGTGCACTGTATATTACAAAATGGACAGTGTGTATGTAAAGAAAAATTTCGAGGTGCAATTTGCATGCATAGTCATACAGAACTGTGCTCCTTGTCATGCTCATGTTAATGGTGTTAACTATGTAATAGCTGTAAAAATACTTCACTATAGTCCATCAATACCCTCCTTATAATTTGTTGCCAAATACCTACCTAAACAGGCATAAGCGATACTAATGCCAGTATCTCTGTCTATGGTCTTTTGTCTCTTATTTTCCCGTCTCCTGTTGCAAGTCACTTGGAGATACCAGTCTAAATCAGTACACAGAAAGTGGGAAGATGTTGATGAAATCTGTAGATGAGGCAGTGGAAAGTATAATTAAATTGTGCAAGATCATGATACTATCGAGGAAAGAATGAATAATTCTGAAGACTGAATTGATTAGGGTGAAATGTAATAGAAAGTGCAAATGTCAAAAAAAGCATTTTTACATTTATCAGTAGGAGAGTGCATGAGGAAACCTGAGAAGCACTAGCTGACCCAGATAATAATTGCCAAGCAAAAATGAATCTGAATTCTGTAAAAGGCACATTTGAAATTAGGCTGTATTTGATGAAGTATTTCTGAAATAGCTAGGAATAAAATAGTGCCATTTTACAAAGCCCTCAGAAGATCTTACGTCAAATTTTGTATTCAGGAATGATATATTATGATTGTAATACATGCAGCTAAGGACTAGAAGAGTGGTTTATTTGATGTACAAAGTTAAAGTTTAAAGGAGTTGTGACCCCACCTCATATAAGTACACCAGAGGGTAAACACTGAAGGAAAAAGAGTTTCTCAAGATAAAAGATGATTCTGGCAAGAGAAAAAACGTCTATAAGATGGAGCATGAATACATTTAGGTTGGAAATTGGAAGGAGTGTTTAACCATACAGAGTTTTGTGGTTCTGAAATAGCTTTCACTTAAAGTATCATCTTTTCTAGCCTTGCAGTAGATATCAAATGGAACTTGGTTAAAGAAAAATAGTATGACAGGATTGGTCCCATGTTGGACTGACTTACTTAAGTGTGGCTGTGTGCTACTGTTTGAGCAACACAGAGCAGCGCAATAGAGCCCTGGTCTACAGCTGAGGCTCCAAAGCACTGTAGTAACAGAAGGAATAATGAACATCACCCATATTCTATAAATTCTTCCATATGAGAGGTTTACTCTAAAGTAAGTTGACTTTCTGTGTATAACCTGAAGGAATTTTAAGTTCTGGTTAAAATGTTCCCGTCTGCAGAATGGTATGTCAAGGTTTTCGGTACCAGTATAATGGTTTAGCCTTCAGTATCTTTTTTTTTTAAAAAACAAACAAACAAAAACCCAGCCTTTTCTCCTTTGTTGACCACTGAATATTAACTTGGAAAATACAAACATTCAAGGCACTTGTCTCAAGTGGACTGGGCTTTCATAGCAGATAACAGGATTTTTATGTCATGTTGTAATTAATGGTAAGATCCAATGAAAAAATAAAGAGGAGAAAAATACAACTGTAACATGACAAATGAATGTGCTACGGTAATATACAGAAAGTATTTAGAAATTATAATTCTGTTGATAAAAGATGAGAATAAATGTACATTGTTTTTTAAAAAGGAAGTAAGAAAAGGAAAATGCCTACAATACAGAGGTAAGACTATTTCAAATAAATGATTCTAGATAAACTAGTTACTGTCCTAGTAATCTTACCTAGCTTTAATAGGTCCAGCAACTAAGTTGCAAGAAGGGTTTGGGCTTCTGAAGATAGGAACTTCCGCATGAACATGAGTTCAAGGACAGCAGAATGCAATTTGAGTGCTTATCTTTTAAATACTTAAATTTATGTAAGGTTATTATATATGATTGTACCCCCTTATCTCAGCCTTTATACTGTGAATTGTCTGTTAGTAGTTTGCAGTAAATCTTGCACTCAAAGAGCAAACCAAGTAATGAATTCTGCACCAAACTACCTTGCTTGAATTCTCATTTCCAGCAGCTTCCACCAGCAGATGCCTAAAGAAGGGTAAGAATAGGATTAGCCCATATGGTCCTTCCTATTATTCTTTCAGTTTCTGAGCATTTTCAGCTTGAAGGGTTTGTGGATTTTTGGGGGTTAGTCTGTTTAGGTACCTGCAGTGATTCTGTCTCATAAGTGCTTTTCTGGTTTTTCCTTGACCTCATGAAGTGAGCTTTTTGTGTTCAGCGTGGAGTCCAGGGGGTTGCTGCTCGTAGTTTGAAGTCCTACCACATATTTGCTTTGAACCTGGCTCCTCCCACCTTTATGTGATGTCCGTTTGTTTGTTTTATTGGAAGAAACCATGAATACTTAATCTCTATCTAAGGTGTTGCCTCTGAAGATTTTGTAGATCTCTATCAGAGATTTTTTGCAAACAGAAGAGTCCCAGGCTATTTAAGCATTCCTTGTATGAGAGCAATTCCTGTCCTGGGTAGTTCTTGCCCTCTCAAAACTCTTTCCACTTCTACTGTGTCCTCTATTGAGAGGAACAGGCAAAACCTTCATGCAAAATTTAAAGTATGGAACAAACAGAAGTTCATAGAATTATATAGAATGACCTTTTTCTGTTTTATACTCTTTTCCTTTCCCAATACTTCATAACTTTCGTAATGCTTCTTAAATTTCCTAATTTGCTTTTTTACTGTGGCCAAGCACCGAGCTGCTGCTTTCATGGAATTAGCTAGCATAACCCCACTCCTCTGCTCCTTAGTGTTACTGGTCTACTCAGAGCCTCTTGTTTTATATATGAAGCTGGGATTAGTTTTCCATACATGTATCGTTTTACATGAATCTAAATTGAATTTCACCAGCCATTTTATTACCTGATCACTCAGACTGATGAGGTGTTTTTGCTGTTCTTTAAGGCACTCATCCTTACTATGTTGAATAAGCATGTACCATCAGTAGGTTTTCTCACCTTGCTGATGTATCCGCTTCTCACTTGCCATGTTACTTACACATGTCTTAAACAGGACAGTGCCCAGTACAGCCCCTTGCGCAAGTGACTTCCCTCCATTGCGAGAGCTGAGTCTGAATTCCTGTCTTCTGGTTCCTCTTATTTTAATTGGTTATTTTTCCATACTACAACCTTTGCTTTTATGTCTTGGCAGCTTAGTTTCCTTAAAAACGTTTAGTAGGGAATTTTTTTAAAAGTCTTTTTGAAAAAGTGAGTGGGCTGTGTGAGCTGGATTACCCTTGAGCACGAGATTGTAACCCCTGCAGAGAACTTCTGCAGGTTTGCCTTTACAGACGCTGTATTTTTTCTTCACCGGTGGATTGTATTTATTGAGATGTCCACTAATTCTGTCTTTTATTATAGTTTCTGCTACAAAATCTCAGGCTTACACAAATGTGTTCCCCAGAACATTTTTGTTTCTCAAGCTTGGCATTGCATTTGTCAGCTCCAGTGTTTAGGTACCAAAGAAATTGTCGTCATTTGACTACTTCATCCTGTATTTCATTAGAACCCTTGGGTGAATACCATGGAGCCTAGGCAGTATGTTAATTTGTGTGTTTGTACCATAGCTTCTTCCATAGCTACTTTCATTTTAAACTGAACCTCTGCCTAGTGACTTAATGACATAGTTGTTTAGTCAGTTGATTACACTTTATCCAGTAACAGCATTTGCTTCAGTAAGGCGTGTATTCTGACACTGTGCTTCTGGTATGATACCCTTCAGTAGTCTCTACTCTTGCCTGTAAGGATTCAGTTGTTTTAGGAGCCCCTTCTGGCTTTTTTTAGCAGTCATCCTTGTTTTTATATACTTCCACCTTCTGAAGATTAGCACAGCTGTGGCTATTTTTCTTGGCCTTTGTTGCTTATGCAGTGATACTGATTTTAAGTACATTATAGTCACTGCTTCAGTGGCACTTTGACTGTGAGGTCTTGGACGGGCGCTATGCATTCCTCAGTGCAAGCATGTCATGGGTAGTGGTTCCTGTTTTGTGATGCTAACCATGAAACAACCTCTGGTCTAAAAAATAAGTGGGATCTGAATAATGTCATATTTATGATGTTTGTTCCATCTATATAATGTCTAATACAATTGAATGCTCTGTCTTTGTTACATCTCTGATGTCTGTTAGCAGGTGATGCCTCTGTTGCAATTGTGTCACTATCATAGGTGGGCAGGTACCAATATGCAGCAAAACTTTGTATTTCTGTCTGAAATTTCAATCCATGCAGCTTGTCTGCTAGTCACCGAAATGGTAATTTGTTACTTATATTTGATTTTAAACTCTCTTTTTAGTACATAGTTCTGTTGTACACCTAGCACAGTTTACTGTATGTTTTGTGTCCCCAGACTTCCTTTTACAAAGTTCCCACTATGCCTGGTATATTAATGTTTTTATTTAGGACAAGAAATTGATCTAAAATGGTTGTTTGAATTTTAGATTCCTGTTCTAATGCTGAAAGTATAAATAATGTATTCTGCATTATTAATGCATTCCATAAATATTGAGACATGGGCATTAATAATTTGATAAAATTAAGCATTTAAAATGTGATTGTATGTAAAATGAAAGTTACAAATGAAAAAGTGGCACAGAAAAGAACAAAATTAAATGTCTTAAGTACTGTGTGCTAAAAGTATGAGCTGTATAGTACATGCTGTTAATGCAGAAAAGCTGGTGATGTAGAAATATGCAAATGTGTACTTTTTCCAGCTCTTCTGTTGAAAGCCTAGAATAATAAAATGGAACAAATAGCTGAACAGATCAGCCAGAATAGTAACATTAGAATTATATACTTGACAGAACATTTTTGTGTTACATGTATATCCCTCTCATTTTAAGGGGAAAACAATTTGGTTTGTTCAAAAAAGGAAATGGCATTTTCTCTTAATTAGAAAAAAAAAGCACAACTAAGTCACATAATCAGCATTTCCTCCTTCTGATCTCTAGTATTAGGTGACTCTGGTACCAGTAGGTTAGGATTCCACAGTTATTTGGGATTTGACCTCTAAAACAAAGTAAGATCTTAAGGGCAGGAGTAATGTCTTTATTCAACATCTAGCACTAAATAGAGTCTCAACATGATACTGCAGTAAAAATAGTAATAAACACAGAAAGAGAACCTTTGCCAGTTTCATGATCACTTCTTTGCTCTTTGTTTTTTTTTTTCTGTGTGTTCTTCTAGGAGAACCCATGCAAATCATTTGGCCTTTTGGGGATTAATTTTATCTAAATTTAACACCCTGAACAATTTAGAATTATCCTAGTAGGATTTGTAGAGAGTGTTCTCTACCTCTACAGATTTAGTAAATGGTGTTTTGAAAGAGTTACCCCATGCATGAACTAGAGATGCCTGGTTAAAGTTATTTAATGCGTGCCTCAGAAGACTTTTCAGCTGATCAGTGGAATTTACTGAATACTTAAGATTAACCATCCTCATTTCAGTGAACAAGCTCCAGGAAGCTTGCAGTTTAAATAATGTGAATAGTGTAAGTAAGTACTGTGTTGCCCTCTCCACCCTCCAAATTCTTCGTTTGAAATTCAGCAACTGAAGCAAATGAAGTCCTTCCATTTTCTTTATATTTCTGTATTGTCAGAAGCAATTAAAAACAGAATTATGAATGCAGCAAATAAAATGCTAAAATATGTAACAAACTGATTCAAGACTTTCTAATTGTCTTATTTTATATATATGTTCCATTAATGCATGAGGAAATCTTCTGTAGCACATAGGAACAAGCAGTTACTTCATGCTTAATTTCTGTAGCATCTTTAAAGAGTCTATTTTAATACTAAAAAAGTGAAATGCTTTCTTTAATGCAGAAATGTGGCAAATGTAGTATGTGCCCAGCCAAAGATGATAATTTAAAACATATTAAATACTGAATATAGCGTTTACTTTATGTACTTTCTGGTAACAACTTTAGCTTGAATTTCTCAGAACATTTATACAGCTGTAACACTTGCTCTTAGTTTTACTGTGGTTTTAAACTAGAGCAGGGTAGGTTTAGATTAGACATTAGGATGAAGTTCTTTACAATGAGGGTGGTGAAACACTGGAACAGGTTGCCCAGAGAAGTGGTGGAGGCCCCATCCCTGGAGACATTCAAGGTCAGGCTTGATGAGGCTCTGAGCAACCTGATTTAGTTGAAGATGTCCCTGCTTACTGCAGGGGTGTTGGACTAGATGACCTTTAAAGGTCCCTTCCAACCCAACACATTCTGTGATTCTATGAAACTTGCCTATTCTTTGCTTTTTTAAACAGGAAAATATAAGTGAAGAATCCAGTAGTGTTACCCGTTGAAGTTAACAAATTACATTTTTTTTGTGTGTATAATATTTGTAACTCTTGAAATTTGCCTCCTAGATAGTGCATATGCTTATTTTTAAAATAATTTAGTAGATGCAAAATTTAGATTTTTTTGTTGATGTACTCATTTCTCTACTTCGAATTATTTTAATTAATCCATGAAAAATACTTTGAATATTCGTATCACCATTGCTTATTACCTTTAATTGGCCCCCTTACAATCATAAGAACTATTAGGGCCTTTTCTCGGAGAGAGAATCTAGAGGTGTGTTGGCAATCTAATACACTTCTGCTTAGTTTCTGCCCTCTCTCATGAGGTTCTTTATTTGGAAGTTATTAGGAATATTTCTTCTCTGTGTGCGTTTCAAGGGTTATTGCAGACTTGTCCAAACTCCTCAGTTAATGATGCTGTTGCAGTAATGGCAGGAGAGCAGCTGAGTGATAGGGTTGTTCATTATAATGTCAGGAGGAGAAGCGGGGACCTTGCTGCCGGGACAGCAGTGCCAGACAGTGTTAGCGTGTTCAGTCAGAAACAAGCACATTCCAACTTCACAGGGTACCACGCAGTGCATAATTATGCTTGACAATAGTCTCTTTCTCTCCCCGTTTCAGTTTACAGAGGTGAATAAAAATGCATCTTGGTATGGATTACGATGATTATATGCAGTTCTTTACAGTGCTGTTTTAAAAACGTTCACCTTTAAAGTGATAAATCAAAGAGCATCTGATCATACTCTGAATGCTGGTAACTGAGGGCAGTGCACAACTAGAAACTCACACTGGAACCTTGAATGTAGGAAGTGGTCTCATAAACAGAGCTCGTGATAAAAGTTCAGGAGTTCTCACCATAAAGAGACAGGCTTACTTTATTCATCCGGTTGCCTTTCTTTTCAGGCAGGTTTTCTTTTCCTGGCTAAGGTTCCATATAAGAGGTGCTTAAGAGGTATAGTAGTTGGCAAAGGCAAGCATGTTCTTTATAAGTAGTCATCCTCACTGCCCTAAAGTTGTTGCACCAACATAGAAGAGACTCAGCATAACTGAGTTTCTGAATGATGTCCTTAGTCTCTGACTGAAACCAGAATTCTGTTGCTTTCACTGGGCTGTTTCACCCTTGTATAGCTGCTCTGATATGAGCAGTTATCATAGAATCATAGAATCATAGGGTTGGAGGGACCTCTGGAGATCATCTAGTCCAACCCCCCTGCCAGAGCAGGGTCACCTTAGAGCAGGTTGCACAGGAACGCGTCCAGGCGGGTTTTGAATGTCTCCAGAGATGGAGACTCCACCACCTCTCTGGGCAGCCTGTTCCAGTGCTCTGCCACCCTCAAAGTAAAGAAGTTCCTCCTCATGTTGAGATGGAACTTCCTACACTCAAGTTTGTACCCATTACCTCTTGTCCTGTTGCCTGGCACCATTGAAAAGAGCCTGGCCCCATCCTCCTGACACCCACCCTTTAAGTATTTGTACACATTAATTAGGTCACCCCTCAGCCGTCTCTTTTCCAGACTAAACAGACCCAATTCCCTCAGTCTTTCCTCATAAGAGAGGTGTTCCAGTCCCCTAATCATCTTGGTAGCCCTATGCTGCACCCTCTCCAGCAGTTCCCTGTCCTTCTTGAGCTGGGGAGCCCAGAACTGGACACAGTACTCCAGGTGTGGCCTCACCAAGGCAGAGTAGAGGGGGAGGATGACCTCCCTCGACCTGCTGGCCACACTCTTCTTGATGCACCCCAGGATGCCATTGGCCTTCTTGGCCACAAGGGCACATTGCTGGCTCATGGTCATCCTGTTGTCCACCAGGACTCCCAGGTCTCTTTCCACCGAGCTGCTCTCCAGCAGGTCAGCCCCCAACCTGTACTGGTGCAGGGGGTTATTCCTCCCCAGGTGCAGCACCCTACGCTTGCCCTTATTGAATTTCATGAGGTTTCTCTCCAACCCAACTCTCCAGCCTGTCCAGGTCTCTCTGTATGGCGGCACAGCCTTCTGGTGTGTCAGCCACCCCCCCCAGCTTTGTGTCATCAGCAAACTTGCTGAGGGTGCTCTCTATCCCCTCATCCAGGTCATTGATGAGTATATTGAAGAGGACTGGGCCCAGTACTGACCCCTGGGGAACACCACTCGTCACTGATCTCCAACTAGACTCTGTGCCCCCAACCACGACCCTCTGAGCTCTGTCTTTCAACCAGTTTCCTATCCACCTTACTGTCCATTCATCTAACACACTCTTCCTAAGCTTCCCTATGAGGATGCTGTGGGAGACCGTGTCGAAGGCCTTGCTGAAGTCAAGGTAGGCCACATCTACCGCTCTCCCCTCATCTATCCATCCAGTCACACCTTCATAGAAGGCTATCAGATTAGTTGTGGATAAAGTTGTTGGAGCGATGGAGTTTTATCATCCATGCACTTGGCTAATTGTCTATTTCTGCACAGGTCACTGAAAAGAATTTCATAGTAGTTTTTTCCATCCACTCCCAGTTTAGCCTGGATATCAGCTGAGAGGTAGAAGACTCAGGGACCATTTATCTATTCCATGAGCCATCCAGTGTTCTAACTGAGAAATGAGTTTGCTTTGGTACAACAGCAGAGCTATTCATATTCTGTCATATTTAGCTTGGACTTCAGTGTATCTGAGATTTTTTTAAGCTGTTGAGTAAAACCGTAATATTTTGATATAAACTGTCTTCCTTACGTGAGAAAAGGATAAAGGACTGTAGTCCTTTGGCAGTTACCTGGAGTCAGTACAAATCCTAGAATGACTAGCATTTATGCTCCCGACATAGATGACTGAGACTCTTGACAAATGAATTCTGTTAGAATTTGTTGTGGATGTTAAAGATGCTGCTCTCTGCTGTCTGTTCCATCTATCTGATCCCACTTTGCAAGGGTGGGAGAATATTTGTCTGCTTTTCACCTTTCTCAGTTCAGTACATCAGCAGGCTTAAGCTAAGCTGAATTTGCTAGAGCTTGTGCTGTTGAAGCTTTGAGACAGGCAGAAAACCAAGGTACAGTTTTCTGGGGATTAGATTGTTTCCCTACATGAGCTATTTTTGCTGTGAGAACTCTTCCCCCACACTTACTTCTTTTCTTCTGTGTTTGCCCAGTATTTTTATTTGGGACCAATAGGATTTATTCCCAGGTATAATGAAAGATACTTGTTTTCAAGTATGCAAGGTGACCTGTGGGTTTTGTGAAGATTGCAACAACTTTCTTTGGGAGTTTGATAGACTTTCTGAGACATCTGTGGATGTTTTTAAGGACAGGTTAACCCATAATTTGCTAGCAATAACTTGCATATAATTGATCCTTCCTTAGAATGGAAGAATGGAGTATAGATGACCTGAAACTTTCCCTGCTCTTGTACTCAGCTTTATAATTCTTAGAGTCTTTTAAAACTCCCACAGGAGCACTCTTGGGATTTGCTCGTTGTGGATTGCTGCAGCCTTCAGTCTCCTGAGTACCTGGATGGGTCCAACACAGAGACAGATCTTCCCTGGTGACCTCTGCAGGGTGACAGGCTGAAGAGAGGACCACTTTGGCAGAAGGTGCCTTTGCTGCCTTCCTCCCCATTGGAAAGCGTAGAGGGGTTAGGAAGCAAATGGAGACAGGAAAGATGCTTTGCTGAATACGGCTAGTTTGAGCCTAACCATCGAATTGCAGGGTCTCCAAAGTGACTCAAAACAGCATAAAATTATGCCAGCTGTCCCTAGAGGAGTCTCCTTTGGGAAGCCCTGGTGGAAATCCTCGTACTTTTTGCAGTGGAGTGTCTTTATCTTGCAGGAGATGTCAGGGCTTCCTGAAGCGGAGATGGAGCCTCTGGGTAAAGAGCGCTTTCTTGGCAAGGAACTCACTGTGTGGACCCATCTCACCAGGCTTCATAATCTTAGCACTCGCCTTGCATCCAGGAGTGCCCAATATCATATTTTCAGTACTATTTAAGCAATAATGACCAGAAGCTGAAGGGGGATTTTAAAAATTGGTGTTCCCATCTATAGTTACATTTAGAAGGAAGAGGTGACCTTTAAGCAAGTTGGAGGCGGCAGTGCCTCTTGAAGACATAAAATATATCAGTCTCATGCAGACTTTGAGAATTGTGGAAACTTATTTTCTCTGCATTCTGCTCATTCAGTATCAGCTATTAGAAATCACTAAAAAAATATGGCAGTGATTTTAAATGAAACATTCTCAGCAAAGTACTTCCAAAGTGAAATTATCAACTTTTGTAGTGAGAAAAGCCTGTTCCTTCCTAAAGCCTTTTTGTTTTAATTTAATTGCTGCTACTGTGCTGTTGTCTTGACTGGGTCTACGAAGAACAAGAACATCCTCCTCTTATCCTTGGTCTCAAAGTTAACAGTTTTGCTCTAAGAATCATTCGGTTATTTTCTCTAGCTATGTGAAGGATGCTTCTCTTTCTTCAATAAGTAGTAACATTTTTGAGTTACAGCAATAGTAGAGAATAATTCCTTTATGGGGAATAATTATAGTTTGGTAAACTATTAGCCTTCATTACAAATGACTATGACTACAAGTGATGGACAATCACTTTCAGACTATTTATGGATAAGGTTGTCTAAATATTTACACAAGGATAATTTAATGGTGTTACTGTAAAGTCTTCTATAATGTTGCTTTTTGGGTTTTTTTTCCTTACTTTCTTCTTATTAGTAAAATAGTCTTCCTGTAGTGGTGCTTGATATAAACTGGGTATTGGAAGAAGCAGCTTTGGCCTTACGTTATGATGTAGCTTAACAGCAAAACAGACACGTTTTCTTCTTCCTATTGTTTTCCTTTTAGTTAGTTCTCTGCAGGAAAGTGGGTTCAGTGTATGATTGCGATATAGATTTTGAAACATCTTATTTCTTGTCACTTTAATACTTCAGTTACTATGATCCTCCCTCCCACTGACTCATGTACATTGGAACGGATCATCTCAACACTAACTCCGATAACTCCAAGCACGTAGGAGTTGTCATGTGAATTTAACCTTAGTTCATCTAAACATGTGCATGGCAAGGATCATCTCAGTACTAATAGACTAAATCCAAGCATGTAGGAGTTGCCATGTGAGTTAAATATATAATTATCTAAGCTGGTACCAGTCTTCAATTGTAGCCAGGGACTTAAATTGGAACAGAAAATACAGGCGTTGCATAACGACAAGAGGTTTATTTATAACTGTTTGCATATGGTTTTTTTTCCTGGAAAATTAGCATGTGTATGTATTCCATAATTTGAGGTGTTTTGTTTGTTCTACTTTTTGCATGCATGTAGTTCAAAGCAGAAGTTCTGGTGTTGGCGCAGAAAAATTAGGAGCATTTCTACAACCTGTACACTGCAGTGAGTAGGTAATTTTGTTAATCTTTGTAGTCATCAGTTCAGGTGTGAATTCTGGTGGTAGTTTTCCCCACATGAGAGTCTAGCCCTTTGGGGACACTACTAAATTGAGGTTGTGGATTATAAAACATAGATAATGTTGGCATGGTTTTTGAGAAATGTGCAGAAATAATATTATGCCAAACCAAGTTAAGTTTTCTTTTTTTATATCTGTGCTTTTAGATCTCATCTTTGGGACCTGTCATTGTGTCCATATATAAATACAAAAATATGTGTTTGTTTACATACTGAACAGCAGTATTGGTTTTGTCACCAGTGTAGTATTCTCTCCTGCTTACTGTTGCAGAGTACCTCCAGACTATTAGTAAGAACATCTTATCTACTCTATTAAGTGCATAGCCATTTCTGGTTTCTTTTGTGGTGTTGAACTGGGAGTAATACAAATGGCACTTGGTGGCTGCTTTAGCTTTTACTTGTTGCTGTCAGCAGCATTATTTTCTTTCAGATTGCACTAAAGGTAGTATTTTTTTGAGCAAGCTTTTTACTTCCCTTCTTGGTTATTTTCTGTCCTTTTGATAAAGGTTTGTATTGAAGATCTTGCAGAAAATCCAAGCAGTTGTTTTTTCATTGCATCTGTCGTTGTGGTACATAGGGTAAGGCAAAGACTTTAGTTTTATTTAGAGTTTGTATTTCGTATATTTATTGGGAAAAATAGAAATTTAGCTTCTTTGTAGATTATTTCAAATTAGTTCCTAAGAATTTTAGTGGTATAAAATTATTCTATGCTATCTCATTGAAATCAACAATTTGCTACAGAGGAATATTAATTTAATTGATTTAATTTTGTTAGTTTTTACTGACAAAAAGATAGATGACTATCTGAATTTGCTGTATGAATATTCCCACTAAGCTTTATATGAATGTTTCCAATTTCTGTGAATGTTTGTGAAACTTTTCTGGAGATGCTAGCCTTTATACTCTCACCCCCCAGCGTCTCTAAGTTTAGGTAGGAGTTGTGTTTTAAAGAGGAGGAAAATTTCTCATTTTGTCTTTATTAGTCTCCTTGCATTGATCAATAGAATTCTCCCATCTCTGATACAATACATGAAGTAATATTTGCATAGGCATTTACCTTTCCCTTTCAAAAACAGGCGCTGGATATGCCAAAGTTCTCAAAACTGAAGATGTGTGTATCTTCAGCAGCGCTCTTGAGGGTAGTGTCAGCCCTTGCACACACCATGCAGGGACTACTCTGCTCCTCTTCACTCCTCTCAACTGTCTGGGCCAGGTCAGAGTTTCAAATGCTTATCTACAGTGCCAGAATAATTGGTAGGCAGTAAACTCTAGCTTTTGGGGGTTCCCGCTTATTTTTTAGCTTTTGTTGCATTCTCTTCTGTGATGTAATTTTTATTGTTTGTTTGGGTTTGGGGTTTGATTTTATTTGTTTGGTTGGTTTTGCATGGAGAGCGTTTAGTTGGGTGCTGTTTTAACTTTCTTTTTAAGAATTCAGTGCCTACCTTGGCATCCTTTTTGGAGTCTTTCCTCTGGTTCCAAGATTATTTTTTCTGAATGTTTTCTTCAACCTCCTAAGTTTCAAAGGCATATTAAGACTTTGTAACCCTCACTGCAGGAGACAGCAATTCCACTGCAGCAGACAAGGTTTGTGCTCGGTGTCCATTGCACCTCAGATATCACCTTGTATCTTTGCTTAGGAGATGTTTCCTCTTAGCTCGAACTTCTTCCTCCGGACAGCTCTTTGGGATCAGGCCTGAAGCAGATTCACCTTGAAAGGAAGTATTCAACATCATTCTAGTCTGATTCCTTAGCCTTACCATCTCCATCTCTCTTTGGTTACGGGGTTTTTTTATTTTATTTTTTTAACAAAATGCTAAAATAACGAGAAGCTACTCTTCTAACCAGAGAGAAATGGAATTAATCCTTCCCATCTCAAGAAAAGAATGTATTGCAATTATTTTCTCCTGCCAAAGAGAAAGAGATCTTGGATCAGAGAGGTCTGGATGCCTGTATTTGCTGGTTCAAGATAATGTGCAAGACCGGATGATACTGTCTCTTTAACAGAGGTATTGGCCCACATCTCTTGGTTTTCAGGACACTTAATTCTATATCCTCTGTCTGTCAGAACACACCTTTTAGTCTGTAGTGATCTGACCATTATCGTTGTGTGCTGTTTGGACTCTTACGTTCTTGTGCATAAAGTATCCTTTTGGTGGTATAAAAAGAGTAGCTGTTCTCTCTTTATTAGTTAAAGGCTCCCTGCAAATCAATTTGGGATATTAGTATGTATAAAAAGTCTCTTCTAACCCCTATGTAAATGGCTGGAGAATCGCAGGACTATTCTGGACTTGGTTTCCACCTGTGCTTACCTTCTGTAAGCTGTGATCTGTACAATGGATTTTTCCTCGTGTTTCGCTACATCCCCTTCCCATACACTGATGAGGTCCTTAGGTATTCTGTGCCGCATAGCAAGCTACCCCTATGCGAATCCTGTGCTAAATTCCACATCCACTCCTTTTCAGGCATGTCTCCAGATTACATGGATTCCTGACTGGTGTTTCATCAACATACTAGTTCCAGTCTCCTGGTCTTTTCATCTGTAAGTTAAATAAATAACCTGAATCAGTATCTGAAGAACACCTCTTGACTTGAACCAAAGTCCATGAGATAATCAAGGTATTCTGAACTTCCTTGACTACACAAATTGTCCTTCCATCAGAAAGGCCATGCCTGGTTTTAATTATCTTAAATTTAATTATAATATATTTTAGTTATGTAAAACTGGGATGATAGTAAAGGACAGAAGTACAGTTGGAGAGACAAAATTTTCTAAGGAAAATGGGTAATGAACACTTTTAGAATGGGGGAAAAAACTAATATTAATCATAAATCCAGAATGGAATTGCCATTTGTCTCCTGTCATCTAAGGAGTGAATTGTGCTTAAATTTAATACGAGGGGCAAGGATTTAACTAGATTTAAGATGGAGTTTGATTAGTTTAGTTCATGGATAGGATTATACAGTGTTGTCCCCTGCATTGCATAGGATTAGAGTTGTGATTTAAGGATGACATATCCTACCCAAATTGCAATTTAGCCACTCAAAAGATCACATCTCAGATAGCCAAATCTATTTCTTTTCCAAAACCGCATAACACTATGTGTATAAATACATTAGGCTCCTCCCTGCCTAGCTGAGACATTTAACTTGAGTTACCCATACATGCTTAGAGGTGCTTAAATTGTCTAGATATCTGGACAGCCTCCTAAATTCTCTTATCATTCCCAGGAGAAGCTTGAAAAGGTGAGCTGGGGATTAGATCTATGGCTGATCTCATCTCATATGAGAGTGCTCATTACTGTCCCTGACTGACAGAGCATTCACCTGGTTATGCCATATTAGAGCACTGACAAATATGGGTGCAATACTCAAGCTAGGTTATTTCAACCTGTGTCTTCCACCTTTTAGGGGAGAAAGGGCTAGACAACAGAGGAAAAATGCCTTTCAAGTAACCAGGACATTAAACTGAAAGGATGCGTATCTAATTTTCTAATCAATAATTCTGGAGATGGTTTTATCTCATGACAATATGTATTTTTTTAAATGCATAATTATTTTCTGGGATTAAGATGTGGAAATTGAGTTCTGCCACTTGCAGCTAATATCTCAGTTTCTGGATAACATTTGGCTTCCTTATTTGCTTGCTCAGTTTCAAGTGCTTTGTGCTTTCACACAAAATGTTCTGTGGCTTAATGCTTTTGATTACTGCAGTAAGGGAGGCATGAATTCATTCCTCTTAATCTGGCTTCCATCCTTTAATCAGTCTTTCCATTTCTCGAGTGAGTTCTCCAAACAGCAGGCTGTTGTCAGGAGGCAAGAACCATCCTTTGGTGCCTATACTTCAAAGAGGGTAGATAGAGTTAATCTGAAGTACATGGAGGCCTTTTAGATTTCCTGTTGGTTCCATACATCCTTGGTAGAAAAAAAAAATAGTGTAAATGGACTGGATTGCTCTTTACAGGCACCTGTGATTTCTGTGCATTCTGTAGAAGTGCAGACGTTTAGCTAGGTACGGTGATTTTCCAGTGCTACTCGCAGAGACTGCTAAAGTGACTCTGTTGCTGTCTTCCCAGCCATGCCCATTTCCTCCCTTATTCTATGCTTGAAACCAGCATTTTGATGACAGCACCAATATTTGATAATTAGAATTTTATACAGTTTTATTCCAGTACTGTGTCCTAAATTATCTGAATATCTACAGTTAAAATATCTTAAATGTAGAAGGAATTACTGAAGTTATTGAGTTCCTCTGTTCTTACATTACCTACCTCTGAGGCAAATGGGTATCGTTATTACTTGGTAATTATATGTACTAGTTCAAAGTCTGACAATTCCAAGCTATCTTTTCAGAGCTCCCTGTAGAGACAGCTAAAGATAATCTCATTTCTCCATCCCTGTTCAATCACTATCTACCTTTTGCTAAATACTTGTAAGAGAGAAAGAGCCAACTTTATTAACTCCCGTAGTAGGTCTGCCCTTCCTCTTGGCTGGCTGGGCTAATCTTTTTGCTGTATTTTAGAGAATAAACAGATTCACCTTCTTTTTCTTTTCTCATCTGTAGTCCCTTGACTCCCTCAAAGGAGCCAGCAGAGATCTACGTTTACTCAGTGTTTCCCTTATCACAGAATATATTATGATTGTCACATGTAATGGTCCTGAGGGCCACGGATGTTTTCCCTGAAGACTGAGAACACCTTATTTTCCTTGATAAATATGTACACGCAGGGTTTTTTGGTCATAGTGATATAATAATCTTGCCATAAACCTTATAGGTGTACCTTTACTCTCTCTTTATTAACAAGTCTGATTTAAGAGGAGTGCACAACTGAAAATAGTCTTCTGACCCCTGACAAGTTCCTTTGCAAAGCTTCCAAACATTAATAGTTTGTCTCTGCTTGAAACTGAGGTGGCATCTCCAGTTTAGTGACTGTAGTTTTAATTCCCGTGGATTTTGTATTTTTCAAGCCCAAATCAGAAAGTAGAAGAATGAATGTATTTCAAAATATTCTTATTTCATGTTTGTGCCTCCAGTTATTTAAGCAAGTAGCTTTAAATAATTGTTATTTGAAGCATAGCACAAAATCAAGTTATTTTAAAAATCAAGTTTCCAAACCTGGGGTCAAGAAAAGGAGGTGAATTCTTTGTCTGTCTGTCTATGATTCCTACTTCATCCCAATAATTTCTAAACTAGTGTCTGATTTGAGCCAAATTTCATAGGGGAACAGATACTTGGAAGATTGTTAGAACTCTTGCACCTCTTATGAAAATGTATGTCTTTGCAAACATTATAGGCAATGGAAAGGTGACAGTGTTAGTTTACATGTAAATAGATACAGGAAACCAGAGAGGAAAGGAGTCTTGCAGATAGCCCAATTATGGGAACAGCTTTACTTAAAGCTTACAATCAACCATGACACGAAAGCCTTGAAAGGACTAGCTTTAATTAGTTCCAGTGTTCACAAAAAAAAAATATTTTTCTCTGCAATATTTATTCCTTTCCTGGCAGGAATATTTCCCAAACTCAGACATGGACAGTGAAACTAAACGGTGGCTAGAATTAATTCTAGTATTTAAATTTAGGGAAGTATACATATGTAAATACACAATCTTATATGTTGCTTTTGAAATTACAAGGAAATCTAATTTTGTCTGGAAAATAAGTTTTTCCTAATGATATATTTTAAGGTGTTTAAATTATGGCTTGCAGGAATTATGAAATGTTAGAAATAATTTATTAAAATTTAACAAGTTTTAAAACTTTCATGCAGGTAATTCGTACTTGCTACATAATTTTGCTAAATGAGTACTGATTCTTTTGTAGGCCAAAGGATGCAGCCTTATTTATCTTTCATCAGAGTGTTATAACAGAAAGGCAAATAGTGTCACATTTCTTGTTAATAAATATGGGCATGAGCAGTTTCTTTGATTTGCTGTAAAAGATTATTTATTCTTTGGAAGTCATATAAATCAGGCTAATAGAAACAACTTCCTATTGCAACTTCTAAATGGGGTCCTGCAAAGAATCTCATTTAACTTCAGAATAACTACTTAAAGGACCAAGAGTTTGAGAGTCTGGACCCCAGACCTCAACCTTCAAAGGACATACAAACTAGAAACTTAATTGGGGAAAAAAAAAAAAACACAACGAACTTGCAAAATTGAATTTTTGCAGGTGCGAGTTTAGAGTAGGTGATAGCAACAAATAATGCTATAGGTGAAAGAATTCATAGAATCATAGAATGGTTTGGGTTGGAAGGGACCTTAAAGATCATCTAGTTCTAACCCCCCTGCCACGGGCAGGAACACCTCCCAACTAGACCAGGTTGCTCAAAGCCCCATCCAGCCTGGCTTTGAACACTTCCAGGGATGGGGCATCCACGACTTCCCTGGGCAACCTGTTCCAGTGTCTCACCACCCTCACAGTAAAGAATTTTTTTCCTGATGTCCAACCTAAACATACCCTCTTTCATAGAATCATAGAATCTGTTGGGTTGGAAGGGACCTTTAAAGGTCATCTAGTCCATCCCTCCTGCAGTGAGCAGGGACATCTTCAACTCAGGTTGCTCAGAGCCTCATCCAATCTGACCTTGAATGTTTCCAGGAATGGGGCATCTACCACCTCTCTGGGCAACCTGTTACAGTTGTCCCTTGTCACTACGGGCCCTGGTAAAAAGTCTGTCTCCATCCTTCTTATAGGCCCCCCTTTACGTATTGAAAGGTCACACTAAGGTCTCCCTGAAGTCTTCTCTTCTCCAGGCTGAACAACCCCAATTCTATCAGCCTGTTCTCATAGGAGAGGTGCTCCAGCCCTTTGATGATCTTCGTCACCCTTCTGGACTTGCTCCAGCAAGTGTGTGTCCTTCTCAATGTCCTGGCTTGAGGTAGCCCGAACCACAACACTTATGCTGGGGAACCCAAAGCTGGACGTAGTACTTCAGGTGGGGTCTCACCAGAGTGGAGTAGAGGGGGAGAATCACCTCCCTCAACCTGCTGGCCACACTTCTTTTGATGCAGCCCAGGATGCGGTTGGCTTTCTGGGCTGTGAGTGCATAGTGCCGGCTAAACATCATCCTGATATTTAGACTTGTTTAGGTATCCACATGTAACACAAATGCATCCAGAATGCTGTTTTCACTTTTGGATGCCACATTGCTAGAAAAATGCTGATAAATTAGATGGTACTTGAGTGAGAGTAATAAACATTACTGGAATTAGTGACACTTTATATTTTTTTCCTCCTAAATAAGAACGAAAATGTATAACTTGATAGAATTGCTAGCAAAGAGCGGGTACGATATCTATAAATACCTGAAGGTTACAAACAACAAGAAATAAGAACTAATATGTGTAATCCGAAAGTATAGGGGAACAAAACTGAGAGGGCAGGAGGGAGAATTGGCACATTTTGCTGTGTATGAGATGTAGTTGGTTGTAGAAGAGTTTACCCATGAAATTACTGGAAACTCCGTACCTAAAATGATGAAAATTGAATGGGGAAAATACTGGAAAAATTCACGTACCAAACAGCACTGCACTGGGTAGGAAACAGTCATACCTGAGTCCTCCAGTCTTTACTTAACGAATCTTTTATTCGCTTCAGTGGGGAGTTTTGACATTACAGTGAGTGAAGGATGAAATGATCAGTTTCTAGCCTTCAACAGTATAAATCATCAGTGTTTTTTGGACTGTTGAATATTTAATAACACTTCTGTTCAAAAGTAAACAACTTCTCTGTGAATGTTAATACCTTTTCCCCCGCAGCATGTCTGTTCAAACATGCTAAGTAGCATAAATGGCAGTAGATAGGGCAAAATGTTGTTTATGCACATTCACATTTTTTGCAACAAATCCTCTTCTGAGGAATTTTATTGTTCACAGAGGGGAAAAATTCATCTACAAAGAAGCTCAGCTAGTAATAATAAGGTGATTGCTACACATCTGTACATCCCACTTGATAGTTGGTATATCTTAATTCTTCTTTTAAAACTGTGAAAAAGAAAATCAAAACCAATAATCTGTCCTTCATGGGTTTGGTATCATAGCATAAAATGCATTTAGGTATTTGGGATGACAGCATAAAGTGCAGTGAAATTTTCATTTTTTAAATAAATGGCTTAGCTTTGGCTCTTGCAGTGCTAACATCACTTCTTCAAATCTCTAGTAATGTTTTGAGGCATGAAAAGCTTCTGATAGTCATTGCTGACACCTGTTATTTAGCTTAGTAAGTGAGTACTAGTTAGTATAGTGTGTATCACTGGTGGATTAATATAAGTAGCTCCTGCATTGCATGAGTTTTCTTAGTCCCAGCCCTCTCTACATTGGTCTTACTACTGTAGATTCCCAACATTATTTATTATTTCATTAGCATCCAGTTTCCTTCTTGGATTCGGCAGTAAGGTCAACACAATGAAAGGCCTAGACTGTCGTATTCCCCTTCCTTCCTTTCCTCACCCATGCACAGCCACTCATTTCTTTCATTTTTGGCACGTCATAATTTAATATTTACCAGTTGTAGCTTGGTACCAAAGGAATAATTATTTCTTAATCACTCTGCCTTCGGGGGGTTCTCCACTTGTGACTGGGGAAAAAGGACAGGCTTTGGCCACTTGGGGTGAGCGCTTCTGTGTTTCCTTTGTAAGGACAGCTCTGTTGTTACGGCAGGGCACTGTGTGTTGAATTCTAATTGCCTTGTGCGAGGGCCAGCCTGTTTGGAAGCAGCCCAGCGTGGGAGGTGTTGGCTGCGATTAATAGTGCCGCAGCCCGAGGGCTCCCTTGGCATGGGGAGTTCTGGAAGTTGGCGATGCACAGCTGAGGAGCAACTAGAAGTTCAGTGCTGTAGCCAGGGTGGACCACCTTGTCTTCCCAGTACCCAGCCAGGTTACTTTTCTTAGCAGCTGGAAAGTTCAGGTACCTTTTCTTTAAATATTTGTTATTTACTGCCACGAACTACTGACCATTCAAAAGCAGATTGTTGTATCCGTGCAATAGAAGTATGTGGGCATTCATTTTGCATGCATTTGGTGAATTTTATAAAATCTAAGTTATAAAACTGACGTGCACTTAATGGGCCTTACGCTGAACCGGTAAAGGACTATGTAACAAAGGTTAATATATAGAATATACATTTTCAAAAGAAATTGTAGAAAATTTTCAAAGGTAGTATGTTACGATGGATATGCTAAAACCACAAAAACCATACCCTTAGTTCTGGTACTAAGGTTTTGATTTTAAATTAACACTGGATTAGTTATCTGTCTCTGTCAAGACTATAATAAAGGGCTTTTGTTGCCATCCATCATAGGGCTTTTGTGTTAATACACCATACGTAGAAACTGTTAACAGGAAGACTAGATTAATGCTGAGAGAAAAAATGTCATCAGATGAAACATAGGTCTCAAAAAGCAATTTCAAATCACATAGTATGTTAATACATTTTTAGCCTTTGGGGAACAGAGGAAAACTTGTAATCAAAAATTAATTTGAGCATTCTTGGCTGTACCTAAATTAGAACCCAGGATACTTCCAAAATTGTTTTTAATCAAATGACCTGACAGCAGCTCACTAGGAGAAAACTAATGAGTACAGGGTAATCTGAATAATATTTGGTAACGCTAATAAGAAATTTTGCAGGTCTTTTTTTCAAATCTTACATGTAATAATTTAAAAGATTTCTATTTAGAGGTAGGATTTTGTGTGTGTGCATGTATATAATGCAAATATATTGTGCATATGTTTTATATTTTTTTAATTAACTTCTTCAGAAAGCTTAATAGAAATACAAGTGCAAGGAGTCACTTTTTTTTTTTCCTTGATTAATATCCTAACAATAAAGTGCAATGTGGTTCCACATGACTTAAATATTTCTCCATTAATATATGGACACATATGATGAATGTAACTTTTTTTTTTTTTGTAGTAAGGTATCATTAGGCCTTGTGCCTGTTTGGGGATAGTGATTGTCGTATTTTCTGTGCACTATTCACAAGATTGCTTTTGTAAGTCTTCACCATAGTTTAATGCTGTAGTTTCAATGTTGGAAGGAAAAGAATTGGTGATTAGTATTTTGTGCCTTTAAGATTTGGATTTGAAGAATGCAATTATATTCTATTCTGTTTCTGATTGTTTACTGTTTTGTAAACTTAAAATATCACAGATCATGAAGGGATGGATCATCATATGTGTAACAAAAGTTTTAGTTCAAAGATACTGAGAAGTAAAATTCTAAGGAAAAAAAAATACCAATTCTAATTTAGCATCTGGAAATCTTGAGTGTTGTTATTTTGTTTTTTAATTATACTTAGGGATTTTATTTTAATCAGAAATTTTATTCTTCATGTGTTCTGTGTATTTTATGTTATATATATTTTGGAAGTAAGTTGTTACACCAAAAAAAGTTCACTATCTCTTTTTAATTTCCATTTTTGCTTAAAATACTTAATGTGAACGAAGTTTGTATGACTAAATGTTTCTTGCTGTAGACATGCTAAGCAGTGTCGCGTCTAACCACGTTCATTGAATTTTGTCTATGAGCCAGAAATGCAACTGGCTTAGTGCCTCATTGCCCCAAGCACTCCTACTGTTTGGGGTAGGTAGTGTTGAACCAGATGATTTTTTTTTTTTTTCCTAAGAGCAATTTGATTTAAATAGTTTCTTTACTAAGACAAACAGAAATGTTTTTATGATTATTAGCAAACCACATCAAATAACTGCACTTACGGTGGCTGGACTAATTTTGAGGGGTTTTCTTTGCTTTTGCTGCAGATTTATTAGATTTGATATAAACAACTTACATTTAAAAGGCACTTACCATAGTTAGATAGAAGCTGTTGGTAGTGGGGAAAAATGAAGGAAGCAATGTAGTTAAAAGAATCGATGCTTAACAAATTGACAAATCAGTAGGAGTTGTTTATATTCCAGAAAACCAGAGTCGAAAACAAAGGAAAAAACTTCAGTTACGTGAAATCAAGCTGAGCTTAGCCTTGTAGAAAGAAACTATCTAAAATAGCCACAGTTTGTAAGCTGCTGTGCTTTGAATTGTTTGTGTTTGAATTCATTAATAGGAATTCTGCTTAACAAAAGGGACGAGACTTGCAAAATCCACGTTGTTTACTTAACCCTATTGTATTTTGCACCTGTATTGGGAAAAAGAAACCAATATTGAGATGAATATTCTCTCCCTCTCGTTAGGATACCTTAGGTTTTTGCTCTGTATATGTGATTGGAGTGAAATCATTCATTAGGACTTGAGGGGAGGAGGGGACTGTATAGATGATGGTGACAGGCTCTGTCATCTGCGTCCTGGGATGAGAGGGGCCAGTGACAGCACAAACAAAACACAGGTGGAAGGAATTTCAGACAAATGTGTAAGGACCCTGAGGAAGCCCAAACCCATACAAACAGGTTGTAGCTGGAGTCAAGCTTTAAAGATCTTCCCCAACAAAACTGGAAGTGGTATGGAAGTCCTGAGGGCTGGACATACTCAGTAGAAAGTGGTTGCCACATGTTATGATGCTGTATTTTGTTACATGTAGCTCGATGACTCAACCTAGATTGCAGTGTTTCACTCACCGAAAATATGCCGTTGCCTCCTCTAAAACTTGAGGTGTAGCCCCTGTAGTTATGAATTGGTATGTCAGCTTTCTTCCCTGAATATTGCTGCTGTTTCTATTAATGAATTTGTACTTGCTGCATTGATACTAGGGAGTCATATTTTGCAGCTTTATCCATACTGAGAATTATGCTGTTCTGCCATCACCAGAATCATCTCAATCTCAGTGACAGTAACTATTTAAGATTTTTTGGAAAAGGTAATTTATCACAGATGAAACATTTAAAAGTCATCATACAAATAATTAATCGCTCCTTTTCTTCCCACCCCTATCTTGCCAAAATTGCCTTCATTTTTACTGTACTATTTCATGCTAGTTGCAACCAATATAGGGCTGAAAATACAAAATTTTTTTCCAGTGTAAAAAAATTATTGCCATTTTTTCATTTGTTTAGCTGAATAAAGGTGAAACTTAGAAATTTTGGCAAGGAAGTAGGTGTAGCTGTGGTTTGTGTCTATAATCAAACCCATAATTTTCAAATGTTTTTTCCATGTACTTTAAAGATGAGTGTGTCTGTGTGTGTGCAGGTGTGCATGCATGCGTGGGGGAGAGATTGCAGTCTTACGATACACATCTGGGAGAAAATCGGCTGGATGGTAGTAGCTGAAAAGTAATTTTAGCACTGTCTGTAATTATGCCTTAGAGATTGAATAGAACTCAAGTCCTACCCATTTTGTGACTGTTGTCTGTTTTCTGCGTATCTGACGTGACAGATGTACTGAGATGCATTTTAAATACATTTTATAATTATAAGAGTTAGATGGTTTTTTACAATCTGTTCACTATTAACCTGCTAATCAAATACTTTCCTATACAAAGTTATTGAGATAGAGACTTCAGTGGTCCACTGATATATTAGTCCATCCCTGCACAATATTATCTTCAGTTCGGCAACAGAACATTTAGAGAACGTTTGAGAGGCAGTTATTGGTATTACTTCGGGAAAAGTATTTTTTATATTTGTGACTACAAATAAATTAAGAAATATTTTATTAATGACTCTATGGTTTAATAAAAAAATAAATATATCAACTTCTTTTATATACCCTATATAGGCATTGCTCCTTATGTTGTCTGTTCAAAAAAGTTGTTACACATTTGGTCAATCTAATACAGGAGGTCTTAAGCTGTAAACAATTCATTTTACGCTCATTCTTAAACAGCATTGGTGTCAACATCACTTTCTAATAATATATTTTGCATTTATTTTCTTTGACCCTGCTTTTTAGTTACAGGAAGGTCATCTTTTCCTAGTCACTTGCAGTTCGAAAAATTTTTGAGGGCGAGTTTCAGAAGACTGAGATTTGAGGGAAGTATTCCAAGGAGAAGATCTTTCATTCTGCGACATAGTTCATAACAGAAAGGATTGCAAAACAGTAATTTTAACACATTTCTGTTGAATTGTCAATTTAAGATGTCAGTTGTCAATTGTCAGTTCCAAGATGTATCCTCTAAGGGATGTTAATTGCCTTTAGAGCTTTAAAATCGTTATGTTGACACAGCAGTAGGTGGTAGCGGCCTACTTTCTTGAAGGACAGCATACTGTTGGTGTCTGTCGTTTCTCAAGCTTTTACCTGGACCTTGATCTCGCAGTGAGAGCTGCAGAGAAAGAAGCTGCATGAAGTCTTTGCACATTTGCCTTTTCATAGTAGAGGTGTGTATTAGAAGATCCTCATCTTTGGATTTTCTGCAACTAGTATAACATGATGTCTCGTAGTATAATTAAAACTTGGCAAGAGAATGAGCTTGTTTTATTAACTGATGCAGTGCTGATTTTATCAGATTCATTAACACATTTGAGGATTTTTATTAGCTACTTTCATTCTGTCCCAAAGTCTTTATAGTGTAGATGCAGTTAGTACATGATTATGTAAGGAAATATAAAAACTATTGTATATTCCATTTCTGTTTCTGAGGGTGGGTGGGGGAAGTGTTAAATTGATTGTTGTGGTTCAAACTGTGGTCTGTTCTGCCAGCAGCTAGAACGTGATCAATTAAATAAGGCACATGAAAGGCATTGCTGTTGCACATTGTTAAAGGAAAATTACAAGAAGTGTGGTAATATTAAGGCATAAAGATATGCTATAGAAGTTGTTGGAATTAAATTTAACCCCATGAAAGCAAGGGCATTCAGTGCTGCATTATTGGTATATAAAAATTATAGATTAATGTCTTTTATTAATGCTAAGAAAATAATGTCAAGTTTAGTAAGGATAAAATGTAACCTAATCAGAAGTAAACTTTTATTAAAAAAGACATGATCATGAAATTTCATTAGTCTTCTGAAAGGAAAACTGAAATATAGTTTAATTACAAGTTAAAGTGCTGGGCAGGTTGGTTAGTTCGTTTTCCCCAACTTAATGTTGTGCTTTCATTCCTACTTGCCTTACTGTACTTGCTAGAAAACCTGAATCATTACTGTGACAACTGATATTTCAAATTTTTCACAAGCTTCCAGTAATATAACATTTCTCCGCACATCTTGCACTTCTGAGATGTTTCTATAGGAGGGGAAGGGAAGGGAAAGTTGAAGGGAAAATGATTGCCATTTCCTACACCGCTGCTCCCCAGGGCCCGTCTCTCGGCACCAGCAGCAGGGTGAAAGTGTCCTGGTCGGAGCTGTGGGAGCAGCGCTGCTCCTGCTGGTTCTGCTGCGTGGACACGGGGGCAGGCATCCCAGGAGCAGGTTTCTCAGCTGCTGCCAGCAGCGTTTGAGAAGTAGGAGATGGAGATAGAAAAGCATCACCCGTAAGGCCCCCGATAGCTGAAGAAGGCTGTGCAGCACACTAAACAACTTTGCCTTTTGAAACGAAGGGCAGTCAAATCTCATTAAGGCTATTCTTCTAAAAAGATACTTAACTTTCATTAGCGCCATTGTTCTGCAGTTCTTTAAGTAATAGGAATTACTTGAAAAAGCAACTGAAGTGTTTTACCTAATTCCTAAAAAGCCATGTATCAAAGCATGAGAGATGATAAAAACGAGATACAGTATGTACACGTATTCGTATTCTGTACTCATACTCGCAACATACGTGTTGTTGTGCCAACCATTGTGCAACTGAAGTAGCAGAGGGCTTTGTAAAGAAGATTAGAGTTGACTTCTCAAGTGGATTCAGAGTGCTACAAAGGATGCATAGGAAGTGAGGGAGAAGAGTTTTCAATAGCAGCGCTGCAAAAGAGATCCGTGCCTCCTTGTAAAGAGGAGTTTCAGTTTAAGATTGCTATAGAATAAAGCACTTCCAGTTAACTGGTGCGTAAACTAAAGCCGCTTCTTAAAATTTGCCTCAAAGATTTGTATGGGACAGGAGGGAAGAGGAGAGACTCGTGTTTGAAGATTGCCTTCCCTTCCCCTGAGTTTTGAGCTGGGGCGCGGTGGGGCCGAGGGGAGGGAGAGCACTGAGACTGTGCGACAGGAGGAGAACTGTGAGCTTCTGAGGAGGTGTCACGTAACCTTTCTCTCAGCCCAGGAATCCTCTTATGCGCTGACAGGCTGCTTCTCTCTTCTGCCTGATTGGGGTTATGAACAGTTTCCAGGGTTTGCTTGGGAACAACATGGTAACAGGATTTTATGATCTAGGAATAATTTTTCCTTTGCTGACCAGGTGGCTTGGGTAATGTATGGTTTGGAAGCAGGGGGAGTATGTGTCTGTATTTTTTTGCTTTTCACCTAAAGGATATACTAGATTGTAACAATGCCTTTTTTGTTTTTTCCTCTTTCACAGCTCTAAAGGTGCATAATAAATAATAGCGATTTCAAAGTTTTTCAGCTTTCTTGATAAGAACTTCATTAGGAAAGACCTCTTTTATAGGAGTGAAGAAATTGTTTGGGTACAGTAAAGTTCAATTTGCTGTTGCACACCTGTTTCACTAAATACGATTGGGTAGGAATCATCAAGATCTTCTAGTGGTTGCAACAAACTGCAAAGAATATGTGGTCTGTGGTGGACAAATTACTGGCAGGTACTTTTGTTGTATAGCGCGCCCTGTGGCAATGAGTTCCACAATTTATTAAACATTGAGTGAAATGCCTTTTCCTTTTCTTTTAAGCATGTCTGAGTGATATTTTCCTTTGTTGCCTCCTTGTTCTTGTTTCTGTGGGAAATGGGGAAATATTGTCTGTTTGGGCTTTGCATAGTTTTTAAACATGATGCATAATCTGGAAGGTGTCAGTTATATCTTCTGTCATCCTTTCCAAGTTTATTCTTAATTTAAAAGTATACCTTTTACCATACTTGCTGTTCCCTCTGCTACCTTTTCTTGTTATACTGTATCTTCGGGTAGGACAACCACAGCTGTGTTATTCAGATATTAGAAAATGGTATTGTGGGTTTTGGGTGAGAAAAAAGGCCAAAGAGTAGATTTTCTGAAAATTCTAGAGAGGTCAATGCAAGAAAGTTTCTAGTGTCTTAAATGGACTTTTATTCAGGTTCAGAGCTGTATGTTTTGAGGTCCAGGGAGTTCAGGCTTAGACTCTGCTTGTGAAGCATCTTTTTTTGTCTATTGGAGAAAATGTTTGGGCCAATACTGTGTCTTTTCAGCTGTTTTGCTAAGTGTTCTACCTTAGACACATCAGACTGGTAAAGGGCAATACACACTCAAACGCTGTTACTTGAAATCTAGCTAGCAGTTGGCTATAATTACTTTTAAGAGTATTTTTTTTAATTGCTATTATATACAGTTTTCTAAAGAATCTGTCACTTGGACATCTGAAGCTTTATGGTCTATATGTGCTATAAATTGGGCAAGTTTTTTCATGAGTGATATAAAATCAAAGAGGGAGAGTAATATCATCACTTACTAACATCTTGATTATATAAGGTAAAACGAAAGAAAAAGTGTACTAGCCATCAACGGCTTTTATGCCT
Organism: Dromas ardeola; assembly: GCA_013398915.1. Taxonomy (NCBI): domain Eukaryota; kingdom Metazoa; phylum Chordata; class Aves; order Charadriiformes; family Dromadidae; genus Dromas; species Dromas ardeola. Next base: position 334,493 of record VYZM01016385.1, on the reverse strand, counting down.
GTTATTTACAGATATTTTTTTGACCTTTATGACCCAGATCTATATGAGACAGATAGAAAGAAATAAGGACTATTTCAGTTTCTTTTATATGTAGATTTTTACTTTTTCTGTGAAAACATTTCTTTACATACTTGTTTGGACCTCTTTTTAAAAGACTTGCCTACTGTGCTGTTTATACAACAGTATCATTAAAGCAGTAATCAAGAAAGGGCTTAACTCTGGGATTAATATTTAATTGCTTCTGTAGAACATTGCTCACGTATCGTCTGGTGTGTTTCTTTTACAGTGACAGAATAGTTCTTTATTTTCTGTTGGGAAACCACAATAATGAACCTGTAGTTAAGGGTTTCTTCAGGGTCTCATCACTGAGGGGAGAAGGGGTTGTGTGCTTCTAAGACAGCAGAAGCTCTGCTGGTGGGGCCCATTTGACCTCCTTTGCTTCAGGCAAAGGACACAAACGCTTGTGTCTTTTACAGCAGGTATAAAGTCTCACTTCAGCTATAAACACTTTCTTATTGCTTCTGAGACCGTGTTCAGATTTGCACTTTTTATTTCATTTAGCTTGTAGGTAGCAGCTAGCTTTTTAGCACTTAGGTATTTAGGCACTAGAAGGATTTTGGATATTCCTAGAAAATTTTAAAAAATAATGTGTTCTTATAATTAACCCCTGCCCCATGTACAGTACCATAATTTTTACTGTTGATATTGAGAAACTAAACTACAAAATTTTAAGAACTGTATAATCTTTCCCTTAAGCCAGTGACTAGAAAAATTATTTTAATTGGTTTTTATCCCTCAAAAGCATAAAGTGTTTTTGATTATTCTCACAAGAAGATAAGGGCAGTAGACATGGTGTTAAAATGCAATGAATGAAGTCTAATCAGATCCTGGAAACACAGAGGTGTTTCTCAGGTGGACTTAAGGATCCTGCTTGGGTCCCTCAGCGACGAGCCTTGGCTTCAGTGAAAGAATATACTCTCAGGAAAAGTGGCAAGGAGAAATCTAAGCAGTCTGCGAGAGGAAGATACTCTATTACAGTCTCTTTGACTCTTAATTCCCCTATGCCATTCTAGGTCAGCAAAATTTCAACTCTAGGACCATTGCCTTATGTTATTCTTATGCAAAAAAATTTCTCCATTTCGACCAAGTAAAGATAACAGTGGCTAAATATATACTGTAGGGAAGATTCTGTGTCACAACGCAAAGCCCTAACTGCATCCTGGGAACGCTTTGGGATAAAGCTTCTAAGCAGAGGACAGATGAAGCTGCGGCAGGCTGTCCGGTTGAGGTTGAAGGACTGCAGGTTGAGTTGTGGAAAACGTGTCTGCCTTACTGTCTGAAGAAAGTGTAATCTCTTCTGCAGTGGGATAGGAGACTAAGTTATTACAATATCAAGTGTATCCATTCTCTGCCTATCAAATGGGAGTTTTGCATTGGTCATTTGGAGTTTTACACGACAGATCATGGAAACATTACAAAATTTTAGGGAATCCATTTTTCATGAAGAAAAGTTTTAGTAGACAGATCTTAATAGGCAGCACTAATAAGATGAGAGGCATAACTTGCCCCCTGGGAAACTCCTTCCAATCAGTGCCGTGGGTGCAGAAAATTACAAGCCTGGGATTCGCAGCTTGAGATGATTCTTACGCTATCTGCAGAACTAGTAAAGACTCTTGATTAATTTAACATACGTAGATTTGGAAAGGTGTGGAGGGGTAGAATTTCTGAGTCACTGAGGACTTCGCAGTACAAGTTTATTGAGGACACTTGTATTTGGAAGATGCGTTCTTCTTACCTGAATTTCTTGCCAGTAGCAGTGTAGGTGGAAGGGAAACATCTTCTATTTTCTTGCCTCGATTAGATATGATTTAGAAGTGATGTTTAGACTAGAAGGGTGACTCCTGCTAGTAATATGACATTACATAATGAATGGATCATACCTGCCTTTCAGGTAGAATAGGCAACTAAGGTTGACTTTGACCTCATAGTAAAGGGAATTTGTTGTTGGACTTTGCCTGGCCTGAATAAGGAAGTAGTTCATCAAGAAGGAAATCATTCTTTAGTGTTTTTGTACCACAAAGATTTTCCTGTCTTTTTTTTCAGGGGAAAAAAGGAAAAAGCATGAACTGTAAATTAACTGTCACTTCACTGGCATCTGAGTCAGGTAAAGGTTTAAAGAGAGAGAATGAAATAGTCTTTCGTTGAGCAAAGAAGAAAAGATTTATGTACTCAGAGCAATGAATTCCATCAGTACTATGGAGGTATTTTTACCTTGTTAGGATTAGTCAGTTTAACTTTAGGCATAATCTGAATTTAAAATATGATTAAACTTATAACAGTATATTGTCTCCTTTCTTTACAGGTTTGCTGGTCCTCTGATACATTTCAGAATGCCGCTGGTAAAAAGGAACATAGACCCCAGGCATCTGTGCCACACAGCTCTGCCTCGCGGTATCAAGAATGAACTGGAATGTGTCACCAATATCTCCTTGGCAAATATAATCAGACAACTGAGTAGCCTAAGTAAGTACCTTGTCCTAATAGCTGTATTTAGAACTAATATATCTTACAGTCACAGTTTTTGTGGTTGAAGTAGGAGCACCTTTTCAAATTCTCAGCAGAAAATTGTGTCTGAACCTTGAATGTACTCCTTTTGTGCCTAGTGACTAGCATGGACTTCTGTGAAAGAAAGCTAGGAGTCTTTCCAGCAGCACATCTTAAAACCGTGTATTTCTGTTACCAGTGGAACATGACAGAAAAAGATAACTGGTGGTTAATGAAGTCAGTAATTGCTAACCTTAGAGCAATTCTTGAGCAGGGAATATGACATAATGAGGAATATATCACTGGTTGCTTAATTCTCTTAACTTAAACCCTTGATCATGTTGTGGTCATTCAGGAAAAAAAAAAAGTAGTTGCCTTTTAAAATAATAAACCCAGAAATGTCATTATTACACAGTATTTCAAACAGCTAAAGATTTTTCTTCCTCCTTCTCCCTTCTGTCAACAATTTTTCCCTTGGTGCATTTGAGAGGAGTGGATACTTCTCAAGCTCTTGAACTCTGAAGATTTTCTGAAAAGTCTGGTTTCTGGGTTTTTTTTTCTTTAATTTACAGCAACTTTAAAAAGTCAGATGAACCAGCATGATAGCCTTTTGAATTTCCAATACTACAGGTGCTTTTTAACCACTAGGACATTAGTAAGACTACCAACACATTAAATATTAAAATGTGCATGTATATACATCTACAATGTGAAAAACCATTTCAGCTCCGTCAGTATCTTAGGGTCACAGGTGATGTAGCCTAATTTGTTAATTAGATTAATTTGGTTATTGGTTTGATGGTATACTGTATCGTGACTCTGTTTTGGCAGCCTTTCAAAGCTGTTAGGGTGCCATTAGATTGAAGACTCTAACTGGGGACAGTGAATTATGCAATCAAGACAGGAAGGCTTACACCATATAAATATGAACATTATTAGTATAGCTGCTGCAACAGCAAGGAAAATAACTATATAAATTCTTTTCAGTGAATGAAGAGCATATCAGATTAGGTGCAGTATATGATCACCATCTGTGGTCTTGCTTCATTCTGCCAAAAGCCCTTCCAGATTTAGCTGCTCATGTACTAGCCTTCCCTTCCAAGTCACTTTTACTAATACTGTGTTCATTTATTTTAGTTTGCTTGTTTTAAAAATTCTTATATGATTATATACTCCACCTAGGGTAATTTCCTTTCGTACGTGGCATACCAAATTTACATTTCATATTTTCATTTGGAAGTTTCGTTTGATCTTAAAAAAACCCCATAAATCACTTGTTTTTTTAATTTTAAAGAACACCAACTTCTAACTCAACGTCATGGTCTCAGTACTTACCTATAGAGATTCAGCTGCCTTTGCTATGTTTTTTTGGTATATAGAGCTTATGCCAGACACTGTGTGCACAACTGCTGAGGAGGAGGCCAGGATGACACAATACCAGAACAGAAAGGACTCAATTAAGAGAGGAAAAAAAGTATTGAAGAACATCTATTGAATCTTCCCACATTTGTTACATGGCTTGCCTAGTGTATAGCACACTTAGAGAGATACTTTCAAGGGAATGTAACAGTAATTATGTAAACTTTTCTGTAAAAGGAATGTGGTTCCACTTGAAGCGTGCATACATAGGGATGAGCCCCAAATTAGCTGGTTTCACTTGACTGAAGTTTCTGTCATGAACTTGTGACTCGCTAGTGGTCAAAAAAGCATGCAATGTTGGAAATGACAAGGAAGGTAAAAGAGGAGGGAAAATGCATTAATTTACTTTGCAACACCAAGACCAGAGTAGGTCATTCAGGGTTTTTTATAAGTTAAACACTGGTGAGCAGGACCTGTTACATCATTCTTTTGTTCTTCCCTCCAAATAGCATCGTGGTGTTTGTAGGTTTTCTACGGGCAGTGTTTATACCAACTGAAGAAAGTTTTTGGTTTATACTGTATATGTTTTCAACAAAAAATACATTATTCCTACAATTAAATGGGACATGTTTTGCAACATAATCCCTATTTCTCAGCCATGTTAAGGATGCTCTATAAAAATGGAGATTGTGTTACAAAGGTATGAGTACCTGTGAAAGTATTTTGTTCCAGAATTTTTTTTTTTTTTTTTTTTTAGCTTTTCTGCCTGTTTGTGCTAGCAGCAATACAAATTCAAAAATATTTGGGAGTTCTAACATAGGAGAATTTTGTCCCTAATGCTTAAACCCAAATAACCAGTCTTCACTTGGTGTGTTACTGTTACCAGCGTACTGCGAGGCCTGCTGACACGCAGATAAATGGTAGTAGTTGCCTGTGAGTCACAGCCAGTGGGCATGGTTTCGCAGCAGTCCCTTGGCAACCAGCTTCTCTGCAGTCTTTCCCTTTTTTATTTTCTGTGGATAATGTGTATGTTTGAGAATCAGCCTTTCATTTGTAGAAGAAACAGGGCTTCTCTCTCAGAGCAGAAACTGAGTGCTCTGGTAGGGTTTCATTTCCTTTAAACTAAAGCTGCTTTTGCTTTTGACGGTAAAGTTATGCAAATTTAAATGAATGGTCTTTGACCTGATTAGCACTTAGTCATTTCTGCCTCTAAGATTTTTCAGTTACTGGCCCTCAAACAGAGTATTGATCTCCTGCCATTATGACTCTCAAGACGAACCATTCTTAACCTTTCTTCTGGTATGATATGGACAAAGAGCTCTGTGATGGAATTAGAGCCTCCACTACTTTAAATGATACCGAAAAACATTATTTAGAAATGTTTTTAGAAAAGCTAAGTGTAGAGTTTTGTCATGTATGTCATTAGATCTCCATTCTTGGAGGTATTAATAACTCGACCGGGTTAGTTAAGCATGTAGATCTAATTGGATCTGCTTTGAGCAGGGTGTTGGACTAGATGACTTCTGGAGGTCTTTTCAACGTGTACAGCACTGTGTTTCTATGATCTTGCACACTATGTGTAATTGGACATGCCTGCAGAAATAATACCTATTAAATAACAGGAATGCTTTTCCTGCGTTTTAATATAAAATGAAAAGAGCTGACATACATCAGTATGTCAGCAATAGCTGCCATGTGTCTCCATACAAATACTCAATCCTTTCATAGTTTATTTGACGTGTTGCTTTTAATTGTTCAGTTTGAGAAATTTTTTGACCTTTAAAAGAAGTAGAGATGAAAGGATGAAATATTTATTTCTGCTTTGAGTGATAGTCCTTGCCTTTCTCCCTGGAGCATGAAAACACATCAGTCTGTCTTGATGCAACACAGAAAATTGGCAGTAAGTAATTTTTTCCCCACTGTCTATTCCCAGTTTTCTCTAACTTCATAAAAGGATCTGTCTTCTGACAGCTTTTCTTAGCACTGTGGCAACAGAAACTCTCTGGACAACAGCAACGCTTGTTTCAGTTTTCTAGCCATTCTTCCCTGTATTTCTTACTTTCTGCGTGTATCTGCTTTGGAGGAGTGCTTACCTTTTTTTTCACCAATACTGCAGATACATTAGTACTCCAGTACTGCCTGAGTTTGGTATATGTTGGTGAATGTCAGACTATAGCATTCCAGCATATGTGAAACATAACTGATAGCACTGTGCAGCTGTGCCATTGTTGGAAGACAGATAATAGTTCTCTTGTGTGCACGTAACCTCCTCATTTTGTTCACAGCTATTGACCAATCTTGTTTTTCCTTTTATGCAGCTGTTCCCTGTACACAGAATCTCAGTACCACATAAGAAACCTAACTGATGGGGTTTGTTCTTGGCCCTGGTCTCTGACACCTCCATCTGTGGAGGAGAACATTTCTCCCTTTGAGTGTGTTCCTTTAATGAATATTTATATTGCAGGCATTCAGACCAGAACTGTTATTCAGTCATGGCAAGATGTCATTTCCCTTTTTTTTTCCCCTTCTACCTCTGTATAAAGAAGGAGAATGCTACATAACTCTGCTAAGCTGGAGTGCCTTTTGTGCTAGTGAAAGCAATTTTCAATTAACATTGAATCTTCAGTAGCCTTTCCCCTCTTTCTATCTTTTCTTTATATTATTTCCTATTTTTACCATGCTGTCCTAGTTAGTTATTTCTTTTCCTCACCCCTTATTTGTTGGTTTTCAGGACTGAAACCCTGACTTTGGAGCATATTATTTCTCCCTGTTTTTTTTTTCCCCCTCTCAGATGCTTTTAAATTTTCTTCCTTATTTTTTGCTTACCACACGATCCCCTAGAGGATTTTAAACACTGCTTATCTTGTGAGAGACATTTTCTCACCTCAGGAAAACCTTCAGTTTGCCATGGCTTAAGGTGTTAACATTCAATAAGTGGGAAATGTTTCTTCAGAAATACTTACCAGCAAGGTGTCTGGACTGCAACTAATCTTTAGAATGAGGCCTCTTCAGACCAGCCTTTTCTCTTCATCTTGTCTGTACAACATCTTCAGCACATGGTGAAGCCCCGGCATGTTGCATGATCTGACGTAGGTCTCTGCAGATCTGCAGCTAGAGCTTCAGTCAGTATTCCAGAACAAGCAGAATCCATGTGGCAGGTCCTGCCCTGGGAATCCTCCTCCTCGCTGTGCTCACAAGCACATTCAGTATTCTCTGTGAATTTTCTTCATTAGTCACCCCTCTCAGTTATTACTGTGATTGCCAGGGAGCACTAGAAAAAGTGTTCTTATGCACATAGGGTAAGGGAACTGATGGACTTGAAAACTAAAGGCTTACTCAGCTTTTCAGAGACCCCCATCCTCTCAAAGGCTTCTGTCTGATTTCTTGATGGTGTCTCCCCAGCAGTGGCAGTATTGGTAATGTGATGTTGTTTCATGGCCATCTCGAATGATAATGAGGTGATGAGCAAATGGTCAGTAATTTCTCATTGAAAACAACTATGTGTTAGCAGAAAAAAGTCCTACCTGTTACTAATTCCTTGCCTACATAGTGCTGTGATTTCAGGTGATATTAAAAAAGGAAAGGAAGAGCGAGACTTCCCTGTGAAATGATCTTTAGGACTGGTGCCTTCAATATCAGGTTCAGCTCTCAGCAGTCTCACAGATTTCTGAATACCTAATGGATAATTTCAGCTAGTTTACTTGATGGTGTCCTCAGTAGGAGACAAGAAATGATATCTCAGACCTCCGTGACTGAATATTTCTGAAAGCTGACTTTTTCTTCTTGGATGTCAACAAGAAGCATCAGACCTGCTCCAGAGACGGCCTTTAATGGAATTTATTTGATACTTTTGCTACCCTGGTCAGGTTGGCTGATAAATGCCTGGTTCAGTTTTGTTGGCTAAAGGAACCAAGTTGCCTCTTCAGTACTCTGATATTCCTGTTACAATCCTTAAATCCAGTCCCTTACGCCTTCATAATGATAGGTTCCTAATTCGCATCTCTGAACTATATTTAGTACATCATTTTTCAGAGCTTGCTCAACTGTAGCCACTAAAGTTCTCAAGGATCTACCAAGGCTCTTATCTCCAAGCCTGGGGAGACAGTTCAGTCTCCTAGCTTTTAGTCCATCTCCTGGCCACTGACTCGTGAGATTGAAATGATCCTGATGAGAAACAAGTCTAAGGTTTCAAGTGAAACTCAGGTATACCTTGATTTTTGCCAAAACATTCGATTAAATAAAATTAATGTAGTGAAGATCTGAAGCTGAATCAACAGGCAATAGATATGTTAAATTGTGTCAGAATTAACGGAGGAAGAAAAATGTATTAATAGACTTAGAATAACTTTCTTATTTTGCTTTATAAAGATACCCTGGTGTCATATTGTTAGTGGCTTATGTGGTAACTAATTATCCTGAAAGAATATTTTCTAATATATATATGCTATATTGTGTAGGAAGGAACTATTCAGTAGTGAATAATTTTGCGTAGTGTAAGTATATTAGGAAGGGATTGTGCAGTAGGACGTGAGACGGGTTTTACAGCCGCTTTTGTTCTATACTTTTATTTTTTAGAAAATGTACTGGTCAAAAACATGGTTTAGTGTGTGAATGGGATTGAAATAATAGAAAACAAGGAATGATCGCGTATAGGTGGGCAATAAACTGAATTCTTAGCTTATTCTATCTGATATTTTATCAATTTCTACATCTTTTTTAAAAATCAAATTGCCAAATCTGTATTTTTAAACTGTAATAATATTATGAGGTTTGTATATTTCAATATATCAACATGTTTACTATTTTAATATCAGAATAACATTTAATAATATTAAATTTAATGATATAACACTTCATTAAACATTGCATGTAATAATGTCATATTTAATGTATTAATAATTTCATTCCAATGATAAGTATGTTGGATTAGAATTTGTGTACGTGTTAACGCTGCCCTCCCTCCTCCCCTCTTCCCACTGAGCTCCAGAAATTTGACAGATTGGTTAAGGCTAAATTAATTAAGATTAATACTTTTGGCAACATTGAACAACTGCCTCATTTTGATTGTCCTGCTTGATGCATCTTGCATTGGCCTGAGATTTACCTCAGTCATCCTCTTGAATTTCCAAAAATATTGTTGTTTTATGGCATTGAGCATTTTAGGTGCTCAGTTTGTTTATCCAGATAGCTACTTGAAATGTAGAGCATAGTTCCTAGAGGTGGCTGATGCCATAACTGATCTGTGGGGTGCTGTTTCAGGTTTAGATGCAGTTGAAGGGTTTGGAAATCTCTTTCTTTAAAAATGCAAAAGGGTAGTAAAGAAGTGGCTTCTTCCACCAGTCCTGCTTTAGGATCCGTGTCCCATTCCTCATCTGAGAGCCTGTAATTAAATCTGATGGTAACTGATCTAGTATTGTAAAATGATTAATTTAAATGCCCTTTCCTTAAGGTTTGCTGACAGATACAGCATAGAGAATGCTGTAGTTCAGGTGAGTTTGAGGACTGGAGTTTTGAGGGAACTGCTAATTTATCCTGCAGCATGTTAGTGTGGTTCTAGGAATTTGTACAGCACAATATTTAAGACATCTCTTTGCTACGCTTTGTTTAGTTAGCCTGAAATAAGATTCAGAACCTTACGTGGTGGTTGTAGTTGACTTCAGTTCATCTGATACATACCCAGTCCCCCAGAGCAAGGCAAAAATAGCATTTCTTTTACCCTAGTATCCCTTCATACTAGTGTATTGGATAGCTAGAAATTATTCATTTGTGCACAGAAGCCAATGGTGGACAAATGTTTTAAGACATTATGGGGGAAGATTAGAAGATAAAACAAATTAAGAGAAACAAATGGTGAAAGAGGAGAACTGTAAAACTGATTAGTAGGATTTTTTTCAGATTTTATAAACCATTGTACGCTTACTGCCATGGTAATGAACAGGAGTGGATGATACGTGTTTTGGTGATTTTAATTAAAAAAAAAAATGGGGAAGGCAGTGAGTAGTATTATTTTTATTATGTTTTCAGCTAGTAACTACTAGCTAGTATTCTGTTTTCAGCTCATAGATCTGTTTTAAGTGTCAGGAAAATAATTGTTCAAAAAAGGCTATCAAAACACATACACGTTCTTATGGGGAGGAAGGACAACATGTTGCTTCCAAGACATTTTATTTGGCTGTCACAACAAAGGACATTGAGTGACACCAGAGGGAGCTGCATTCCTGTATCCCTTTCTTACTGAAGAGTTAATTGTGAACAGGAGCCTTTGAGACAAGAGGAAAACGTGAAAATAATAATAAGGTGAATAATACATTCCTTAATTAAAAATAAATAATAATTATGCTCTTATTTAAATGAAAAAACTTGCACTCTGTTAACAAAACTAAATGCAGGTATAATGGACTGAGAAGAGCAGCCTAGTAATACTGGAGGGAATATGACTTGGCTTTTGAAAATTACAAATTTTGTTGTATTTCTAGTCAATTAAGCAAGTTTTGCAAACACAGTAAAATAAGCTTTTCACAGATGCTGAAATAATTTATTTGCAGAAGTCTATATGGTCATTTAATTTAATAGGCAAACAAGATCACTGATCTTTCTAATCTGGTATTATGTATCCAGCTGTGACCAAGATCCTAAGGTGTTATTATTTTAATTGTCAGAGTTAGCTGTCATTCTCTTTATTGTACTCCATGAAACAAGAGTAGAGTTTTTCATCAAGCAGTCCCATAATGATGTAAATTTTCTGAAGTGTTAATAGTACTCTGGAATATTCATTCTATATAATGGAATTAATTTTGGCTCCTTACTCTTCTAATATATTACCTATAAATTAAGTGTAATGAAATCAGTAATGTAATTTTTCCTTATAAGATTTTTCTTATTTATTTGAGTTGTTATGACACTTTGTTCAGTGTTATCATTTGTAACTGTATTTTTTGTAGCCATTCAAAATTGAAGGTATATTCATATGGAATACACACGGACAGCAACGTAAACAAATACTGGATTATAAATGTTGCATACATATATACCTTCACACATAGTATTCTTTTGAAGGGAAGTTGTACATTTCACTAAAAGCAAACATTTTGCTTTGCTTGAAAAAGCGTTTAGTTAAATATACTTCAAGCTAAATAAAAAGACTGCCAACAGGCATGTAGGTAGAGACATTGTGGTTGGCATACCACTTCAAACGCCACAGGTTGTTTTTAATGTATTTCCCATTTGAGGATTAGTGTTTGTAAGCACGGGCAAATTATTCCATGCAATATGTTTGTGGCTGTATGCAACATAATGAAAAGATTTTTTTCAGACAGATTATTTGCAATTGGAGCTCATTAATGAGGTAGCTGAATTTTAAGCCTGATAAAACGATGTAGATAAAACAAACCGTAGCCTTAAAATACACCTATAAAAGGGAAGTTGTTGGATTTTAAAGCCCTGAAATTTACTTCTTATTCTACATATGAAATTTTACACTTGATTTTAATTTTAATTTGCACGTCTGAATATTATGTGAGTTGTGTAATTAAATTTAATAATATATCTGAATATATATTTTAATGTATTATCTGAAATACATTAAAATGGTAGTAAATGTGTATTAAAAGTTTAATAATCTTGCTCTTAGTGGATCACATTTTTAAGTAGTTTCTCTTGCTTCAGATACAGGTTAAGAACGTAAACTTTACATATTAGAAGGTCTTATGTTAGGTGAGTTGCCAGCTAAGTAGACTTTACTAACTTTCCATCTCTATTTTACTGTGGCCTGGTACTTAAAGACAAAGGTTCTAAGAATGGCTGCACCTTTGATCTTCTTCTCACTGTGGCTAATAGAAGATGCTCCAAGAATAAGAGCAAGGCAAGCGTGTACGATCCTCTTACTGATCTCCCAGCCTCGAACTCTCCAGCTTGGAAGCCTCTTCAACCAGCTGGGGCTTCTGTGCATTTATTAATGCTCAGTGTGTTTCTTTTCCATTACTTAGTATTGTAGGCAAGCTTAAATCCCTTTAGCATAGGTACCAGTACAGAAACATGTGAAAACTCACCTTTCTTAATTGTGAAGATCAGTTATTTCCTGCCATCCTCTGTTTTGTACCTTTTGAGGAATTATTTATCTGTGCCATGTCTTTTCTTTTTTTATGACCTAGCTGTTAAGTATTTGTCAAAAGCTTTGGAAATCTAACTAGATGATAGCTTTCCATCTATGTGCTTATAAACACTTCAGGGATGTATTGGTTTGTGTGGCAAGGTTTTGGTAGTGGGGCGACTACAGGGGTGGCTTCTGTGGGAAGCTGCTAGAAGCTTCCCCCACGTCCAATAGAGACAATGCCAGCTGTCTCCAAGACAGACCCACCGCTTGCCAAGGCTGAGCCCATCAGCAACGGTGGTAGCGCCTCTGGGATAACATATTTAAGAAAGGGGGAGGGAAACTGCTGCACAACAGCAGACAGAGAAGTGAGAATGTGTGAGAGAAACAACTCTGCAGACACCAAGGCCAGTGAAGAAGGAGTAGGAGGGGATGCTCCAGGCACCGGAGCAGAGATTCCCCTGCAGCTCATGGTGAAAACCATGGTGAGGCAGGTTGTCCTCCTGCAACCCATGGAGGTTAATGGTAGAGCAGATATCCACATACAGCCCATGGAGGATTCCACACCAGAGCAGGTGGATGTGCCCAAAGGAGGCTATGATCCCATGGGAAGCCTGCACTGGAGCAGGGTCTCCTGGCAGGACCTGTGGACCCTTGGAGAGAGGAGCCCAGGCTGGAGTGGGTTTGCTGGCAGAACTTGTGACCCTGTGAGGGACCCACACTGGAGCAGTTTGTGAAAAACTGCAGCCTGTGGGAAGGATTCACGTTGGAGAAGTTTGTGGAGGACTGTCTTCCGTGGGAGGGACTCTGCACTGGAGCAGGGGAAGAGTGTGAGGAGGAAGAAGTGGCAGAGACAATGTGTGATGAACTGACCACAACGCCCATTCCCCGACCTCCTGTCCCGCTCAGGGGGAGAAGGCAGAGAAATTGGGAGTGAAGTTGAGCCCAGGAAGAAGGGAGAGGTGGGGGGAATGTGTTTTAAGATTTGGTTTTATTTCTCATTACCCTACTCTGACTTGATTGGCAATAGATTAGATTAATTGCCCCCAGTTGAGTCTGGTTTTCACCTGTGATGGTAATTAGTGAGTGATCTCCCTGTCCTTATATCGACCCACAAGCCTTTCATCATATTTTTTCTCCCTCTGTCCAGCTAGGTAGGGGAGTGATAGAGCAGCTCGATGGGCACCTGGCTTCCAGCCAGGGTCAACCCACCACAAGAGATTTCACTTTACAAAAGCTGTGTTGTCTTTTCTCCAACAGGTCATCCAGGTGTCTGCTTATACAGTTCTTCATAATGATTTATATTAATTTGTCTGGATGTCAGGCTTACAGGCCTGTGGCACTCAATATGTTCCATGAAAAAATTTTTGAACTTTACTGCTGGGCTTGCCACCTTTCAGCATGTATTAAGGAGTTTTACAAATTGTTACTAATATTTTACTGGCCATTTTTTTTGTTTAGTTTTGTAATTTCTGTATAGTTACTTCAGTTTCTTTGAGCCTTCCACAAAGCAGAGTTGTGGGACGAGGATCTCTCTAGTTCCTTTCACTGAACACCAGTGGAAAGTGTTCATTTAGCTTGTCTGCAGTGATCTTGTCTTTTCTGAGTACTCCTCTGTACCTTCATTACCAGTTGGCTCTACAGACTCCCTGGCAGGCTTTCTTGCTCCTCATGTCTTTGAAGAAATATTTATTACTAGTTTGGTAGTGTTTCCTCAAGCTAGTTTTTGGGTTTTATGTTTAATATGCCAGAATTTATGCCCCTTTCTGTTTTCTTCATCTGTGTATTTCTTCTGATATCCATTTTTGTATTCTGTTGTTTATAGTCACGCGGGTTTTCTATTGCCATTACCTACGTCTTAATAAATGGTATGTGCTGGCCTAGTGCTAACCGCATGGTATCTTTAAGTAGTTTACACACTACCTGTAGGGATTTAATTTCTGTCCTTTTGATGTCTTTATTTAAAAGTGTCCTCACTTTTATGTATACTTCCAGATTTATTATGCACCAGAGGCAAAGTTTTCATAACTATCCTTTCCTTTTGTACCTGTCAGAACTTGCGCGCAGACCAGGTAGTTAGAAATCTGTGAGATTTATACTTCCAAACCAAAGTAAGTGCACAAACAGCACAGAAATTACATACGCACAGTATGGTAGACAGTTTTAAAAAGCTATCATGTGGTATTTCAGAAATGTGGCTGCAAATTTTGCTAGGCAATGTGGTGGGTTTTTTCAGTGGCGTTGGCAGACTACTCAAGTTGAGTCCAGGATGCATTAGAAGCACTATGTGGAGTATTCCGTCTGTAGAAGATAAACTCATTACTGATCCTTTTCTCGTGATACCCAAATCTCCTGCTCTTTTGAGCTAAATGTGTGATGCCCACTGAAGTGAACAAAGGACACTCTTATTTTATTTCAGTATAAATTAGTCAGTTACTAGAATTTTGATTCTTCAAAGTAGGATTATTTTAATAGTATTACATTATATTATATTATAATTTTAGTGTGTATTTTTTAATAGGTTGGTTCTAACTAACCTAGATGTAAATATCTGTTCTTCTGTTTTTGACAGGTCCTCTAAACAGTAGGAGTGGAAACTGTACTTCATTTTGAGAAATGTTGAGAAAAATTTCACTTGGAAAGATTAATTATTGCTCATACAGGAGCAACTTAAGATGCTGGAAATCATCCTTTTATACATACCCAAGAAACTAAACAGTCTAGTTCCTTGCATATCAGCATAGTTAAATAAATTTATACTACCTGAATATCTGTCCTGTAATGTATTAAATAATTTAATTTCTGATAAATTATACATTAAATATTTACTTTTCTGAAGCATTCGTAATTAGCTCAGTAAGTACACGTTCTTACAAGTGATACTCATGCATCTTAGGTTTACTTTCTTGAACAAAATAGTTAGAAATCTTTTTCAAGGCAAACTTATTTGACTGTCTTGTGATATGCTTGATTATTCTTTTTTTCCTATTTCAGGTAAATATGCTGAAGATATATTTGGTGAACTTTTTAATGAAGCACACAGTTTCTCATTTAGAGTCAACTCCTTACAAGAACGTGTAGATCGCTTATCTGTCAGTGTTACACAACTTGATCCAAAGGAAGAGGAATGTAAGTTAACTCCTGCATTGAAGATTTCTTATTTTGTCACCCAGACGCAATTGATACATGAGATGGAAATAATAATAATAGCTTAAATTATATTTATAAGAACACAGAGCAAAGCATCATGAGGGAGAGGTCCATTTCTATTTCTGCTACAGGTTTCTTTGATAGCCTTGAGCAGCTTTCTAAGCTCAACATTTTCATGGTAACTGAACAGTACTGTTACTGATGAATTTACATAAAAACTGCTACAGGAGTATGTGTCACTTCAGTAGTATTATGTATCGGTGTTAATAATATGTAATACTATGAGAATGCTCAGAGATAAGTCTTTACTCTTTTTTTTTAACCTTCGTACTGATTCCTGTGGGAAGTAACCATTTGTCCAAATAGGGTTTTTGCATTTGACTTGTTACCATTTTACATTCTGTATGAAGTTATAGTTGTCTAGCTCCATTTATGGATGCTATATGTCCTCTTGGATTCTTCCTAAATAGCTTTAAGTACTATAAATATTGGTTAGCACTGAGAAAAAAAGTACTTCCAAAAGTCAATAGGTTATGGCTCATGCCTGTAAGATAGAATTTGTATGGGATTTAAATGATGCATAGGTTTTGTGATGACTATAGGAGCAACGACTACGTAATATGTAAATGCCATGAAGCTTTTCTGCCTTCCTGGATATCTGTTGGTTACAGGTGAAACTGTGAAAGGTCTTGTAACCCCAAACAGTTTTAGGGTATTCTAGACTACATGGCTAAGATCTAGAAAGTAGGGCAACATCCTGTCATGAAAAATAACTTCAGATTGCTTGTGCGATCCAATTTTAAAGTACAGAAATCTGTTTCTGTTCCGAATGTCTGGGTATAATACTTGTGTGTCATTCGGGAAAAATGAAGTGTCAAACGAGGAGCATGGTCTTTAGGCTATGTTTAGTTACCGTTGTCGAAATTTCACTAATAGCAAAATTCAGCTATGGAAGTTTTGATTCTGTACTTTGCATGACATTAATTTTAGAGTAGGTTTCGAAAGACAGCTGTTCATAGCTAGTAGCAGATTCTCCATGAAATCGTGACTTGCCTAGGGGAAATCTTACATTAATGGGATTTTCCAAGACTCTTGACAACTGAGCAGAAATCATACACGTACACCTCTTTTTCCAATAAAATACCATGTTTACTATGATTGGATAATGACAAAAATCCTTACTGTGTACCGTAACAAATTGTCAGCAATTGTAATCTTGCAAGAGCTGTAATACTCCACAGTGTTAATGTCATTTCTGTGTTTACCCTTGACAGCCTTGACAGTTTTTTGGTTTAAATCAGAGTGGGATATATGTTGATAAGGCATATCTAATATGGCTACCATTCACATGTAGGCAGATGGAGAGACCATTTTAACTCATTGAGTTAAACCATCTAAGGATGTTACAGGATAGCAAGATGCAAAATTGTACTTTGCTGTGTAAACAGCCTTTTAGAAGTTTGGCTGTAGCTTTCAGTACTAAATATCCTTACCTATTTGATGTCAGAGAATTACTAGAAATATTTCTAAATAGTGTGTAGTCCTGAATCCACCAGGTCAATAACTTTTCACAGTATTGTGTATACTACAGCATTTGCTAAACTGTATAGCTAAAGAAAGGGACAGACACTGCAATTAAAGAAAACAGGGCTGAAAAGAGGTCTGCTTGATCAAGTCCAGAGTGGCTAAATGGGATTCAAATCTGATATCCTGGATTTGTCTCTCAACGCCATAGAACAGCAGAGACTGCTAGTACTTCAGAGGAACACATGCAGTCCTCAGTGTCAGGAACTATTAAATGACTATTTTTATTAACCTAAGAATATCCAGTCCTTGAGCCATACCCAGTGTTCCTTATTCACAAATGTCTGCCCAGAATGAGTCACCAGATGAGGACAAAGGAGATGAGAGGAAATTCAATATTATATTTCCATAAAAGTTAGGGATCTGGTAACTGTTTCTCCTTCAGTATCCTGTTTTGGGCTTGAAATTTAGAAATTCATCACAAATAGTTTTGTGTTAGTCCTGATCTGGGCTAAAATAGCTGGAGGATGTTAACGCCTGAAAGTGTGGGGAAAACATTTGGATTTACTTTTCTTGCCTTTCTTAACCCTCTGTGCAAGAATTAAGCAAATTTCAGTACTTCTGCTCAGCTAACAGCATGTCTAAAATGGTCTCTACTTGTAAAATGAGTCTCATTTGCTAGTTCTTTGCCAGCAGGCAGTAATGGAAGATTTAATGTCTTCCTTTGGGCCCATGCTATCACACAAGAGGAAGAAATTAAGATTCATTTAAAGCTAAGTGGCATGAACAAAACCAGCCCAAGTGAAGATTCATTGAACGAGGTGCAGATACTTGACAGGGTGTTTCTGGTAGAGTCGAAGTAATAAAAAGCTGTGATTTTTCTTTTTTTTTTTTTCTATAGTCTGTGTGTTTTCTCATTTTGAATTATTACAGTATTGCTGTGAAAGAATAAAACCAAATGAAACCAAGGTTAGGATTGTATCCTGAAGGAACTAACTCCTGGTGCACAACCTTTCT
Organism: Dromas ardeola; assembly: GCA_013398915.1. NCBI lineage: Eukaryota > Metazoa > Chordata > Aves > Charadriiformes > Dromadidae > Dromas > Dromas ardeola. Next base: position 316,810 of record VYZM01016385.1, on the reverse strand, counting down.
GTCACAAGAATTGCTATGAACTTGATTTGGTTTGAATTATCACACTGTTCTCAAATTCTTGATCTCACAGAAGAGTCATTTTAGCTTTTATGTTCATCTTTTTTGCAATGCTAACACACAGTACAGCTCTGATGTACAGTGTCATGAAGTATTAGAAAATAGTTGTGTATCACTCAGAAATAAATGCTATCATGACAGAAGGAGAATTCATAAACTAAGAGTTTATCTGCATATTTTGGTATTAATTTAGTGGTTCTTTAATATGAACTGCCTAATTCTATTTAAATCTCAAACTGGAGAGGATTTTCATCTCAAAGGCAGTATATCAAATTCTTGATTTCTACAGCGTACCTGTTACAACTGTGACAAGCAACTTAAAAATCTTAATTGCAGAAGTGCTATGGGTGAGCAGCCTGGAGTACTTCAGGAAAGGAATCCAACAGTGTTGTTAATTGTATTTCAATAAGTTTCTGGCTTTGAATACATGTGCTTGGTTTTTTCTAAGCATTCCAGAAGTACTGCCTTGTCATAAAAAGGACAGTAATTCAGGAGTTTTGCTGGATTAATGATAGAGATGTGAGGGTTTGCTATAGGTCAAAAAGGTGGCATCTGGTGGGGAGAAACCTAAAAAGCTAATTTTGACAGGTAATTTTGGTCTGTATACTTCCAAAAATGGGAGACTTGGTCATATTGCAAATCAGGATACTCAGCCCATTGTGCAGGAAAGGGTAGTAAATGCTATTTTAAGGGGCAGCTCACTTACCGTCTGTAGCCTCTGAAGAAGAATTCGGTGACTTGAGTATTATTGTAATCGAAGTTAAGAATAGGGAGCAGATGAAAACTGGGTCATGCCTTCCACATGTAATGTGTTAATGTGGAGAATAACACTGTTGTCAATTCATTCATAAGAATTTTTACCCCCCAAGTCAAATAAAGAAAAAAAAGACTGTTAAATTAAATTGCATAGCAGGTCACTTTTCCTGGCACTTCTCCACTTAATGAAAGTTGGATTTGAATGCATCTCCATCCCAAAGATCTCTGCGGATAGGCTGAGCTCCAACTGCTCTCCATGCTTCTTCTTCCAATGTTCCAATGTTTCTTGTGTTGGGGACAAGCCCAAAGGAGAGTAGTTTCTGTTCTGAAGAAGTCATCCATCTGCTTAGCAACTATTAAACCTGCAGTGACCAGTCAGTGTGTTCTGATGGCGGAGGAACCTAATATGTGTGTGATTCTAGGCATTGTTGAAGGGGATAATCATTAAAAAAATAAAATACTAGTAGAAATCACACTTCAAGATTGCAGCATCTTGAGGAGCTGAACCACACAGATCTTTATCTGAAGAGAATCTTCAAGCTCCCCGCCCCCAGTTATCTACCTTTAAGTGGAATCTTATGACTAAGTTTTTCATTTGATATTGTCATTCTTTCTTCCCTGCAATTTTCAAATCACTGGGTAAGATTTTGAACAGAGAAAGGGAATTGTGGGCAGCTGAGTCCATTGATTTGTATATAATTTCTTGTAGTCATTCAGGTCTGCAAGGAGTCATAGCTGTGGCTTTCAAGAGTTGATGGTCTTAAAAGTTGTCAGGATGAAATTCTACAGAAAATGTTGAGAGAGCAAGCTTTTAAAAGGAATAGATTTTATATATTTATTTACCACCTTTAGGAGAACGGTATTTTTTGGCGTAGAGCCTTTTCATAAATTGTACATTGGATTGAGTTTAAAGTAATAAAAAATCTCGTAACAGGGTTTTTTTCTTATGCTGAGGTAAAATAAAATGTAGAAGTAGGTACTTTCTGTCAGTACGCTGATGTGCTCCATACCTGACTTTTACAACAAATTGGGGACTGCAGTTTAATGAGAGGCTTAACAGGAGGTAAAATGTTATTATGTATATATATTACCGATAGGTTCTTTTATTTAATGTGTAGTTCAGCCCAAAAAGAAACCCAGTTATTGTATCTTACTAGAGTGCAATTTAAATATCTTTTTTTTCCCCAGTTCATTGTTGATTACGAATAAAAATGGACTGACATGTCTTTTTCAAAACCAAATGTACAAAAGGCTGGTAGTTTAGCTTTCGGACAGAGATAGTTTTTAATTATGTAGAAAACATTGTGGTGTACAGAAAGTTAGACCAGCTGATATAATAGGTCTTTTTGTACAATCCAAACAACAGACACAGTAAAGATAAACTGGCATTTATTCAGATTGTTGAATGAATGTTCAACTTAAATTTTGACCATCTCAGCATTTAAGGAAATTATTTAAGACCACATATTTTGTTCATTGCAGTGAACATAAGTGGTATAGCAGGTGGACGTTCAGGAAAATGTATCCATATGAAATTTAGGATCTTAGGCTATAGGAAGGTTCTGGTGCTAATTAGTCAACTGGAAGCTTAAATTTTTCAGCATCAAATTAAAACCCTGCAGCATTTCCAGTTCCTCCTTGGAGGAGTGTCTTGTCTCTTCTCACACTTGAATTCATACGTCCAATTTGTTTGACCTGGCCTCTCTTGCTGTGCCAGTTTGTCAATCAGCCAAAGCTAAGTGGCTGGATAACCAGCCAGGTTTTCACGCGTTCTCCCCCTTGAGGTGGCAAGCCATGCAGGGCTTCTGTTTCTTGGCCAGCTGGCAAGCTAAACAAATGGCTTCGTAAACCAAACCGTGCACAGCCCAGGATTACAATGTGCTTTCAACATGGGATTTACCTGATCCCTGTCTGTAGGCGAGTTGTATCAGTGTCATGATTCTCAGTATTTTGTGTGCCATGTCCTTTTGTTTCCTTAGTAATGTTGTCCTAATGTAGGCAGTTGTTTTGAATAATGGCATGCGTTTCAGTGAATGCTCGTCATTGGATATCAGCACAGGAAGTGCTGTTAGCTGTTTGTTTAAAATTCCACAGTGTATATTTTCTATTAAGACCTTTGCTATGTAGCCTAGTTTTAGAGAGAAAGTAATCTATGCTTATTACTGGGGATTGATTGATTACCCTCAGGTGTGTTATCCCCGGTACATGTTTACAAAAAGTGGAGATTTAAATAAGAAAATGGAGAGTATGAATTAGACCAGCTATATTTGCTCAGTCAAGAGATTAAGGGATGCTAATAAAGAGTTTATAGAACAATGTACATCTCAATAATATGGTCTTACCTGCTCTGTTAGCATTTCAGTATTAAAACAAAGAACTGCCTTTATTTATTGGAATAAATTAATTTATTTAATTGCCTTCAGAATGTACGCAGGTTCAAAGAGAAGTATACAATTTTTTTTGTGGTTGTCATAGTCTCCAATAAGTGACAGGTAGTTTAAAGACTTGAAGGATTGACGAGCAACTCTGAACAAGTACACTTGGTGAGATTCGTAAAACCAACAACCAAAAGGAAAAACAGCTGAAGTATAAAAGAATCTAAGACTAGGTTTGTAGATGAGGTAAACCCCAGTTCTTTTAATTGTGAACTTTTGCCAGCAAATAACAAGCTGTACTTCATGGCAGGTACAAAATATATATGGTTATTTATGAGTGCAAAAATACCTGCAGAAATTGAGACTCCTAGCTGACATTCATACATTATAATACTTCTTTCACATACTTAAAAAGGCTTCTGAGCAGCTAATTAAAGGTACTAAAAAGAATAAAAGATACTGTAATGAAATAGAACCTAAGGGTAAAAAGGAGGAAACTTTTCCAGGAGCGTACAACCTTGCCAACTGTAATAAACTTCAAAAGCCGTACTGAAAATCAAATAAATCCCATCTTTATCCTCACAAAGGATGTTGCCGATATGCTTCGGTAAGAAGACAGAACATTCCAGGAATGTTCAAGCCCTCTGGAAAAAATCCTGCCTTCTGCCCCTTTGTAATCATAGAATAGAAATCCAGCTCTGTGTGTGTGTGTGTATGTACATAAGTACATACACTTCTCTGTGTCACAGGAACCAGAGTAAAATGCAGCTTTCAGCTTAAACAGATGCACTGTTTTAAAAAATTGTTGCCAAAGGCCCTAGTGAGGTGGGGGATGCCCTCTCATCTTGTGTAAAGGAGCACTACTATCAACCTGTTTGTATAAAGTAAACATAATTGTTTATACATAAAGTGCATGGGCTGAAAATATCCTCTGCTAGTATGTCTTAAAACTGTCTATTTTCAGTATTGTTTGTGATTTTTCAAAAAAAATAAAAATAAAAAAAAGCCCAAGCCAGTTAAAAGGGTTGCTGCTTTATTTAGTAAAAGTCTGACACTGGCTGCAAAGTTAGTCTTGAGACACATCTGGACTCCACAGATGTAGTAACTGAAGATCGGGGAGGGAGAGAAATATGAGACTGAACAGGTATACTGTTTCCAGAGTTAAAAGTGCAAGTTTCATCAGTTGCAGTTGCTTTTCCATTAATCTTTTTCTAAATTTTAATGATTGTGAAATAGGAAAATATATATGAGCTTAAACAGCAGTTAAGTCAGTATATTTCAAATCACTGTTCAATCTATTGTGTTCGCCTAGTGTTGTTTTCCTTTGAATCTTACATGAAGATAATTGATTATTCCTAGCTATTGTGCTTAAAAACTCAAGGTGTCTCACCTGAATTAAACAGATAAGTCTCATCTTGATTATACAGTCTGATTAAAAAACATTAGACTAATTTCATGTGTTGGAACATAGCATCACCTCCCATTAAAACTCACTGATACCAGTAGCGTAAGATATGTTGATATGCCTAAGCATAAGACAGCTGGTTCCAAGCACAGTCTGCAGTGGACCCACAGTCAAACAACAAAAAATTTCCCCACCGGCGCACACAGAAGCGAGGGGGGCCAATAATGCAGAAGAACGGAAGCTTGCAACAGCAAGGACCAGCAGGAGGGAGAGGCTTCCCCTGAAGCCTGAGGTGCCCTTGCAGAACTGCTTCACTGCTCTGCAGACTGAAGAGGAAAGATCAGTCACATCAAGTGAGACACTGGAGCTGAGTAAGGCAGCCCGATCTGCTCCCCGTATAACAACCAGTGCAACTAAGAAAAAGCAAGGGGTGATAGTAATAGGCAACTCTCTTCTGAAAGGTACAGACGCACCCATTTGCTCACCTAACACACTCTCTAGAGAGGTGTGCTGCTTACCAGGGGCTCATATCAGGAATGTCACTGAGAGACTACCAAGCCTCTTACAGTCCACTATTATCTGCTGCTGTTGTTTCACGTGATACCGTGATACCGTTTCACCAGTGACACTACCAGGAACAGTCTGAGGAGTATCAAGAAGGATTACAGAGCCCTGGGAGCAGCAGTAAAGGACTCTGGAGTGCAGGCAGTTTTCTCATCGATCCTCCCAGTCAAAGGGAAGAGGTTTGAAACGACCAGTCGAATTTGGCGAGTCAACAAAAGGTTACAGAACTGGTGCCACAGCCAGGGGTTTGACTACCTAGACCATGGAACTTGCTTTGAGAAACAAGGTCTACAGGGGGCTGATGGGGTCCATCTGTCAGAGAAGGGGAAGAGCATCTTTGGTCTAAGGCTTGCCAAGCTCATGAAGAGGGCTTTAAACTAGAGTTGCTGGGGGAGGAGAGCCGTAATCCATCCCACTCCTGTGAGTTTGATGTCAGTGCCAGCAATAGATGCCCAGAGCCTGGAGAAGGATCACAGGTCAGCAGGAGAGCACCTGGAGTGCAGCACAAAGGAATTCCAGCCACTCCAGTCAGTAAGTAAGTTTCATCAGGGGCCCAACTTAAATGCCTCTATGCAAACACAGGTAGGATGGGGATCGAACGAGGAGTTAGAGACATGTGTGTGCCTGCAAGGCTGTGATGTTATTGGCATCCTGGAGACGTGGTGGGATGGCTTCTATGATTGGAGTGCTGGAATGGAAGGATACAGGCTCTTTAGGAAGGACAGACAGGGGAGAATGAGGAGGGAGTATTGCCCTCTATGTCAATGACCAGCTGGAGTGCATGGACCTCTGCCTGGGGATGGATGAGTAGACAGCCGAGAGCTTATGGGTCAGGATTAAAAGGAAGGCAGGGACAGGTGACGTGGCAGTAGAGGTCTGCTGCAGGCCACCTGACCAGGAAGACCAAGTGGATGTGGCCCTCTATAGACAGATAGGAGCAGCCTCATGTTCACAAGCCCTGGTCCTCATGGGGGACTTCAACCACCCTGATATCTGTCGGAGAAACAACACAGCAGGTCATAAGCAATCCATGAGGTTCCTGGAATGCGCTAATGATAACTTCCTTCTCTAAGTGATAGAGGAGCCAACAGAGAGAGGTGTCATGCTGGACCTTGTTCTCACCAACAAGGAGAGGGTGGTGCGGAACGGGAAGCTCAGGGGCAGCCTGCGCTGCAGTGACCACAAAATGGTGGAGTTCAAGATCCTTAGGGCAGTGTGGAGTGAGCCTAGCAAGCTCACTACCCTGGACTTCAGGAGAGCAGTCTTTGGCCTCTTCAGGGATCGGCTTGGTAGACTACCATGGTATAAAGCCCTGGAGGGAAGAGAGGCCCAAGAAAGCTGGTTAATATTTAAGAGTCACCTCCTCCAAACTCAGGATTGATGCATCCCAGCAAAGATGAAGTCAGGCAAAAAAAACATGAGGCCTGCATGGATGAACAAGGAGCTCTTGGACAAACTCAAACACAAAAAGGAAGCCGAGAGAGGGTGGACGCAGGGACAGGTAGCCTGGGAGGAATACAGAGAAATTGTCCAAGCAGCTAGGGATCAGGTGAGAAAAGCTAAAGCCTCAATAGAATTGAATCTGGCCAGGGTCATCAAGGGCAACAAGAAAAGCGTCTATAGGTGTGTCAGTGATAAAAGGAAGACTAGGGAAAATGTGGGCTCTCTCCAGAAGGAAATGGGAGATGTGGTTACCTGAGATGTGGAGAAGGCTGAGGTATTCAATGGCTTTTTTGCTGCAGTCTTCACCGGCAAGTGCTCTAGCCACACTGCCCGTGTCACAGAAGGCAAAGGGAGGGATGGGAGAATGAGGAACTGCCCACTGTAGGAGAAGACCAGGTTTGAGAACATCTAAGGAACCTGAAGGTGCACAGATCCATGGGTCCTGATAAGATGCATCTGCGGGTCCTGAGGGCACTGGTGGATGAAGTTGCTAAGCCACTATCCATCATATTTGAGAAGTTGTGGCAGTCTGGTGAAGTTCCCACTGACTGGAAAAGGGGAAACAACCTTCTTTTTTAAAAAGGGAAAAAAGGAAGACTAGGGAACTAGAGGCTAGTCAGTCTCACCTCCATGCCCGGCAAGATCACAGAGCAGATCCTCCTGGAAACTATACTAAGGGACGTGGAAAATAAGGAGGTGATTAGTGACAGCCAGCATGGCTTCACTAAAAGCAAATTGTGTCTGACAAATTTGATGGCCTTCCACAACGGTGTTATGGCATTGGTGGATAAGGCAAGAGCAACTAACATCATCTACCTGGATTTGTGCAAAGCATTTGACACTGTCCCGCACAGTATCCTTCTCTCTAAATTGGAGAGACACAGATTTGACAGATGGACCACTCAGTGCATAAGGAATTGGCTGGATGGTTGCACTCAACAAGTTGCAGTCAACAGATTGATGTCCAAGTGGAAACCAGTGACGAGTGGCATTCCTCAGGGGTCAGTATTGGCACCAGTGCTGTTTAACATCTTTGTCAGTGACATGGATGGTGGGATGGAGTGCACCCTCAGCAAGTTTGCTGATGAAACAAAGCTGTGTGGTCTGGTCAACATGCTGGAAAGAAGGGATGCCATCCAGAGGGACCTTGACAGGCTTAAGAGGTGGGCCCATGTAAACCTCATGAAGTTGAACAAGGCCAAGTTTAAGGCCCTGCATGTGGGTCAGGGCAATCCCAAGCACAAATACAGTCTGGGAGGAGAATGGATTCAGAGCAGCCCTGAGGAGAAGGACTTGGGGGTGTTGGTTGATGAGAAGCTCAACATGAGCTGGCAGTGTGCACTCACAGCCCAGAAAGCCAACCGCATCCTGGGCTGCATCAAAAGTGTGGCCAGCAAGTTGAGGGAGGTGGTTCTGCCCCTCTGCTCTGCTCTGGTGAGACCCCATCTGGAGTACTGTGTCCAGCTCTGGAGCCCCCAACATAACAAGGCTGCGAAGATGATCGGGGGGCTGGAGCACCTCTCCCCTAAAGACAGGCTGAGAGATTTGGGGTTGTTCAGCCTGGAGAAGAGAAGGCTCTGGGGAGATCTTAGAGAAGCCTTCCAGTACCTAAAGGGAGCCTACAGGAAAGATGGGGAGGGACTCTTTATGAGGGAGTGTAGTGATAGAACGGTTTAAAACTGAAAGAGGGTATGTTTAGATTAGATATTAGGAAGTAATTCTTTACTGTGAGGGTGGTGAGGCACTAGCACAGGTTGCCCAGAGAAGTTGTGGGTGCCACATCCCTGGAAGGGTTCAAGACCGGGCTGGATGGGGCTTTGAGCAGCCTGGTCTAGTGGGAGGTGTCCCTGCCTATGGCAGGGGGGTTGGAACAAGGTGATCTTTAGGGTCCCTTCCAACCCGAACCATTCAGTGACTCTATGATAAGCTTAAGTGATTTGCTGGTTTGTCATCTCAGTGGGCCTCCAGTGGAACTGCTGCCTACATGCAAGAAATACAAAGTTTGTCTTGCTGATAGTATAAAGGTAAAATGTATAACTCAAGATAGAGAGTAATTTTTTAGTACCAAAGGGATTGTGAAATGCACTTGGTAAATGTTATTAGGTACTTCTGAACTACAGAATGATATTTTATAGCTACATTAAGCAATTTGTTGAACTGATTTGGAGAGACAGAGTTCTGATATCTATCAAGGTGAGCAAAAATTTCCTGTGAAGCTAAATAGAGGATAATGTGCTAGAACATTACAAGCATGTTTTTCACATAATCTGACAATATCTTGCCGTAGCAGTAGTGCTAGATGAATTTATATTTACTGTAAAATGCGTAAGATACTAGTAGTAATGCTTAATATTTATATTCTAACGAGCATTAAGCAATTCGAGATTAATCCAAATAAACTGTCTTTGGTGTTTGTTTTTTTTTTTTTTTTAAATGGCAATATCCCCTTTCAGTGTCACTGCAGGACATTACGATGAGGAAAGCTTTCCGGAGTTCCACAATTCAAGATCAACAGCTGTTTGACCGCAAAACTCTGCCTATTCCTTTGCAAGAAACTTACGACATTTGTGAACAACCTCCTCCACTTAACATTCTCACCCCTTACAGGTTAGTAAAATAAAATTAATCAAAACCAATTTCTAGCTTATTTTATGTAATAGAGATACTATATCCAGGCAACTTGCTCATGTTGAGTAGCACTTGAATATTTAAGGAGCCACACTAGAAAACTGTGAAGCTGCTGGAGGAACACAGGCAGCAGAGGACATTGTACGCATTAAAACTTTACTGAAATTTTACCCCAGTGTAACAACAGTAAGAAAAAGCCATTTTTATTACCTATATTTACTAAACTGTGTCCTGCTCTTGGAAGTGAAGTGAAGAAAATAAGCAATTAAGTATGTAGAAAGAAATGTCTTCAATGGAAATTAATGTTGTTTGCTGTCCCAAAGTCAATTTGAATCAATAGTTGAACATGAGCAGCCACACAAATTTACTCATTATTTTAAAAGCAAAATTCGGGTCATTAGAATGGCAGTTCTCTGATTTATGATACTCTTTTTTTATCTACAGTTTGCGTTAACGTTACTTTCCCAAAATCAGGACCTTGAATATAAGGAAAGATAGTGAAGAATGATGGCACAGGAGGTCAATGTTCATCTTTTTAATGTTCTTCGGTGAAATATTTCAGGGTCTGAGATACTAGGTGTTCCTTAATATGCCTTTCCTTTGCCTTAATGTTTGGATTCATGTGTTGTTAGATAAATAGTATGCCCTGTTTGCATCATTGTATTTCAGGGATGATGGAAAAGAGGGTTTGAAGTTTTATACCAATCCTTCATACTTCTTTGATCTGTGGAAGGAAAAAATGTTGCAGGACACCGAGGACAAAAGAAAAGAAAAGAGGAAGCAGAAGGTATGTATGTTAGCTTTATATAGCTGCTGGTTGTTTTTTTCCTGGAAAGGGTTTACTAGCAGATATGGTACTTTTTTGGTTATGCAATTAATAACAATCCAAACTTCATAGAGTCATTTTCATTCAACTAAAACTACTTGCATCCATTCAATTCCATCAACTTTAACAAATAAATATTTAATACTAATAATTAAAAATAATACAGAAGGGCCTAGAGCTTTCATGCTGTCTTAATGTAACTAACAGCAGGTTTGCCAAAACTTGTAAGTATTCTAGCAATGACTCAAAAAGGAGAGAAAAGGGGAATACTATAAGAATAAAAAAATTCACCGGAACACTTTTTTATAATACAAAATTCTGACAATCTTACAGGTGAAAAAGCTTGAATGACATTCTAATAAATGCGTTTACACTAGAAAGAAATTAGGAGGAGTAGAGCACTTTATATTTTCTTAAACAAACTTTTGCAAAGGTAATGCTACTTTGTTTCACCATTCTGTATATTTCATACACAGAGACATTAAATATAAGTGTCAGATTCATAATTTCATTTCAGACAGAATAAAAATCTACTTACACAGTTATTTTTCTCTGCATTATTCAGCTAATTATCCACTAGACTGAATTTTCTGCCTCTTTCAAGTCTTTTTGCTTTACATATCATATTTAGACTGAAAGTAAAATTTTTTTCTTGCACTTGAATTGTTTTTCATTATCTTGTGGCTGATGTTTAAATGCAACTAATTAAAAAAACACTTAGTTGTCAGTTTTGTTTGCACAACTCTCCTACAGCAGAAAAATCTAGATCGCCCTCATGAACCAGAAAAAGTGCCAAGGGCACCTCATGACAGACGGAGAGAGTGGCAGAAGTTAGCCCAAGGTCCGGAGCTCGCAGAAGATGATGCTAACCTCTTACATAAGCACATTGAAGTTGCTAATGGGCCAGCTTCACATTTTGAATCAAGGTTTCTTTTTATTTTTTCTATCCTTTATTAAGTAGAGATATTCATACTACCTAGTGAACACGCTTGAGAAATGGTAAATGACGAGATGCTACTGCTCTTCTTGAAATGCGCTGGAAATCATTGATTTAGCTCAGTGAACACTGAGCTTTAAAATACTTAGTCAGTGTGTCCTTAAAGAAGTAGTTATTATCGTGTTATTTTTAAGAGTAGTGTGTGTCCTTGAGGATGTGTTGTCATCTGCAACGTAAAGAAGGTGGTAGTGTCACTGTTGCAAGCTTGCACCCAGGTGTGTCACTACGTTCCAGTCTTGACCTACAAAATCCCTATTATTCCAGTGTCTTGATTTTTCTTTAGCAGACGCTGCCAAGACTGTATGGTGGGTGTGATGTGAACAAATGTCCACTTGGAACTCAGATGAGATCACTGAGCTTCTCTTTACTCTTGAGCAAATCCAAGATTTGATTGACGTTTCTGGTTATAGTCTATTACAAAATCTAACCTGTTGGATTTTCATTTCACAGCACATATTTGCTGGTGGCTAAAAGTAGCATTTCACGTGGTAAACACCTGCTGTGTTTATGCTTCTGGTGTTTGTGCAAAACCAGCTGAGAGGATAGGAAAGAGGTGCGACAAGTAATATTAGAAGTTTTGGTGGTGTGCTTTTGGTTTGTTTTGTTGGTTTTCTTTTAATTGAAAAGCATTCATTGTCCTCCAGAAAACAGTTAAATTTTTTCCCGTATCCTTCACTAGCCAAAAGCACCGTAAGAGGGTGTTTTGTTTAGCTTTGTAAGGCCTTCAAACAAACGTCATAGTGACAGTGGATAATTAAAACGGCTCTAGGAGATAGTGTTTTCTGTCTGAAAAATGGAAAAACCTGTTTGTAGAAAACTTAGTTCTCTGGATTTAGAAAGTAAAAATGGTCTTGGTGCATCTCAGTCAGTGGAATACAACTCAAGTTATGGTGATTAGCATTTTTCTGGGAGCAGCTTTATAGTATCTTACCTTTGTAAGCTGCTGTGTCGAGTCAGTGGCAGAAACACCTGCTTTCCTGCCATCCTTCTGTTGTTCTGTACAGCAGATTCCACATTAGACACACTCGTTCCAGGACTCCTTTTGTATCTAGGACCCTGGCCTAAACCTTGATTATCTCAGTGCCAGCAGTGCAATTATGAATAATGCTGTAGTGCTTGGGAGCACTACGTGTGCAGAGCATGTCGTTCAGATACAGAACAGCACTGTACTTTTGAGTAACAGAGTAAGATTTCATCCCCCAATAATTTCATAGGTTAGATACTACAGTAGTTACAGTATGTGGAAGACACAAGAAAGCAGTACTGCTTTTCTTCTTGGAAAGTGTTCTGCAAACACATTTCCTCAGAATTTAATAAAGAAATTTTTAAAAATCTTTTAACTGAGTAGTTAATTAAAATTTCCTAACTGATCAGGTCCTTAAGGTGTGCCTAAAGTTGTCATTTACAAGGAAGGTGAATCATCTTAAGCTGTGGCTATCTTCCCTTACTGCTACTACTCAATAGATATTTAGATTATCTTCCTTATATCTGTTGTATTGCTACAAAGTATTAGGTCGAAAGTAGTGGGTTCTCTCTACTGGAATATAGATGCTCTGACAGAAGTTCAGCTAAATTACTCCGTTGTAAATTCTACCATTCTAACATCGATGGATGTTTCATGAATGTTATAAAAGAATATGGTTGCATATATGTAGGGACTGAGGAGCAGAAACCATTACTGAATATAATGTCTTTCATAATATACTCTGGTATACGTGTATACTTCTGATTGTATTGCTACATTTACTTAACTCAAAATAATGTGACTAATAAACACTAAGATCACACACATACTGTAGAAATTGCCTGATAGACCTGTCAAAATCATTAAACCCCTGAGCTGCTAGAAGCAATGGCATGGACAGTGAGATAAATTATTAAAAAGCCATGAAGTACAATACGCAACAGTGATGCAGAGAAGATACTTGAATTCAGAAATCAAGCCAAAGTATAGAACATTAGCTGAGGGCACTAATACTTACTTTTACTAAAGTTTACATGGGATCATTTTTCACTATTTTCCTACAGATCTCAAGCATATGTGGACCATATGGATGGATCATACTCGCTTTCTGCATTGCCCTATAGTCAGATGTCTGAACTTCTGAACAGAGCCGAGGAGCGAGTGTTGGTCAGACCACATGAACCACCACCGCCACCTCCAATGCATGGTGCAGGAGAAGTGAAACCTGTGCCTCCTTGCGTTAGGTACGAAGTGGTCAAGTCACGTGCAGATTTATTGGAGAGTTTTAGTTTTCCCCCATGCCCCTAATAGTCCATTAGTATTATTTCTATGCAGGCCAGGCAGTACACACATCCTAGGGCCTCACTCACCCTGTCATCAAACCATATTTCAAATGTAACTCATCCTTATTACTTGTACTGTTTTGATTTGTTTTGTTTTTAAAGTTCTGTGAATCGAAGCGGTTACTCAACTGCTAGTTCCCTTACTTTCAGAAAAATAATTTGGATTTACTTAGGGATGGGAGAATTATACTCATATAGGGAACCTTTGATAAAGATGCAGGTTTGTATCAGAGTATAAACTCAGTTAATAGCTGAATTTGAGCAAAGGTCTGTTGGACGATTGATGCATACTCCATACTGAGAATTAGATTTCCTCATACATGAGGTATGAATACCTTGAAATCACCGTAGTACATAGTGCTCTTTAATGTCCAGCATTCAATATTATTAAGTTGCAGAAATTAATCTATTCCTGTTTTTTCCACTCTCCAGCTCTAATAACAACTTTGTCCTTTTATTGAATATTTCAGTTCTACTACCGGCTTGGTAGAAAATCGTCCTCAATCACCAGCAACAGGCAGAACACCAGTGTTTGTGAGCCCCACTCCTCCTCCTCCACCACCACCACCTCTTCCATCTGCTTTGTCAACTTCGTCATTAAGAGCTGCAATGACTT
>VYZM01016385.1:269163-302674 GCA_013398915.1 Dromas ardeola | reverse complement strand
GTCACTAGAGCTGCCCAAGTGTGCGAAGCTGTACCTGTTCACCCAGTTCCTCCACAAGCTGAAGTACAGGGACTTCCTCCACCACCCCCACCTCCTCCCTTGCCTCCTCCTGGCATTCGACCCTCCTCTCCTGTCACAGTTGCAGCCCTTTCTCACCCTCCTCCTGTTCTGCACCCTCCTCCCACAACTGTTGTCCCTGCACCTCACGCACCCCTAATGCCTCCATCTCCACCATCCCAAGTGATTCCTGCTCCTGAACCCAAACGCCATCCTTCAACTCTTCCTGTAATCAGTGATGCTAGAAGCGTTCTGCTGGAAGCAATACGGAAAGGTAATGTTTGGCTATTAAGGGGCAAAAAGAACTGTCTCAGGAACTTGCTAAATACACATTAGCTTTGAGAGATGGGATGTTTCACATGTGTAAGAAGTTAGTTTAGAGGAATGCATCTTAAGTCTGTTTCTGCTTTCTATTCTCTACAGTGTATGCATTGCCAAGCAGACAGATTTTTTTCAATTGGTAATTGTGCTTATCAGATGTTTAGTTTGGATGGCAAAACTGATTCTCTGTGGAAGTTAGATTTAAAAAAAAAAAGTATGTGTGTTTATAGATGATCTGTGGAGATTATCTCTTTGTTTTGTGTACCTGGGAATGTATCTATTTCTGATATCCCACAGATTGTGTACAAGGCAAAACCATTGTTTTTCACAGTCTGTTAGATGAAAGCAGAACAGATAATTGTCACTGGGATTTTGATCATATATCCGTGTATTACAACAACATACAGATGACATTCAGAAATCATTGCTTAAGACTTAGAGCTGTTTAGTATCTCATCTGGACAAGTCTCAACTCAGTAGTGGTGCAGTCTTTACACTGCAAGGTGCCCCGCTGGCAGGGTGCAAGTGAGTGGCAATGTTTGCCTGATGACCTAGCCGGGAGCTGTACCTACAAGCTGTACCATTCAGCTCATGTGCCTATAGCCGGAAAAGTCCCCACTGCACTCTGAGTGCTGCTGTTAGATTATTCAAAGATACTACACAGTCATTCTCAAATGTTTTGAGTACTACATTCTTCTGTTTTTCCCCTGCACCTACAACACAGTACAGAATCTGTACGGCACTGTAATACCAGTAGATAGGCTATAATACTAATTCAAAATATTTTTTTAAGCTTACTGCAGGGGGGTTGGACTAGATGACCTTTAAAGGTCCCTTCCAACCCAACACATTCTGTGATTCTATGTACACATGAGTTTGAAACATCATTGACTCTAAAGAAGTATCAACAGCAGTTGAGTACAGCGGTGGTTCATGAACACTAGTAGAGAATGTCAGTCAAAAACTTAATAAAGGAGAGCCTGCTGGTATAATTTAGGTGATTCCCAAAAAAGTTTTTTACTGAGTCTTGCACAAGAAACAAAGGCTCAAGTTACAACAGTCTAAATTCCACTAAGGACCTGTGCTTGTGTCGTCTGTCCCTTGGCAACGGAGAGTATTGAGTACAGGATGTAGGTTGTATTTAGGCTGCGTCAGTCTGCGGTGTTGTGAGTATAAAACCAAAATAGATAATCTCTGTCATGTTTTTAACTAAGTTACTGAATTTGACTTTCTCATACTATTGGTATGTGTAATTTCTCCTCTGTGCTTGATCTTGAAGTAATACTTTATCACAAAACAGACCATTACATGATCAAAACTGAGTTACAAGAAATCCTATCTTGTTAGGATCCTCAAGTAGCTATAACTTTTAATTGAGACCATGAAGAGAAAGTATAAAAATCGTTTGGAGATGCAAATAGTAAAATGACTTAATCACAATGGTACTAAAAATGAGGGTGTGTTTTTAATGGGAAATCAAAAGCAAGATATTACAGGAGAAAGACTGATGATCTCGTCTGCCATTGCAATTCTGACATTCCTCTCTTTAAAAACTTGGTGAAGAACTTCTATCTGAGGACAATGTCCTCAGCCTTCATTTTTGCTTGCAAAGCATTTTGTAAATCCTGAGCTAACTACTTTGCATAATGATAAAGGAGGAGAGTAACGTGTTTGTGATTTGCTGTTCTTTAGGTATTCAGCTACGCAAAGTTGAAGAGCAACGTGAACAAGAAGCTAAGCATGAGCGCATTGAGAATGATGTTGCTACTATACTTTCTCGTCGCATTGCTGTGGAATACAGTGATTCAGAAGATGATTCAGAATTTGATGAAGTGGATTGGTTAGAGTAAAATTACTACATTGCTGTACACTGCAAAATCGAATGCTAATGTCCATTGTGGTGCTTGTTCTTTGAAAATTTGATGGTCATTTCTAGTGTTTTTTGTATTCTTTTCTTTACATAATTAATCCATGTTTTTCTACTTTTCGGTTTACAAAAAGCTCCTAGTGCATCTTTGAAACTAAATGTTTTACAGTGGCTTTTCTTACACATCTTTTTTTGAAAGAACATACTTTGTTCCTATTCAATAGACCACTAAGTATTAAGCATGGGCAGCTGTTAGTAGAGTAGCAGTTTCAATTTTTTGGCATATCTTAACTGTGCACTTTGTGAATTTTAAGTTAATGAAGGCAACTGAGATTGACATTCCAAGGGCAGCTGTATGTACTAATGAGCCTTATTCCACTTCTGATAGTGTTTTAAAACATTAAACCTAGCTATCAAGATATCACTGCCTCGATAACATCTGTACCCTAAAAGTACATATAGTTAGCAGCACTGAACACACTGAAAGGAAAATGGATCTTTGGGGGTTTTTATTATTGTTTTATTGTTGTTTTTAAATAATTATGGCCTTATTTGAATGTTTAGAGATTCCCCTTCCCTTCTTCCCTCCCAGGTACATATTGTGTGGTACTATTTTTGCCTGCATAATAGACGTTTAAATTTTTTTTTTCCTTGTGAAATCTTTTGACTTCAACATGCTGTGTAACTTAAGTAAATGTTAAAATAACAGTTTGATTTAATAAATGGTTCATTTTAAATGTTCCTTGTTGTTTCTTTTTCATTGAAGCCTGCTTTTCACTGGTACATCTGAGGGATCTTTGGATTTCAAAGATTTAATCTGTGGTCTGCAAAGTTACAGTAAATATTCTGCACTTGATCTAAGGACCCGTGTTAAACAAGAAAACATGTATCACCAAATGATACCTATATGCATATCTACAAAAGAAAGCTGAAATACTACTGCGATCCATTAGTTAAAAATAAATAAAATAAAATTGGGAGCTTGTGGCTTATACAATTTAGGTTGTTTTTTATAAAAAACTACCATCAATGTATCTTGAGAGGAGAAAGGGAGATGCAACAGTCAAAATCGTGGTTAATGAAAGATGACAAAGAACATGGGTGATACTGCGAGGTCATTTTTTAAGTGCTATCTAGCAGCGTGCTGCATGTTGTGTAGGGATAGGGCTTTTGTGTTTCCCTTCTCTGGAATAACTCCTTCAGGTCTGAGCACTGAGTCAAAAGCCTATTGAGAAGGGAAGCGTGAGAGTGCAAGAGCGCTCTGACCTTGCGAAATCGTTCCTGGAAGATGGAACGGTATAATAGAGGAAAACAAGTGTTAAAATCTCAGAACGAGATTTCTGAAGGTGGAACATGAAATGTTTTACAGGTTACAGAACAATTTAGAGGCATGTGGTTATTAACCTACTCTTAGGACTGGGCAAAACTCCAGAGGTGCAGACTGGAGTAGGAATACCGTACAGCAACCCTTCCAACTTTACTGTCCCCATCTCAGCTGCCGCTGTAATTTTGTATGTGTGTATTCAAGACTTTTTCCACTGCAACAGTAATGCCTTTGTGGTGTTTGTGGGAGAAAAATCATTGTCACAATTTGTGAATCTGCATCTTTATAACTAGGGATGCAGTTGCAACTATAAATTGCAGTTCTCTATATGCTGTTCTCTTTAATAGTTGTCTTCACAGTTAACTCCATCTGGTTTATTCTGCCTTTTTCAATTAACTTTTAACATGTGCGTCCTTCTTAATAACTCCTCATAATATTGAAGACAAGATGTCAGAAGCACCACTGCATGAATACTTGATTGTGTTTAATCTAGGTGTTTCCTTGCATCTCGGTAATCCTCAACTGCCAAATCTGGCCCAATAAGTAAATGTGAGAGATGTCATTTCCACAGCTGAACAGGACTGATGTCTTCAAGCAGAAGTGCCGCACACACACCTGCAGGCACCCTTTAAGCAGGGAGATCTTTAAGCAGATTTACGCTTTAGGCAGCTGAAAGAAGAGCTTGTGCTTAAATTCTCTGTGTAGCTAGTTCTGCCATTCACGAAATCACTTTTCAGCTGATGTTTATACCGGTTCTTTGCTGTAGTCTCTAAACTCCTGATCTTCCTGGTGGATATTCTAGACAGCAGCCCTACATGGTCACTGAAATGGAGCAGCGGCGTGTCTGTGCCCAGGCTGTAACTGTTCGGAGTAGAGCACCATCACACCCGCGCTGTAGGTGTGCTCTGAGTGCATCCAGGCGCTGTGAGCTGGGTATAACTTGCCTAAAACAAGGAGATGAGTTAGGGAAACGAAAAAAAAAAAGGAAAAAAAAATAATAAAAAAAAGAAAGCCAAAGGGCCTTTACATGGCTGTAGCTATCATACATTGGACTTGAAGGTACAAAAAAAAAAAAATCCTTATTAACAAACCGTTGTTATTGACCTGCTTCGCTGTCCCGGTGATTAATAATATCCCTTCCAAACCGGTACCCAGGGCAGACAAAGCACTCATTTAATACGACACAGTCACACGAAGTAATGAACCTTGTCTGAGAAAAGTCAAGAGTTAAATTCAGTTAACATTTCAAAGGCAGGGATTCTTGGCCCTCTGCCACCACTACAGCTTTCTGCCATAGCAACTCGTCTCCAGATAGCAATAGCGTGATTCACTACTAGCGAGAGGTGATTGTTGAATTTGAATATTTGCATTTTATAGGTCTACTCCAAGCGATGCATTTGCAATCTCGGTGATTTGTGTCCCTCTCACCGTGGTCTCCGGCTGCCCTTCTCATTTGGTGGAACGCTGTTCGGAGGGCTGCTGGGCTGTTCATGCCCGTCTTTAGATGTGTAATAGATTATTGATTGCTTTGTCTTGTAAGGTGCTAAATCAAGTCTTCTGTATTGAACTGTTTATAGGTTCTGTTGTTTACTTCTGTACATTTACAGCAGCTGGTTAAAATCAAAGGCTCAAAGTCCGACACAGAAATAACGTGTGAGTAATGTTCAATATAAGTGAAGAGAAACCTTTGTTCAACTTCACACCTTTCTTGAACTGTAATCTGGGACAGTTAAAAATGATCTACCTCTCCCGCTGCGAAACGGGGAAAAAGGAATAAAATGAAAAGCTCAGAAAGAAGAAACAAAAGGTACGTGTGGCAGAACTGGAGCAGAAGACTCGGTGGTGCAAAACTGGTCGCTCGGGGCTTTTATCAAGAGATAAAACAGCAACAGTGACACAGCCATCACGGACAGACCAAAAATAAATAACTTAATGGAAGAAAATGAGTACTGAAGAAACAAAATGACAGAGAGACATAATTCGGGTTCTTTTTTTAGTGTTGCATTGTGAATGGCAACCATGAAATACTAGGTATCACTAAGGGATTATGTAATCTGCCGTTAAACTGGGATTAAGCAAGCAGGAGGCATTTTAACAGGACGTTTAAAGGAGTGAACTCCTCAGCGTTCAGGTGGATGCTGACCTGCTGGCGCTTGTCTGATGAACGCACAGACTGATGCAGAGTCGGCTTCAAAAGGTGTCATGGGACCTGAGTGTGCAACCAGGCACCGATGGCCCCAGTTCTGTTGCGACGGGTGTTCTCCACGATGCTGGGACCATCTCAGCTTGGATGCAGCTGCCACCCCTGGAGCGCATCCCCGCTTGCTTTACCTGGTGGCCGTGAGCCCTCGGGCTGCGACAAGGATGCAGGTGGAAACATGGGCTCTGTGGTGGGCAGCCACATCTTGGTCTCCTCAGCACATGGACACCCCGGGGAGCTCCGGAGCACGGTGCAGAAACCCCTGTCTGGCAGGCAATCCAGCAGATACAGCTCTCTGCAGGGTTGCTAGCTCGAAGCAGGGTACCCGCAGCAGTATAGGATTATGTCAGCAGGCAGAGCCCCGAAACCCAGCATTCCCACAAACTAGAGCAGTTCCAAGAGGCGACACGGAGGCAAAGCCTCGCCACAGCCTCTGCAGCTGAGGTCTGCAGCAGCGAAAGGTCTGACAGAAATTCGACTCGAGCTCCATCAAGTGTCTGCTCTGTCTCCTCAGCTGCAGGCGAGAAAGAGTTTCACTCTCTCATTCTCTTTTGCAGGTGGCAACGTTAAACACCAGGAGAGGACTCAGCCGCAGGCCAGGGGCAGCAATAGCGGTCTCCCTTTTTGGGGCCACTCAGCTGCTTTTTCCCTCTCCTTTCCACTCCTGGCTACTTTTCCCACTTGAACGATTCTCAGGGGCGGTAGCCTGCCCGTGGGAGACTTTTCACACACCCTTCATGGCTGCAGCTGGGACAGACCTTACTGATTCCCAAACTGCTTCTTGAGTAGGACACCAGCCCTTGGTAGACGTTAGTGCCCCCGTCCGTCCTTTGAGCGGCTTGGGACAGTGCTCCCTCACCAGATCCAACCGCAATGAGCTGGGGCAGGTTTAAGTGTTCAAAAAGCAGGTTCCTGGCAACTCTTTTTGACAGCACGCATCCCGGGAGCGACTTGGCTGCCGGCTCTGAGGCCTTAATGGAGGTCTGGCAGCGCACCACCAGGCAGCGGCGCAGGAGCAGGCAGGGGGTGGGAACCCCGTCCCCATCCCAGCTGCTGCTGGAAGAGGGACACATGGACAAAGCCCCGGGAAATGGGGGCTGGGGTACAGAGCAGGCCCTGCGAGGCTGGAGCTGCGCACCCCATCCCGTTCCCTTTGGGGAGACAAAACCCATACTGTGCAGCTTGTGCTTTTTCTTTGATCCTTGCTGTGCTGCCAGCAGGTGTGGTTCCCCCCCCCCCACCTCCAGCCTGCAGAATGGGTTCTGCCCCCTTAGTCATCGCTTGCGTTCCCCGGCTGCCACCTGCCCCTGGCAGCAGCACCGGCACCAGCATCTCAGGAAAATCGCATCTGTCCTATTCCTTCAAAATTCTTATTTTTAAAACACTTGCAAGCTCTGGGCAGTTGCTCCAGCCACCTTCCTTTCGGCAGCGGGAAACGTGGGAGTAGGGATCGGAGCAGGTATAAAGCCAAACAGGGCTGAATATTCCCTTCCTTTCCTTTCTTTCTCTGACGGCTCAATAGCTTCACTCTCAGACACAGGGTAGCTGAGGGCCCCCTACAGACACGTTGTTTCCATTTTCCATCCGCCCCCACATTTTAATGCCTTTGAAGACAGAGTGTTTGTTTTTGCAAAACCGGTGGCGTTTTAACACAGCTTCATGGCACTATCGCTCCAAGATAAGCTTCAAAACTTATCTCCCTTCAGTGCGATTTTACCCTGCGTTTTAGCCACTTCCACTCCTCTGCGAGGCATTTTCTTCACCACAGTTTTAAAACCCCAGAACAGGACTCCTTGGGGCCGTCCCGATCGCTCCCGTGGAGCAAGCACCCGCGCTCGGGGCCGTGTTATCACAGCTGGATTTTGCGCATCACTTCTAGCCAGAAATAACTCCAGCAAACTGCCCGAGCCCAGCCTCACGAGAAGGTGGCCTGCAGCCCGGGTCTTGGCACGCCGCTGGAGCTTCGTCCCTCCACGCCAAGCGAACAGTGTAGGCTGAATTTCCCCGGCCGCATTTTTGGTGAAGCCAAAACCAGTTTGTAAGCATCACCAGCAGGATACTCAGACAACACGGCCCCGGGCAGGGACACGCGGGCTGGGGGTCGCCCTCCCTCGCTGCCCCCTGGGGAGGGATGTGTCTTTTGGGTTTTAAAAAGCACAAAGAAGTTAGCAACGCTCCCAAATGGGACAGGTGTTGCCCACGAGCCAGCATCGTTTTCTGGCCAGCGGGATTCCTGGCGGCAATGCGGCAGTGATTAATTAGAAGAAAACATTAGGATAACTCCTTTGCTTCCATATACTTTGTTCTCTGCATGGCTGCTGTGCCCCAGTGCCTGCCGGGAGGAGTTTCGGTGCTGATGATTCATCTTTGGATGAATCAGAGGTAGAAAGCAGCAACTCAGCCCTCGTCCTGTTCCCCCCTCCTGCAGGAAAAGCCCAGCTCTGGGAGAAACCAAACATAGCTGGACTTCCCAGGCAGCTCCTACATGTCACTTTATGGAGGTGTTCCAGATGGAGATCTCTAAGGTCACATGGAAAAGTTACCACCCTAAATCCCAGGGATTTTCTGGTCACACTTGGATGCCTCTCTGATTTTTGAAACCTTCCATTGACCTGCCACATCCCTGCAGCTCACAAAATCCAGGGATGTGAGGGTCTCCAGAGGACCATGCAAGTGCGGGGTGGAGCCAGCCCAGCACCCGTGGCCACAGCAAGGCTGACTTCATGCTCCCTACAACGAGGAGGCATTTTTGGGAGCATCAGGGCCGAAGCCCTGCCCCAATGGGAACCGCAGTGGCCTCTGCCACGAGGCCTGAGCAGGTCCCACAGGGGCAAACCAAAGGGGCTCATGTGGCTCCCAGCTGCGTGTGGCCGTCACGCCGTGTTCAGGCTAAACAAAGATCCTGCTGGAGCACCCCGCTGTCATCCACGTCAACTCCCAGTGTTGGCACCATCAGAGACACCTATAAGGAGGTGTTTATCAGAAGTCTGCTGGCAAAGTAGCCTCCCAACACACATGGGAGCGATTGCTTTCGTGTTTTTTACCCCCACATTTAATAGCCCTTATACTCTACATAAATTTCATTAGCTGGATTTATGTGGTCACTAAACTGCTTGATACAGTATTATATTCACAGCGGGAAATTATTTGCCATTCTGGTGAAAATGAGCATTTCCTAGTTTTGTCAGCGCAGAGAATTACATTATCAGGGAAACAATAACCAGCTGAACTGAAGAAGGGTTTGATTCATGGTAATTACTGATTATATGCAGATTACTTTATGGCTTTAATTCTTTGGTCTCCTACTGTTTGCTTGCTAAACCTATAAAAAAAAAAAAAAGGGAGTGAGCATATGAGCATCTTGTTTGTAAGGTAAATTACAGAACCTAATTTGTTGATTACATGAAAGGAAGCAGAGCTCTGCACTAACCGGGATGGCAGTGGAAGGAGCCGGCAGCGAGCCACGCTCGCCTCCATCCCTGGCTGCCGCCACCTCGGTGCTGCTCTTCAGCGCCCAGTTCGCATCCCCATGGCTGCAGCCCTCACCTCCGCTCGTGGCTGCCTTTACTGGGGTCACAGCAGGGGCTGACCCCGACAAAACACCCCTGGGCACAAGTGGGGGCACGTGAAGGTGTCTCCTTGCTCCTCCAGCTCACAGTCCCCCCCGCCATGTCTGTCCCTTCTCTGCTTTCACCCCCGTTCCTCAGATGGAGGTAAGTGGGTGTATCGATTCGTTTGTGCTCAAAATGCCCCTTAAGACACTTCTTCCAATTAAGTGCAACAAAAAGGCCCTTGCAAACCTCCAGTGTTAGCTAGCACCATGCTTTAAAACCTCAGAAGCTGGTGCGCAAAATACAGACTGCCTTTGCCAGAAAGCTATCCAAAAATAGAGCAGCGCAGCGCCGCCGTTTCTCAGCCACCCAAGCCTTTCCCAAACAGCTCTTCCCTTATTTCCTACAGCAAACCTTCAGCAGACTCACAATCTCCAGAGATGAAACAGGCCTTTTGATCATATACATTATTCTTTCCATTGCTGGAGTGAAATCGCAGCCCCTGCTCTCCCGGTAAAGGAGAGACAGGGAGCGGGGCCGTGCTCCCGCTGCCACCGGCTGCCTCCCTGGGGCGCGCGGCCATCCCCCTTGTGCCTGAGCAACTTATTTTTAAAATATATATCTACACCTTCTCAAGTGAAAAGTGTGTTGCTGGGGCTTGCATCCAAAACCATCGTCCCCTGCGGGAGCAGGGTCGGAAGCGTGGCCGGCGGGCTGGGTGCTCCGCAGGGCTCCGTGCGCCCGTCTGCAGCCTCTCCCGCCTGTGCCGGCTGGGATCTCCCAGCTGCAAGCGCTTTATCTAACAGATGAAAGGGAGAGAGAGAGGGAAAGCGCTGT
Source organism: Dromas ardeola (assembly GCA_013398915.1). Taxonomy (NCBI): domain Eukaryota; kingdom Metazoa; phylum Chordata; class Aves; order Charadriiformes; family Dromadidae; genus Dromas; species Dromas ardeola. The sequence goes on along the minus strand of VYZM01016385.1, from coordinate 292,517 downwards.
AATTACCAGCACAAATGACAGCCCTCTGCACCAGCCCTGCCTGACCCCAGGAAGGCAGCACAGAGGAACGGAGGGAGCAGCACCCACCGACCACATGAAGGATGGTCCAGAGCAGCACTCGCAGCCCATGTGAGCACTGGCACCATCATGGCATGGCGCGGGGACGGATCCAGGCTCTGGGATGGAGGGCTGGCACCATCAGCGCACCCATGGAAGTCTCTGGAAAAGCACCCTGTTCCTTTGGTCAGTACCAGCCATGATGGCTCCCCCAGCCTGACCATGGGGCGATGCTGTCCCTTCAGTCCACTCATTAGTAGAGATCCCCCTCCCGGATAAAATGATTGGATCCTTGGCTATTCCCGAGTTCTCCAGCAGATTAAACACCCTGAATCTGTGCCCCACTCCCTGCAATGAGCAGCCCCACTCATGGGACGGCATCTTCAGAAGTGGTCCCTATTCCTGCCATGATGTCAACTGGGATGTTTTAGCCTTTCCCTTGGGGGTGGTGGTGGATGAGAAGCTCAACATGAGCAGGCAATGCGCGCTTGCAGCCCAGAAAGCCAACCGCATCCTGGGCTGCATCAAAAGCAGCGTGGCCAGCAGGTCGAGGGAGGTGATTCTGCCCCTCTACTCCGCTCTGGTGAGACTCCACGTGGAGTACTGTGTCCAGCTTTGGAATCAGCACAAGAAGGACATGGACCTGTTGGAACGGGTCCAGCGGAGGGCCACGAAGATGATCAGAGGGATGGATCACCTCTCCTATGAAGACAGTCTGAGAGAGTTGGGGTTGTTCAGCCTGGAGAAGAGAAGGCTCCAGGGAGACCTTATAGCGGCCTTCCAGTACCTAAAGGGGGCCTACAGGAAAGATGGGGAGGGACTCTTTATCAGGGAGCGTAGTGATAGGACACAGAGTAATGGCTTCAAACTGAAAGAGGGAAGATTTAGATTGGATATCAGGAAGAAATTCTTTACTGTGAGGGTGGTGAGACACTGGAACAGGTTGCCCAGAGAAGCTGTGGATGCCCCATCCCTGGAAGTGTTCAAGGTCAGGCTGGATGGGGCTTTGAGCAGCCTGAACTAGTGGGAGGTGTCCCTGCCCAGGGCAGTGGGGTTGGAACTAGATGATCTTTAGGGTCCCTTCCAACCTGAACCATTCTGTGATTCTGTGATTCTTTTTTGCACAGGGAGAACTGAAGGTGGCCAGGCGGCCCCACCAGCAGACTTTTATCTGCCTGTGCAGGATGGCCACCCTTTGGATTTCTGAACTTTTCCTTCTCCCTTTGCAGGTCATAAGCCTTTAGAAGAATGATATATGCCACTTTGTGCTGACCAGTAGGAACTATTCATCCTCACATTTACCACCTTATTTCTCTGCCTTCCTTCAGTGCAAGAATAATATTTAAAATGTAATCATAATGAAATAAATATAATCAAAAGAGAGCTGCTTTCCTTTTGGCTGTTTGCTATGGAAAGGCAAATTAGCAGGATGCAGATTATGTATAATTTCTGTGCCGTTGGTGCCTGGAGACCAACCTGCTTTGTCACTGTCGGCCCCCGGGGCTGACCGCAAACCACTTCAGGCCCTGCTGAAAACCATCTGGGTGATGGTGTTCCACAACGCACCGAACAAACCCCAAAGCCTCAGGCATCCCCCCCAAACCCTTGCCCTGAGGCGGCCGCCGCCGCCGGTCTGGAAGGGGGCACCGGGAGGTGGCAGCATCGCCCCGCCGTGCGGAGCCCGGACCCGGGCGGCGACAGGGACGGGCCGGGCACAGCCGCTCCCCAAGTGCTCTTTTCAAGAGAAAAGCAGCAATTTTTATTACTTTTGCTTTCAAGGCCCACGTTTGGCATCTCATACTTTCCATTTACCATTTATTTCTACTTTTAGCTTTTTCTTTTCTTTTCTTTTCTTTTCTTTTCTTTTCTTTTCTTTTCTTTTCTTTTCTTTTCTTTTCTTTTCTTTTCTTTTCTTTTCTTTTCTTTTCTTTTCTTTTCTTTTCTTTTCTTTTCTTTTCTTTTCTTTTCTTTTCTTTTCTTTTCTTTTCTTTTCTTTTCTTTTCTTTTCTTTTCTTTTCTTTTCTTTTCTTTTCTTTTCTTTTCTTTTCTTTTCTTTTCTTTTCTTTTCTTTTCTTTTCTTTTCTTTTCTTTTCTTTTCTTTTCTTTTCTTTTCTTTTCTTTTCTTTTCTTTTCTTTTCTTTTCTTTTCTTTTCTTTTCTTTTCTTTTCTTTTCTTTTCTTTTCTTTTCTTTTCTTTTCTTTTCTTTTCTTTTCTTTTCTTTTCTTTTCTTTTCTTTTCTTTTCTTTTCTTTTCTTTNCTTCCCTTCCCTTTCCTTCCCTTCCCTTCCCTTCCCTTCCCTTCCCTTAGAGATGGGAAGGAGTTAAAAGAGGTAGCAAAAAGGCAGCAAACTGCCTGTAGCAACCGAAGCAGCATCCCAGGATCTCACCTGAGCTGTGCTGGTCACCCCAGTCCCCAGCGAGGTCGGGCATTGAAGGAGAGGGGCTCCCGGGGCACATCGGTCACCCATGGGATGCTCGCTGCAGGACCTGCTCGAGGGGGCGGAGGCTGGATGCCCCCAGCATTGGGCTGTGATGGGGATCCCCCCAGCTGCCTGCTTGCCCCGGGATGGGGGGACAAGCCCTGCAGGAGTCCTGTGAGAGGCCCCAGAATGGGTGGGAAATCCATCTCCTCTGGTTGTCTGGGAAAGGGAAGGCGGCACTGCTACTGCTCTGTGAGCAGCTCCGCACCGTGGGTGACATGAAGCCCAGGGGACGCTCAAGAAGGGACCCGCAGGGGGCTCAGCACAGCAGCCAGACCCGCACCCACCCCTCTGTGCCCCTGGGCTTGCTGCCATGCAGGTGTCACATCCCCGCCACCCCAGCCTCCTTCAACTACTGGGAAGGCCAGAAACCACAGGAAGCACAGTGAGAACAGTAATTGAGGCCAGCTCCTGTAGCAAAAGCTCTGCAACACCTTCTTTTTACAGGAAGCAGGAGTCTGGTGCCCACCTGCTCCTCCCTGATGCAGAGCTACGGCTCCTCCGGGGGCTTTAATCAATCAGCCCACGTGTACCGTCAGCTGCAGAAAATGCTCCTAAAACCCAAAGCGTTTCTTTGTCCTCGGTGTGGCAGCTTCAGCCTCCTGCAGACCACACATCAGTTCAGATCCAAGGCAGCTTGAGAGCACGTTAAAAAAAAGCACCCAGATGACTCTGGATAACCTGAGATCTCTTTTCCAAAAGGAGCAACGGCACTTTGGAGCCGGAGAGGTCATTTGTAAACACCTGTGCCATTTCAGCAAATGGGGCACGGGTAGTTTAAGAATATTGCCCCTGGTTGCAGAAAGTTCCTGAGTGGAAAAACCCCCCGGCTCTGCCACGGGAAAGGGGCACAAGCAGCCATGCTGCTCACCCACAGCTGAAGTCTGGCTTTAGTGGGTACTGGCTGAAGATGTTCTCCTCAAGCAACGCTGAAAAAAATAGAAAACAGCCTCAACTCTTATTTCAAGAATCTCTTGGGACATTTCTAAAGGTCTTTCTGAAAAACTGCGATTGGGGCCCTTTTTGTAGATGTGGCCCGTCACCATTAGTCTTTAGGATTCAGATGTAGGATGGCAGGTGGGACAGTGCAGGCATTTAAATGCAGAGGAGCAGCAGAACCAGAGGCCACACCTTGACATAAACTGGTCATAAACTGGTGGGAGGGATGCTGGTCCCACCAGAGCGGCAGCGCAGGAAAAGGCACTGGCAATTTGCAGAAGCGTTAATGACTAAGTAAACTAGGCTGGCCAGAAACGGCGAAAGGCACGTGCTGTAGGATCAGCGAGCTGTTCCCTACAGATGAGCAGACGCCGCTCACACATGGCCATTCCTCTGCACTGAAATGCTGCTTCTGCCCAGGCTCTTACCTGCTGTAAAGCTGTGATCTTCACAGCGCGGATGAGGAAGCACAGGGCTGTTAAGGAAGGTTTAAATCTTAATAGGTTGGTATCATCTTTTATAAATACTTAAAGAGGAGGTTTCTGTCTCATTAAGTTTCACTCATACCTGGCAAGTAACATAATTGCCAGGCAGGCGGTTGTGAATTCGTTACGTCGTGGTGCTGCTGTGAAGGGCTTCACTTGCGCATCCTCAGCACGGCCTCAGGTTTGTGGTGGTCCCTGGGGGACCTGCTGCTGCAGGGACGTGTTTGTGGGGTGCCAGGACCTGCTGCTGTGGTGCCCTCTGCCCCTGCACCCCTCCTGGACTGACGACGTCCTTCCAAACCCAAATCTGACCTGGGAGAAGCGGCTGAGGGGAAGTATCTGTACTTCTCCGTTCCACTTTTCTGCTTACTTTTGCAGCATTATTTTTAGCAGTGGGCTAGTGACACAGGCCCGCTTGGCTCTGAGGCTTCCCAAGCAGCCTCCCTGGCACAGCTCTGCCAGCCGGCACCACCGCTCAGAGCATCTCTGGACGGATTCACCCTCAAGCAAAAGCACACAGGGCTGCTCCTCGTGCTCAAAGCCCCAAACGTCAAGCCCAGAAGCCTGGTTGTAAGCCCCTGGTGACTCCATGTGTGCCACCAGCATGGCTAAGCATCTCCCTGATGTGGGACCCCAATGGAACAAGTGCTCTAACGCCAGCGTCTGCACAGGCTTGGTAGTGTCCTGCATCCAAACCCCACATGCGTTTGCTGCAATGACACTAACTGTTAGGCAGCGCCAAGGCAAGACGAACCCTCCCGGCTCTCAGGCACTACATGGCAGTACTGGTCCCTGGGGCTCTGAAAAGTCAATTTTTTCCCAAACAGTTTCCCTGTGCTTTCCCCACCCAGCATGAACTTTGGGTGCTTCTGGGCTTGCACCGCCGATGCCACCACCGCAGGCCATGGCCACTGCACTGAAACGCTGTGGTCCCGGTGGCAGAGGCTTTAACATCGGCCTCTTCATTTGCACGAAAATGGCAGAGCGGCTCATACCCTCCTGTGCTCACCCTCCTGGGGATAAGAGCCGGCGGGGGCTGCCCATGGGTTTCAGTCTCTGTATGCACAAAGAAAATAAAGCTGGTGCTTGGTGCGGTGCCTCTGTGCCCTGGCATCTCCTCAGGGGACGGGGTGACCGAGCCCACCCAGAGAAGGCAGGTGGCTGTGCTGGGAGGCTCTGGGAGCTCCTCCCCGCCATTGCTAGCACTCGTGGGCACCAGCGCTGGGCTCGGCCGTCTCACCCCCTGTGGCGGTCTGTCTGCTCCTGGCAATTTGTCAGGTCAGGCAGCATGAGCGATCCCACAACAAGCTCCCTGGAGCTGCCTGCCGGGATGGACCTCTGCCCCGGGGCAGAGCCAGCCCTCTCCCCAGGGCGGCTGGTGGCCGTCAGAGCTCACCTCCCAGTGCATCTTTGCTAGGTACTGGGTGTTAATACATAACATACATGCACTGTGCACACTTACACACTCCTGCCTGCATTCAAGCTGTTTTACGGTGTGCTGGACCGTTACCATCATGTAAATGTTTGTATTGGGATGGGAAATTGGATCCCGGCCCCTGCTGCATGAGGCACAACACAGCCATGTGAAAAAAATAGTCCTGCCTGGAGCCGGCCAAAGCTGAGCTCCCAGGTTCTAGTTTCAGCACAGAAATAGAGGAGCTGATGATGTGACAAGCAGAATGATGGCATCTCCCAGAACTTTCAGAGGAGCTGTTTGGGAAATGGCTTTCACTGTTCTGTGAAAATGCTGGAAAGCAGGAAAGCACAGTTTAGCTGAAAACATCTGCAGTACTCAAGAAAAGCCAAAATCTACGAATGAATTTTTGAATATCGGTTTCATCTGTAGGCATGAGACATTGCAAGAAAAGCTATCTTTTTAATCAGGTCTTTGAGGACAGGTGGGCTGCCACAGGGGCATTTCCCGAGAGCATCACTCGGGTTAAAACAACGAGCATCCTCCAGGCAAGCACACCAAGAAATCCCTGGGCTTTTCCCTGTTGCTGCTGGACCCGTCTCCTAAGGTGTGCCCGGAGCTGGGGAGGAGCAGCCTGCCCAGAGTGGCTCTTTCCGCCCCTGGGAAGGAGAAGGGGAATGGCAGGGATGCTGCCAAGACCCCTCTGTGTCTCAGGCTCACAGGACAAGCCCCGACCTCCATCCAGGCGAAGCTGCTGGTCTGTGGTGGCCGGCTCACAGAGGCGCTTCTCCACGCAGAGCTGGGGAAAGGATATGACACACAAAGAAACCAGTGAGTATAAATTTGGAGTATAAATTCAGTATAAATTTGGAGCCCGCTGCCACACAAGGCCGCCCGCGTGTGCGTGGGGTGGTGTTACCGCCCGATTTGTGCCTGTTCTGCCCCTTCCCGTGAACTCGGACAAGCGGCAGCAGGGCCGGGCTGCGGCTCCAGGCAGCGTGGCTTCAGCCCAGAGGCCAGCCTGCTGAGAAATAAAGACGGCTGGCAAGGCAAACAGCCCCCCTGCGTACCTTTAAATGAAATAACTGATCCCTCTCTCGCAAACGTTTGCACGCAAACAGCGGCGGCCTTACCTTTATCAGCAACCGGATATTGAGGTATCTGTGCCTGTGATTTCGGCAGCTTTTTTAAGCGCAGATTTTCCTTTTATGGGCTGCAATAAATCAGGCCGATTATGTTGGCTAAATTACTAGTTTTCTTTTGGCTAGTTGTCTGCAGACTAGGCTTTTACTATCGCTGATAGCTGTGCATATTCCTGTGTCACATACCTTTTTAACATAAACACAGTGTGGAAAGAATATGTGGTAAGAACATCCCCTCCCCTTCTCCCTAAGGCAAAGCCATCACAAAGAGCCAGCTGTAAAGCAATATGAACTCTTCTTGGCAATCACGTGGTTGCACTACATGTCTCTATTAACTTGATGTTCATGGAAAAGTAAATGCTCTCGGAAAATATCAACAAGGGTAACATATTTTATTTGGCAGTTGATCACATATGACCGCTACGCGCTTTGCTGTGACCATTTTAAAGTTGGTTACCAGTAGCACTGGGTATACACAGCAGAGATAGTATGATGAGAGTGCGTTACAGATGTGTGCTGCCACAAACGAAAGACCAACAAGACCAAGGCCATAACCCAAACCCTGGCCACGGAGCAGGACTGTGTATGAGGGACTTGGACAACCTACTCTTTACTGAGGACACAACACTTGGAGTCCTGCTGAAAACCCGCTGCTGTGAATCTTGTACCCCATCGCACCAACGGCAGAAAGGTCCTTTTTGGGTTACAGCCAGCTCTGAGCAGGCACTCGCTGCCGCACGCTGCCCTGCCTGCCCCAGGAACAAGTGTCTCCGTGACTCCCCTCACACCATTTCCACTGCCCAAGGAGCCTTCTGCCTTTTCCTCCTTCATTCAGTTCCTGCATCTCTTTGCACAGTGCCTCCATGGTATGGTCCTGGGCCTCACATCTCCATGGAAAGGTGTACCCAAGTGACAGCGGTCGAAGTGAAATCGCTCTGGAACACAGGTCTTCTAAAGCCATATAAAGGCTTTCACTCAACAATTAGGGTGGTGAAAGAGCAGGGTTTCTGAGGCGGTGAGCAGTGCACGGTGCAGCTCTGTGGGTGTTGGACAACATCTGGCCCCTGATCCGTATTCAAAATGGATCCTGTCAGCATCCCTCAGAGAATTCAGAAAACTGAATTGTTGCCTTTTTTTTAAACTAACAGTGTTGGACTAATTCAAACTCAGTAGCATGAGCATCTGAACAGATTGCAACCCCCCAGGTTTTCTACAAGGTTCTTTGTCAAAAGTTACTATAATTTAGATAAATGTCTGCTGTCGTCACCAAGCCTATAGCTTTGACAAAGGCAGCTATTGATTTTGTCTGATGTGATCTATCCCGTATGAACGCACGCAGCTTCTCACTCATCAGCTTGTTATCTGCTACATTAGTACGTATTGATTCCCTTATTTGTTTTATGTTTACCAGCTGCAGAAGTTGGATGAGGTGCTTGGCAATCTGGGGGACCAACCTTCCTGAAGACTCTTTGCTTTATTCGGGTTTTCTCACAGCAAAGCTTGGCCAAAGTTTGTGAGAGGGAGGGCATTGTTTTCCGCAGGTTTCCATAGGTTCCCTGAATGGCCTGAGCAGAAAGAGATCCAGGTGAACCCTTAAGATCCTTCTGACCCTGACCTTTCTATCAAAGCCATAAGGTCTGTCCTCTGAGACACTGACTTGTGCATGTGTGCACGTACATACCTACCTTAATTCTGCTCTGAGACACCATTACATTACAATTACCATTAATTAAAATGAACGGCCGTGTCCTAATGCCATGGACTAGAATTTGACCCTGTTCGTTCATCCACATTGTTATGATTTAATTTGCAGTCTCTATAGCGCTATGCCAGTTGCTACAAAGCACGTACAATGGACCTGAGCATCTCAAGGAGATTTTCTTCCACCCCCTGCTATTTTTGGTCGCACCAGCCCCTGCTCGCGGGGGGCCCTTCACTCTGCCTGGCAAGCGGTCAATCACCCGTATGGATGGGAAGGGCTCAGATCAGCAGCGATGAACAGGGGCTGGCAGTCTGGTGTTAGGAGCTCGCAGTGATTCAATAACCCTTCCCTCCCGTCAGTTGTAGAAAACCTGGAATAAAGAACATCTCCATGGAAATCACTTTACTTGGGACATTTTTTCCTAGGCTGCTAGTTGTTTGTCACCAGTTTCCAAAGCCAGCTTTGGCTAAAGAGGAAAGATGGTTCACTCCATAATCTTTTTGCACGGTGGCTCAAAGAAAAAGAGAGGGCTTCAGCTTGTACCTGCAGGTAGAGCTGTCCTCAGGTGACTTCAATCATTTCTCTATAACAGCTTGGAGGTCAGCTGGGTGTAATCGTTATAAGAAATGTACCAAAGCACCTCCTACCCTGAGGGATGATTTGTAGCACTCCCTCTTAAAAAAAGGGCTTGCACGCAAGGAAGTCCAACAAAGTAAAACTTGATTTAAAAAGTTGTGTATGCATACACACCCACAGACTCAGAGTTCAACGCTTGATTAAGAAGATGCTGAAACTCTGAAGGAAATATTTTGTGGAAAAACCTGCCATATTTATTCATAAACAATTCTGCTCGTACAGGCTTCATCCTGGTGGCCAGACACTGTATGAATCGGGAGGAGAATTGCTGGCCCTAGGAGGCCAACAATACACAACAAAGTAACCACAAAGTCTGGCCTAAACAGAAGGTGGAGAACTGTAGCATCTGTAGCATCTTAGTACCTGCTACTTAAGTATCTGCAAACAGAAAATTAAAGAAGTATATAAGACCATAACCAGTGACATATCGAAGCTGCTCTGGAAGAGACCTCGTGAATTTATTCAACCTGGCACTCTGCCTGGAGACAGACACGTTCTCCCTGTGACCTTCCCAGTGGATGTTTGTGACTTGCTGTGGGAGGTTTCCCATGTTGGAGGTCCCCACAACCTCCCTACACAGACTATTCCAGTGGTCCTTTATTCCTGGCAATGGATAATTTTCTGGCATCAAGACTGACTCTCCCTTGCTGTAATGTAAGCCTGTCATTTCTTGTTCTACAAACCATGGATATGGGACACATGTGATTTCCTTCCAGTTTTGCAGCGGCTTTCACATATTGGAGGAGCTCTCCTGAGCCTTCACAAACAGTGAGGTGATACTGTCGACCAAGCTCAGCTCATGATATTCCTCCACGGGTTTGCTACGTGGCTGGTCGTTCCCCACCCTGAATTTGCACATTGATTTTCCTGCTGAGTTGCTGTGCTTGCCCCTAATAGACTATCTCCCTTTTTTTTTTCCTCACACTCTCCTTCAGACTCGCTAAGATCGTGTTGAACACCAAGTTGGTCCTCCAAGGTAACTGCAGCCCCCCTCAGCTGCCTGACAGCTGCACACAGAGTAAGTATTCTCCCTGCTCCATCACTCAAGTCATTTATGAAATAATTGATTCACACTTTGGCCGAGACAGACACCTGTGAAACGTGACTCAGTGCATCCTCTTGCTCCAGCAGCACACCCTCAGTGATTGCTCTCACAGGGGGTTTTACAGAGAAATTTTGCCCAAACCAAGCTCGTCTCCCTTGCTTGCTCTCAATGATCCTGCGAGGTTGCACAGAAGAATTAGGGTTTGTGTCGGGCTTTCTTCTTCCACTGTAGTTATGAAGAACATTTGCATAAAGCCGTTGTAATATTTGTAGAAAGAAAAAGAAAAAAAATTAGCTCAGCAATGGGAGAAGAGACACAAACAAGCAGTAAAAAGGTCTCAGGCTCTGCAGATCCACAGTTCACGCTGCCTACATCAGCTCCAACTACTTTATCTGCAGACCTTAACAATTAAAACCAGAAGAAGAGTAATATAAAACATAAAGGTTTCCACTGTATCTCTCTACAAAGGAACATTTTCAAAAGTTAGAAACAACCACTATCGGGTCACGGCATAAAGGAACTCGCGGAACGATGGACAACATCTACGTGATGGATGAAGTGTGCAAGTACCTCTTGAGAAATGCAGCTTGACAGGAAACTTCACTGAGCAATCGTTCTTTTCTCTCCTTTGCTTGGGGTGAAGTGGGGGGACGGAGCCGGTTAACCACAGCACAGCAAGCACATCGCAGCCGATCGATAGCCCAAAGTGCTGGAACAGCCAAGAAGTTGTTGCTATGGATTTATATAGGGTTATAAATTTTAAAGGTAGGTCACCAGAGAATAATCTTAAGAAGCAGGAACAGCAACTTCTATGTTGAAGCAAAGAGAGGTGATACCGGGACAGACAAGGTTGTAAACCTCATATTCAGGCTTTTGGGAACAGAGCAAAGGCAAGAGGATGTAAAAGCTGGCTTAGGTTGTTTAAAAGATATTTTTATTGCCTGTGGGTGATACATTGAAGGACATAAACGTGGATTTCTCAGTCTGAATTTCTGATTAAGAAAGCCAGAAAACTACAGACCACAACTGGAGCCTCTGTGAGAGGAAGCAAGACAGAGTGGTCCATCCTCCACCCCCGCTGCCTGCCCCTGCCTGCACCGCTGCTCCGTGGGGAGGGAGGTCCCCAAGCAGCACACCACCACCCCCACCTGCCCCAGCCTGGGGATTCGTGTGACCCGAGTGTCAGAGACAAGACACCGACCTCCCCGAGGGAGCTGTGGAGGGATCATGGCAGAGCTGGCTGCCGCAGCTGCCCTGAGCTGGGTTGTCCTCCCCGTCCTGCCCCATTTGCCCCCTACCCTCTGCCTCCTGTCTGAAGCCGGGTAGCTGGGCTTTCATGTCTGTATTAAAAGGGATCCGCCAGCAGAAGTGTTGCTGTGAGGGGGGGAGCATTTACCTCCACCAAAGGGTCTGACCGACCTCTCTGATACGTGCAAAAGCAGCTCGCAGCGTGTTTTTAGACCAACCTGAATGCGCCTGCCTGTTGGCTGTGCTCTGTAAGTGGAACTCCACCACTACACCCACGCTAATCTCTTCTGCCCCTACCCTGGCACCTGGAAAAAATGATCCACAGGGATCACAAATCCACAAATGATCCACAGTGTTGCCTATCACACCCCAAAGGCAGGTCTTGGAGATGTCCTTCAGGTAGCCCAACAGCATGGCGTACCCTTTAGGATTATCCTGTCCACAAATCAGCACATGCAGGTGAGGCAGGTTAAGCCTTCAGTGCTTGCTCTGAAGACCTTAGGGGTGTTACATGCTGGGTATCCTGCAAAATATCACTCCTGTTGTGTCTATTCATCTCTGGTGGTAGGTGACTTTCAAGAGACAGAGAATAAACTCCACCAGCAGCTTACAGATCCTTCTGAGGAGCACTAAGAGACAAAGCAAGGTGCAGATCTGATATACCCAGGCATTTTTGTTTGCATCTTCACCAAACTGGCCCACAGATGCCTCCCAGTTATGGTTTTCACAGGTGTACCAAGAGCAGAAGTGGCACAGGAGTGCTAGGGGGAGCAGTCCCCTCTGAGGTGACATCCACCAGACTCCACACATGAAAACCCTCTGAGATAAGTGGTAGTGCTGTCTCAAAAGAGAGGAAAATGGAGATGCGTTTGAGGAACAGCAGTTCATGCCAAGAGCAGGAAACCTGACTTTTGCACAGTGCCTTCAGAGAAGAGAGAAGGAAAGGCAACCTCTGGGGCAGAAATGAAGGCAAACACGGGTGTCAGGGCAAGAATTGAGAGAAATAGGAACCACAGACACATATGGATGTCCCCAAAGTGGAAACTGAAGACATGCATCCTATCTGTGTTTTCTACACAAACACCTTGTTCCAGGAGCAAAATGACTTTTCTGATGTTCTTTGGTAGCTCCTAAGCAAGGTTCACTGCTACCTCATTTTCTCATATCATCATTTTCTGCCCTGCAGAAGAGTAGGATAACAAAGCAGAGGCTTTTGTGTAGGTGTCCAGCTCTCACGTATTACCACATAGGGATGCTCCACAGAGGGGGATAAGACACTTTCCGTGTCTTGATCTGTCCAATGGTATGCTGTACTCATGAGAAGCACCCACAGCACCAACACACTCCTCAGTTTCTGGCAGGGGTAAGATGGGGAAGGGGTGCTGAGGGGCTCGTGCCCTGCGCAGCACTGCCTGAGGCACCAGGGAATCGCTGGAGAGGTGGAAACACAGCCACGTAGCTCGGCAGGCAAACGGGATAAGCAACTGCTTGGGCAGAAACTAGTTCTGCTGCCTGCATGATGGAGAAGCTGGACTGACATCGCCAAGTCAAGTATCAGACAGATTCAGAGTGTTTCTGCCTGCTCAGATAAAATAACAAGTGCTTGTTTCAGACCAAGCATGGATGGATCTAAAAGTATTATTAGAAGCTTTTATAGATCTGACCAATACTACAGACATCCTACAGTCAGGCAAAAGGTCCCAGTTTTAATGATGATGAAGGCAGAGACACAGCCTTCCCCAACTTCTAAAAGTATCTTATGAAGGAAGACAATCAGAGATGCTCTGCTTGGCAGAATAAGTACCACGCGCTCCTAAAGCAGCGGTGGGTTTCAGCAGACACGCCAGCACCAGCATATTTACCTAAATAGGGCTGGGAGAGTAGCAGTGTTTCACAGAGTCTGTATTTGCCCCAAAGGCACCTCCCGTGGAAGTGATGCCTTCTGACAGCACAGCAACTACAACAAAGTGTGCTAATCTCTCCAATTTCATCGCAAAGGAAACTCATGCAATTAGCTGTTCCTATTCACAAATAGGCGGTATGATTACTCTTAGGGCTCGCTATTCCAGTGTTACAAGCGAGGCCTCGTACAATGAATTGCTCTGCAAATATCTGTCTCCTACGTGACGGTCTTTGAATGCCATGGAGCAGCTCAGATGCCCAGGAGAAGGGACTCCATCTTCAGCCACGTCAAGTTGAGAAGCTGCTCAAAGTCTTGGGTTTATCCTTAGTGCATAGATCACGCTTCATCCCCAAACCCTCCCTGCAAAAGGCTTTCTGATGTGTTTATTTTTGGCAGTGTAATTCGATCAACTTCATTATTTTCTTTGAGCCATTTATAGAACAGCAAGTGTACAGAAAGGTGGAGCCCTTTTAACTTATTTGTCTCCCATTTTTCTTATTTGCCACTGCACAACTACGTATAAAACAGGATACACCACTGTTTGGAAAAATCATAAATGCTTTAGGAAAATCTAACTTCCTACTGATTACGAAAAATTAGCAGAGTATCAAAAGTCAGAAACTGAGATTGGAAAGGAGCAAGCATATTTAATGATGCATCTTATTTCTGACAGAAGAAACTTATTTTGACAACACCTTGGTATTACCTAGATGCATGTCTTTCTATAAAAAGCAGCAACAACCAGAAGTGACAAGTTATATCTGCCTGCAGGTATACAATCACATTATCTCATCGTGGCACAAAGGATAACGTGTCACTGAAAATGATGATTAAAAAACTTCAGTTATTCCAAATGTGTCCTAGATCTAATTACATTTTATAGGAGACTCAACCTTTATTCAAACAGTCTACATCTTGGAGAATGTTTCCAGAGTCTCTCATTCTGCCTCAATTTTAAATGTAATTATTAATCTGCATGCCATGATCCCGTCACTGAGAAAATGAGTACTGACCCATACAAAATAAGACTTATCTCAAGAAAGACACAAGGTTCAAGCTATTTTTTAAAAACTTTTTCCAAACCTCCCATGAAAAATCTCATTCTTTCAATTGAGCTACAAACTGAAGCAACCACACAACAAGGAGGCCACTTGGAGAAACTCCTTCCTAGGAAAAACAACTTTGTTTGAAACCACCCAGGAGCTAGACAGTGAGTAGCAGGGAAAAAAAGCATGAGAATATTCCCCAGGCTCAGAATTTCTTTCCTTCCCCCAGAGACGATTCGCCTCCTCCTGACCCCATCCAGCCCCTGCGCCTGTAGCATTGCAGCCAGCCCGTACCTGCTGTCCTGGCATCATTGGACCAAAACACCCTGTGCTAGAGAAATAAGTGTTTCCCACAGTGCTGATAAACCTCCATTGCATAAAAAAACCCCTCTCTGCCGATATCCTGGGCTCAGCCCCTTTCTCTGCTGGAGGGAATTTGAGTCTGTGGAAACATCGGCCAGTGTCGATTGATTTGGTACTTGTGGGTCCAGTCAGTAAGCAAGATTGCTGAGGGACTCACCTTTAGGAATATGGGTGCTTAAATCCTTTACCTAATTCTGATCCTAACCATCTAACTCTCACTTTTAAGTGCTGACACATCTTTAAAAAAATCTGCCGTCGTACAGATTTCACATGCTAACCAAGGAAAATGAGGAAGCCTCTTTCCTTTCTGAGTAAAGCTGGAGAGGTAGGTAAACTCAGAATCAGGAGCTCAGTTCACACAGTATTGTTTCTTTTTCTTGATTACAGACCTGTAATTCCTATTTACATAGTTATAAAGAAATGCACGTGCAGAGACATGCAGCTCGACTCGGAAAAAAGTTCCCTTAACAGTTATTTTAGACTTGCTGTTTCCACTGATCACTTTCTGTAATACCCGTGGGCACCAGCAATGGGTAAAAGCTGGGAACAAAAGTGCAATCAAACATTGGCAGATATTTTCCCAGGTATTTTCTTCATCAGCCAGGTTCTGACGCCGTGCTCAGCTGTGAGTGAGATCGAGAGCAACCTTGCTTCATCTCACGCCGCTGTAGGAAACAGCACCTCCAGGAGATGCTCCAGTAACCAAAGACCCGTAACAAGGCACAGCTCTCTGGAGACGTGGAGGCACGAACCAGAGCTCGTGTCAGGTAACTGCAGCGGTCCATCGGTGTGGGTGACATAAAACACATGGAAAGACAAGGAAAAACCAACAAACATGAATAGGACATAGCGAAGGCATTGAGGACACCTCTTGGTTTGTGTACTCTTGGGACATTATAATTTTTGTTTATTTTAATGGGTTTGCTCTTTTTAATGCATTTGATGCACCATGATTGGATGCTTGGTGTTCCTGCCCCGGACCCAAAGAAGTGTTACGGAAACATAGGCTCCTTTGTCTGAAAACAAAGGAAAATGTTGGTTCTTTAAGGAAAACAGTAAGGAGCATGGGCTAATCAAGACTGTCTGTGCTCAGGTGCAAGGGCCAATGGTGGGCGCAGTGCCCAGCTCCTGCTCTGGTCCTGCCTGGGTGGAGAGGAAGCCCATGCCATAGGGAGAACTGCTGGGAAGCCCTCTGCTTGCACGGGGAAGGTGCGAGGGATGGTGCAAAGATGCTCTGCCCCCGCACCTTGTGCCAGGGGCACAGGGGGCAACAGGGGATAGAAGAGGTATGTTGTCTCGTCTGCCAAGTCTGGGCTTGCAGCTAGAAGCTTAATTGTGCTCAAAGGAAGGTGAATGGTGGATCTTGACTATGTTTTATTCCTCCACAAGGCTGTGCAGCAGTAGGTTGAGCAGTTCAAATGATCTGCCTGTACTTGCAATTGTCCACTTGAGGGGTCTGGGATTGATGATAGCTCAAATGATGCTGCAACAAAGAAATGTTTTTGTCTCTTTTTTTCATGTGCTGCACCAACCTGTTGCTGGAAGGGCACACCGCATTTAGCTGGTGCATCCCCGGTACCTGTTTTTATGTTGTGTGTGGTAACTTGAACCACTGTGCTCTTCACCTAAAGCAGGTATATCACAGAATCATAGAATCACAGAATTGTCTAGGTTGGAAGGGACCTTTCAGATCATCTTGTCCAACCATCAACCTAACTCTGACAAAAAACATCACTAAACCATATCTCTAAGCACTGTGTCTACCCGTCTTTTAAATACCTCCAGGGATGGTGACTGAACCACTTCCCTGGGCGGCCTGTTCCAACGCTTGATAATCCTCTCAGTGTAAAAATTTTTCATAATATCCAATCTAAACCTCCCCTGGCGCAATTTGAGGCTGTTTCCTCTTGTCCTATCGCCTGTCACTTGGGAGAAGAGACCAACCCCCACCTCTCTACACCCTCCTTTCAGGTAGTTGTAGAGAGTGATAAGGTCTCCCCTTAGCCTCCTTTTCTCCAGGATAAACCACCCCAGCTCTCTCAGCTGTTCCTCAGAAGACTTGTTCTCCAGACCCCTCACCAGCTTTGTTGCCCTTTTCTCTTGCTCTTTCCCTCCCACCATTTGTATTACGATGCCAGCAAAGTAGGATGATAAAAAAAGAATGGGAATCTGCTGGAAAAAACTCTTCACTATCAGTCTTTGCCATAACGTGTGGACCCCACTACTTCACCTCCTGTCACCTTCTTTTACTTCTTTGAGCTGACAGGAGTAGACCTGTCTCCGCTGAACTGGTTGCCACATCTACTGTCAGTGCTGAGTCAGCACCCATGTCTCTCTAGGCAACAGCTGGATTATTTCCATGCCCAGTTACTGCCCTCGATAAATGAAATGCTACCCCTGGAAGAATGTTTTCTCTGGGAGAGCTTTCCACAGTCAGAGGAAAGAGTTTAAACATCGAGAGGGCAGGGAAACACGTGTCGGTTTTCCACCCCGGAGCTGCTCCCTGAGCTTTCAGCTGCAGCAGGTCCCAGGGAGGAGGTCACTCCATGAGTGAGGATCAGGCAATGGGAGACACCTCACAGCTCAGAATGTCCTTCAAACAAGCAAAACCGGCATGGGTTCAGGTGAGGTCCAGATGTCCTCATCCTCCGTGCAGAGCTGAATTGCATGCGCTCGGTCACTCCTTGGCCTCCGAGTCTTGTGTCTCCATCATGAAGCAGCAAGAAGGAGAAAACGTTTTTTTTTTTTAGTTTTCCCCCTCGTCTTCTTTTCTTTTTAAATGACTACCACAAAAGCTAGCTGAAGAGCTTAAGAGCAGCAGCGCTACCAGAAATTATTTTTTACCTCATTAATAAAATTTATCCTTTTAAAATGAGAGCGGCAGAATGGAGATTAGAGCTCCTAGTGCTTCGCTTGGTGTTACTTAGTACCTGTGGATCATTACATTGATAAAAATATGTACAGACTCACTTTTCAGGTTTAAAAGTGTTTTGTCCTTCTGTTTGCTTAGCTAAATAAAGAGGTTTTGTTTGACCTGTGATTTTGAATCCAGCTGGCTTTTTAATATACAGTGACTCACACAAAGCAGCCTGCAGAGTCGGTCTCGTTTCCACCGTTACACCGCCGGTTCCGGCAGAAACCCCACAGAAAATCAGGTGGTGTGTGGGGCTTTTGGCCCAGCTCCCGACCAGGCTTCCTTACCAGAGCTGTGCTCTTCTGTCTCTAATCGCTCCTGCCGAAATGAGGGAGCTAATCACAGCGAGAGGCACTTCACGCTAGCCAAACTTGCTAGGGTCTGGCCTTTCAAGGCACTGCAAGTCCCGTAAGATTTTCAAGGTTAGTAATAAACCATTAGTTTCAAATGAAAATTGGAGCTGAGGCTAAGGACTTCCTGCCTCAAACTGGTACTTTTTTATAATGAGATACTGTCATTATCCTGGCTGATGTGCAGTAGACCATCACTGGTTTTAGTGGGAGCATGCTGGGAGCTCTTTAGACCAAGACTGACATTATTCTACCTACTTCAGAATAAGCCAAAGAATTTTTAAGGGTGCTAAAGCAGGAAATCTCATTTCCATTTTCCTTATGGAATTTGGTATCATCACCAAACACTGGGCCTGATCCTTGCACCTAACTCACTGTGTGTTTTCTGCCCTCACAGACCGCACCAGTGATGTGAGAACATAAAAACCATTGAGCACACAGGCCCGCAGGGACAAGGAAAGATCCGTGCTCACCAGTGGTAATGGCAATTCCTAATACAGTTCTGCAGAGTCTAAGAAGGCAAATTTGCCTGTTGACTTTTGGAAATACAAGATCAGACACAGTACATGGTTGTCCCTGTCGCTGGTTCCCCATCGGGGCTGCCTGGGGGGTCACGGTGATGCACTGCCCAGCGACTGGCAGTGAGGGTTCCAGGAAATTGTCTTCCACAAATCATTTCAGGACCAAGGTAAAAATGCCATCGTCTGGCAACAGGAGGAGTTTGTGGGTCCAGGTACTGCAGATGTAACACCATTTTCTCAAATAAATGTCTGCTGTTTTGATAAAACACCCAGCAACAAAATATAAGCATCACTATACACAATTCCTGGACTTCCTCCATCAGCTTTTCATTTTCTCAAGTGAGATGTTAGTTAGGGAGACAAGAGATTATGTAGCCTGCTTTATGTTATTCTGCTCAGGTATCCCTGCAGATCAGGACTTGCTTTGAAAATGAAAGGCCATATTTTACTGCAAGGGGGTTGACGTCAATTCCACTCTCAGGGCTAACCAAAAAACATCAAAATACTCTCTCCTCTTTGGCCTTAGCCTTTCCCAGAAAATATGAGTCAGCAAAAGCTTTCTGAACATGGCATATAGAAAAAAAACCCGCATTTGTATTGTCCCAACAAAATGAATGGCTAAGGTCACTGTAACCCAAACTTGCTTCGTAGAAGAGGGGAAGAATGCTCAGGGAAATACCTTAAGTGTGTTGTATTTTTAACAGAAGGGCTCCAGCTTTATTTTGTAGATACAGTAAATCATTGGGGAAAGTGGTGAACTGAAAATGCAGTCGTATAGTAAAAAAAAAAAGAAAACGAAGCAAAGCAAATAACATGTTGGGCTGAAAATGGAAAAGTAAATCATCTAAGTCCTTTTCACTCCTGGATTAAGTGGTTTATTAGTGAAGTAGGATTCTATTCGTCTAAGTTTTCTACATCTAATTTTTATACAGGTTGTCACTGCTTAATGAATTTATAGTGAAAATCCCCGATGCCTAGTTCCTGACAGAGGGAGACGGCATCAGGAGAGGTGTCTAGCAGATTCTGTCTCCCTAACTTCAGGGTCTAAAAGTACGTATAAGAAGTTTCTCCTAGGGGCTTTTAGAGCCAATACTGGTCTTCAGAGCCTGCGTAGGGGCACCCAGGAGCCTGTTCAGGTCCTACTCAGCATCTCACACCTGGGTGCAGGTTCAGTGCCGGGGTGATAAGACCTGCGTCACCCGGCGTGGAGCACTGCCTGCAGGAAACACTTAGGAAGGGAACGGATGGCAACCCTGTGTCCTGGTTTGAGGTAGAACAGAACCAACTTTCTGTTCAGTAATTTTACTTCTTAGCTAGGCCTCTTCTAGCTCTCTGAAATTAACAGCATATTGTGCTGAACGCAGTTCGTTCTTAGAGTGATAAGACCAATGTTTACAGTTTGTGCCAGGGAATGTCAGGCAGAGAGGCTCTTGCTTATACTTATTGCTATAACAACCAAGGTCAGCTAACTTTGTTATTTGCCTTGTTGGAGGGTCGGAAACAGAAAAGCATAGAGGGGTCCCCCCTGCAGGGAGGAGCAGACAGGTCAGGTCACCCAAAACTAACCAACAGGGGTATTCCATCCCATCTGCCCCATGCTCAGTATAAAAGCTGAGGGATCAAAGGGTCAGCTCTCTCTTCCTTCAATGGCCAATGTCTGAAGGGGACCCTGTCTGTTCATCTGCCTTTGATCCCGATCCATGTGTTCCTGACTCCAGCTCTGGAATTCAGTTCCCATCCGTCGCTGAGTCCAGCCTGGGACTTCCCCAGTGCCTGCCAGTGACATCATCCTGGGAGTTTAATACAGTTTTGTATATACTGTATTTATTTTATTATTTCCTTTTTATTTTATTATTAATATTTCATTGAAGTAGTTTGGTTTCTTCTAAACTCATAAATCTCTTTATCTCTCCTCCTCCTCTCCATGTGCGAGAGGTGGGGGGGAGAGCATCTGTCGCTGGCCATTGGCCAATTCAGCCAAAACCACGACACCCTGCGTGGCGGTTTTACTGTGGTCCACACAGGAATGACAAAGATTTATGAGTCTAAAGCCTAGCAGATGGCAAGTTTTCCAGTTTTACCGGAAAGTTTTGCCAGATGTCACCAGTCTGAGGCATTCGCTGGTCATTTCTCTCAGCAGTTACTACTGTGGGTGATGCAGCATCTTTGGCGGAGTCTATGCAGGTTACTAGAGCAGGGCCAGGATGCTCCAGCCAGCAGTTTGGTTCCTGGCTTTGCAGGGGGAAAAGAGCTTGGGCATGATCTGTGCCACCCAGCCGCAGGTCTAGAGGGCAGGCCTTGCCCTCTTTTATTTGCTAGCTTAGATGTTGTGTATGAGGTAAGGGCTTAAAAGAGGGGGAAAAATAATCTTTCTCACTAGCAACTTTAGACTTCTTAGTCCGGGCAATGTTTTGACCTATCATAAGATCTGATTTAAATCATATTTGTAACATCACTGCAATGGTGCCTTGATGAGCTGCGTGCCTGAAGGTGTTCATCAATTACAATGTCACATTTGTGATTATTAGAATTGATAAAAATAATGGGGCCAGCAGAGTCCGGAATACAGGTTTGTTTTGGTTTTTTTTTTTTAAATGAAATATCTTTGTATTATCAGTGAAATTATACTGGTTTTCATAATACTTGCCCCCACATAAATACAGCATTACTGATTCACAGCCTCACTGAGGCTTATGGGATCCTTGTGACCCCAGCTGCTCCAGCAGGCAAATGCTTTATGCATTGCCCAGTCATAAGCTGGGAAACACATTAGTCCAAACTTTTTATATGGTATTATGCACATAAAAGTAATCTGTTTCAGCCCTTAAGTACAAATTGAAATGATAGTGACAAACTGCAACATAACCGGGATGTAAATGCAGCCTAACTATAAATAAATAAGCAGCAACAGTGCTTCTGAAATCTGCCCTGGGTGTTACTGCTCTAAAATAAATCAGTCGCTAGTGAATTTGAACCTGAGTGAAGAAGTGTTTCTGAACTCTGAACATTGGCCTCTGATGGGCTCTTTGAAGCCACTAAACCATGGGATCATCAGAAATCCGTATACTGCTCCGAGACAGGCAGACAGCAAAGATGCACTTAAATGATTTTTCTACAGCACGCAGTCCAAAAAAAGGAGGGGAAAAACCAACTCAGGTTCCCCTCAGAACTGCACTTGATAAGGAAAGTCAATTTATTGTGGCATTTTACAGGCTTTTAGGAAAGAAGACTGTGACTTTTTTTCTTTTTTCCTTTTTTCCCCTCCAGTGTTAGAATAAAAGAGGAAAAAAGGAACCCAGCTTAGAGTCCAGTTTTCCCCCACAGTTTGATAACTTTTTAATGGAGCATTATCATAAAGGGCTAACTTATAACATGAAAACGAAAGCTACTGTAAACCTGAAGAATGACTGTAATTAGCAGCCTATTTGGCTGGGCTTTGTGTTTGTTTGGTTGCTGGAGAATAAAAAGGAGTTTGTGCTCTTCATTACTTTCTCTTTGCCAGAGTAAAGAAGAGACCAACCAAACAAGCAAGCAGGAAGGTGCCTTTCTTGGTGCAGAATTTCATCTCCATAGTGAATGATGATCTCTTTAGGCAGAATTACATGGAGAGCTTTCAAAAGTAAACAAAGGGACTTTGCTCAACTGGCAAGTTTGCAAGCCCTCTTATTTCCAAAAGCATCTAAACACACCAACTTATATTACATCTTAAATGTTTTTATTTGTATACAAAATGTTATAATTTATCAATATTGTCCAGCAAAGTATAGATACACACATACATACGTACATCCCCGGCCAACACACACACATGTACAAATACAACATAAATACCACTGTCTTTCTCTCTGCCCTTCAGAAAGGCAACACTGTTTTGGCAGGTCAGCAGCTAGAAATAAGGTGCTATAATTAAGCAGTATCGGAATGTCTTCACTTTACAAATGTGATGTGCAAATTTATATACAACCACTTTTTTTTTTTTCACGGAAACCCAAACTCTGTACCCTGAACCACTCTCAGCGATACAAACATGTATAAAGTGCTAATACTTAAGCATGTTTCCAATGACTTCACGACGTAGTTCGAAGTTTAGAACAGGCACTGTAATAGTTCACTGGGTAGATTGTCACTCGGTGCGGTACGACAGAGAGAAAAGTCACTCAGACATCGCTGGGGGACCGGGAGCGAAAGGACACTTTTGCCTGAAAGCAGCCACAGAAGAGCACCCACATGGACCTCTGGATCTCCTGGTTCCTGTAGGCATAAATGATGGGGTTGATCATGGAGTTATAGGTAGCGGGTAGAAGCGTGGCGTACGTGTACACGGACGGGTAGTCGGGATCCCCCACTACACAGTAGATGGCAAAAGGCAGCCAGCTGGCTCCGAAAGTCCCGAGGATTATAGCGAGGGTAGAGACTCCCTTTTTGGTGGCCACGTAGTGGGAAGCAGTCAGAAAGTGCTGCTGGAGAGCTATCTGGTGGGCATGCCTGCAAACGATCTTGCAGATCTCGATGTAGAGATGGAGCATGATGAGGAAAATGAGAAAGAAAGAGGCGGACAGCAGCGTCACGTTGCTCTTGGTCAAGGGTCTGACGACGCTGCAGGTGGCGCGGTCGTGGAGGCAGTTCCAGCCCAGGACGGGCAGCAGCCCCAGGCAGAGGGAGACCCCCCAGGCGCCCGCCAGCATGGTATGGATGCAGAGCACCGTCCTCTCCGAGTAGTAGGTGAGGGCGTTGTAAAGGGAGAGGTAGCGATCGACCGTGATGGCCAGCAAGCTACTCACGGAGGCGGCAAAGGAGGCGACGAGGAAGCCCACCGTCAGCAGGCTGACCGTCTCAGAGCGGATCACGTACTGGAAAACGAAGTTGAGGATGAGGCCGAGGCCGGCCAGGAGGTCGGCGGTGGCCAGGCTGCCCACCAGCACGAACATGGGGGTGCGCAGGGCGGGCGAGTAGCAGATGATGGCCACCACCAGGGCGTTCTCGCAGGCGATGGCGGTGCCGGAGACGCAGAGCATCACATCCCAGGGGTTGAGGGCGGCGGGCGCGGGGGGCCGCGACGACAGCTCCAGCGAGGCGTTGCCGCCGCCGCCGCTGCCGCTGCCAGCCGGCA
>VYZM01016385.1:242235-268935 GCA_013398915.1 Dromas ardeola | reverse complement strand
GGGGGCTGGCACGGAACGGGGCACCGAGGGGGGGTTTGTTCGCCCCGGGAGGGGAGAAGGTGGGAGCGAAGTCCCGTGAAGCTGCCGGCCGGGAGGAGCTCTCGCCCCCCCACCCCATCCCCCCGGCTCTCTCCTCTCCCTGCGACTTTTCCCCGCGCTGGGCAGTAGGTTTTTCCCCGCCTTGAGGGACACCCGACCCCCTTTTTTGGGGGTAAGATGGCAAGTTTTGTGTTCGTACAGCACTTGCCGTAATGGCTCTGAACCCAGCGGGGACCTTCGTACGCTGCGAATGTAAATGTTTCCAAGCAGCGCTATGAATTGCTGTGGAAAAGCCGGCTTCACGCTTATCCTCCCCGAACGATGTAGACTCTAGGGTTAACAAGCTGTTTGCCAGTGAAAGCATCCGCACTATTTCTTGAGGTCCCCCCAAAATATTTCCTGAGGTCCCCCAAAGCGTTAAGGTCAAACCAGAGAAGACACGATTGCATGGGCATAACAATTACCAGCTTTCTCTTCGTCTCACCCATTGTGTCTCGCGAAGAACCAGCAGCCACTGTATTTTCCCCTCTAAAGCACAAAAATCGAAGCAGCAAAGGACACCTGCCTTGTGCCAATCGCCACCAAACCCAGTGCCAAACGGATGCAGGCAGCTGGCAGTTTCCGTCAGCAGCAACGTGGCTTCCCTAGCACTGAGGGGACAAGCCAAAAGGTGCCCTCCCCAGCCTGGGAGAGCATGTTTGTTCTGTAACTGCTGATCAAAAGGATGTGGAAACAAAATGACCTCTTGGTTATGGGAACAGTGTGCAAACCATTTAGACACAATTTGGAAAAATTCATTAAAAGAAAATATGTTTAGTGTCTTGGACAGTCCGAATGAAGATGGCACACAGGCCGTGCCACGGTGAAAGGTGGGCGCATGCGAAGGGAATTAGAGTGTCAGCATCCATCACATCCATCCCCATCTCTGTCCTCCCGCAGGCTAAACACTATCATCAAGACAAGCTGCGGACACCTTGTATCTCTAAACAATTGAAGCTATTGCTTCCGAGGATTTTTGAAACACAAAGCTCAGAATAGTTTCTTTTGGAAGGGACCCATGGAGGTCTGGGGCACCTCTTTGGTCCCACCACTGGCTCAGAGCAGGGACAGCACCAACTGTGCAAAGGTTTTCCTCGGGGTCTCATTCAGTCAAGTCTGAATATCTCCAAGGAAGGAGATTGTCTCCAGACAGCCTGTGCCTCAACTGTGAAGATTTTTCCCTTTTATCTAGTGGGACTGTCCTTCACTGCAACTTGTACCCACAGCCCCTTGCCCGGTGTGGTGTCCCCCTGCTGTATATTCTCCCATGCCTATCCAGGCATTACACCACCATTTGAAGCTGCAGCAAAACCAGCTGCAAGAAGGTCTAAGAGGGTTTGCAAGTCTGCATGGCTCAAGCACTTGGTCATGTACCCCCACTATTGCTCAGAAAATGCCGTGTGATCATCTCCTCTCCTAGAGAACGGGCTGCGTATGGTCAGCCTTCACTTGAATTAAGATTAAGACTGAGATCACAAGAAACTCAGTGCAGAAATGGGAGCTACACAGCGAGGCGAAAGAAGGCAAGATAAAATCCAAGGTAAAGTAAAATTTTCGATTTGCCCAGAGGAAATCCCCAAACAGAGGTGGCTTATTTCAACATTAATTAAAATGGCTGTGACAGAGTAATTTATTCCAAACATTTTTCAAAATGCATGCCATTCAAATTTAGCAAGTCAGGTTTATAAACATGAACCAGCGGGACTCCACAATGAAAGCGTAAGATCTGCGGTATTTTTGTGGCATCTATAAAGCATAGAGAGAAACATGTAATTTATCTGCTTTTCAGTAATGAAATGTGGTGTGGAAGGTCTTGATTGTGGGTGATTTTCCACATCTTTGACCAACCTGTTACCTCTGGGAAACAAGTCTGTGGCAGGTCTTTTCTACAATAGCATGTATATTGCAAGGCAGTGGATGCTATTTATATTCTGGATATATGTCATTTTAAACCTCTACCTTCTCAAATACTTTTTCCTTAACTGAAAACATTGAAAGCCCACGCTACCAAGGCAGAAGTCATTTCACGTGTGGTGAAACCTCGTGAGAGCATTAAGATCTCAGAGTAAGACATCGGGCGCTCTAGTCCCTGCATTTCTCTGGACTTTTTCAAGAGGAGGATGCTCTTACAGTCCATGTCAGGTTCTCACTGAGCTCAGCGAGCGGCGCTGCGCATCTCCCTCATCTCCCTCACTGTGCCGAGTAGCAATTGGCAGGGTTAGTGACCAACTCCCCGCTTATTAAAATGGTTACACCTCCTTGGGAACTGTTTATATTTCCAGAGCTATCGTTAAGAGGCCTTTTATCTTCTCAGTACAGCTTCTTGCATCAGCCATCCCAACACAAGGTGAGCCATCTGGATTGCTCTTGATTTTAACCAGTTGTGGGAAAAAGAGGATTCAAAGAGCAGCTAAAGCTGGCATCTGACAGCCACGTTCATTTACCACAGCGCCATAAGGAGCAGCGGAGAGAGAAGTCCGGCCAGACCTCCTGCACTGGCATCAAGATGTTTTCATCTTGGCTTCCTAACTGAGACTGGATCCACAGACCTCACGGGAGAACATGAAAATAAAAAAGTTATGTTTCAGCAGTGCACACGTAAGCACAGCGTATGATGTAACTCAGTGATCATCTTAGCGAATTTCTGAAAATTAAGCAGCAACAAAATTTAAAAGTTGCTGAAATAAACGATCTAAAAACTCTCTACTTGACTTCTCCATCTGTTCTGAGGGCTGAGCAATATCGTGGTGTAATTTTAATATGTTATTATTTAATTTCGGTTAACTATGGATTATTTTGATAGTTGGTATTCTTTAATGAGTAAGTAGGCTGAGTAAATGTTAAGTATTATTATATGTGCTTTACATAGCATGAGTTGGAACCAAAAAAAAAAAGCACTTCAAAATTTATCTTTCCAATAACACGCCGAAAATATTGAAGAGTCATTTTTCTTCTGGCAACATAAAGAAGCCTTAAAATAAAGGCGGGAGGAGGGGAAGAGAGAGGGGGATAACACAGATGGTGAGCTAACCAGCGCTGACATTTCAGAGATTTCTACGCAGCTGGTGTGAAAAGATGTTTTAAACACTTAGCGATCCATTTAGGCACCTCTTCAAGTTTATAATTTTCCTGACTCGGTGAACTCAACCTCGTCATCTGGTGTCACCGATGACTAGGTCCTCACTAACGATACCCCCCTGGCTGATCCTTCAGGTTTACACGCGTCTCCACCTGCAAACATGCTGTATTGCAAAACCTACTGATGACATAAACCTCAGAGGGGTTCAGGCACCGTTTAGAATTTCAGTCACGTCCTACACAATTCCTTTTCTCCGCCACACATCGTGTTTCCCATGCGGTCCTTCACTGGGCTTCTTGGTGGAGCACTCACCCTGCCATCAGTCCCCTTGGGATGAGTGTTCAGCTGCCTGGCCGCTCTGTCCCTCGCACAGATACAGTCCAGATACAGTCCAGAAAACAGCCTGCATGTCTGTAAAATCTATTTTACTTGCACAGTGAGGCTATATGGGACCGCAGAAACACATGAACACAACCATCACGCTTTTTCTTGGGATGCTTGGGATGAAAATCCTGGTTTACTCCGTTGCATTCAGAAAGCTGCATTGCTCCAGTGGATTTTATGGGTGCTTTGGAAAGTGGTACTATGTCTTATGTAGTCTCTGAATCGCTAGCAGAAAGTACAGGGACAAACTTCACACAAGCAGGTGAAAATCTGCTTTAAATAGTGCAACAAATACTTGTTGTCAGGGATGAATTCAGACTGAACCTTAGGTTGAAACCTGCAGAGTTTGAGCTATCGTGCATTCCTTTTTCACTGAGAAGAAAATATAAATGCGGGTATGTACGGAAAAACAGCGCAAAAGAAGCACAGCAAACTCTATTTTGAGTTTTCGCTTGTGGCTTTGCAACAATTTAAAGCGAGAGCCTTCCTCCAGCCCTTTTCCTTCGGGGGGTGGGGCGTGGGACTCCCCGGGATTCCCACCCAGCCTCCCCCTCTCCCTGCCCCATCCCACAGCTTCGGCAGCTGCCGGTTCTGCCTGTGGATGACAGTGGCAGGGTCCCAGGCTATGAGCCCTTCTCCTCCTACCACTCCCACCTCAGATGGGATGACTTTTTGATGCAGCTTTGACCTCTTAAGCTTAGTCAGGCAGGGACTCTCCCCTGGGAAGCGCGTCTTCTGAGTGCTCACCACCCAGAGAATTCTCTTTGTTTTCAGGTGCTTGAGCTTTCCTATCATCTTTTGGTAGGGACCCAGCGACTACAAAAGCGACCTACACATCTGCTTGGCAATCTCCACATCCGTCAGCCCGCTTCCACCAGCCACCTAGGCTAAGCCAAAGCACCTGGCTTAGCTTCTGAAGGAATAACGTCTGCCAGCAACACTTGGATGCTAAATGAGTTGCACATGGGTTTGTATCGAGTTTGTTAGGAAAGGCACAGTCATTGCTTACCTTTATTAAAAAAGATAGCCTCTGGTCCACTCTGTTTATTTCTAGAGATTAGTGATGAATATACTGAAGCTAAATACACATATTTTGCAATTTTTCCTTCCTTACCCTGCTTGTTCTGTTGGTGGAAAGAAATCAGCAGCGGCAAAGGTCATTCATTGTTAGATGTGTCATCAGGTGCAACGCAACAAGGTCTTTTATTGTTTTAATTCTTTTAAATTTTTCCAAAGCCTTTTTTCTCAAGTTTTTAAATGGTTTCAAACTAGCCTTTAAATTGTTCAAGGGCTCTTCTGCACATCCAAGTGAGGGAGTCCTGAGTTTACCTAACCAGTGTCTTTTTGCAGCTTTGTAAAAAGAAGCTGCAAATTTATTTCACTAAAATGTTTGCGTTGGTTCATGTGATCCTGTAAGTTGCTGATTAGTTACTACACAGGAGGCCGTATATATATTTTTTTCATTAAAGTTAACAGCGAGTTTGAGAACATTTTTTCCAGATACTAGAACGCAAGCTAAAAATAAGTTTCATTGTGGAAAAGCCACTGTGCCCATCTTCCTCTCGGAAATTGCTCTCTCGGAAATTGCAAGACAGCCCCATCGTCACCCACGAGCAATTTCCCTGCCTGCAGCACGGAACCGGCTCTGCGGGCCAGTGCCTATAAAGGGCTTGGGGAACTACAATAAGGTACGTGCCTCCCACAAAATAGGAAAAAATCGGTTTCTAAGCCAGGAATCCCAACGCTGAGGATCCCTTGAGCAGGTAGAGCTCACAATAGGATCCAAATGGAAAACGGAATAATCTCAACCTTTACCTCTGTGGAGCTGGCTGGAGGGATGCACTGAGGAAGCAGAACTGCACCTCTGACTGAGAAGAATCTGCACCAGAACTCTCTCCCCAAAACTAGTAGCCATGTCCTTGCTTTTAGAGACCTGAGCAAGACTTATCCATCCATTTTTTTTAAAATCTAGGAGACAATGTTTGTCCAGACACAGCCCTGTAGGTACTTGCCTAGTGACTGAACAAGTCCCCGTGGAAATGGAGGGGGAGGTCTGATTCCCTACTTCACATGACCCATGAGAATGAATTAACCACATACCCTGCCAAAAATTTGGGCCAAAAACTATATGGCATTAAGCAGTCACTGCACGTAGTACAGAAACATCCCCTTTGAGACAGGACCAAAATCCCTAATCTTTACCCACCCTGTAAGGCTGTAGTCAGGTTTTCTTCCCTGTGCTTGCTCTGGTCCATCTCCACACAGTCTCAGTACAAAATCAACTGTACTTAAGCTACCCCTGGTAGAGGGGTTTCCAATTTGCCCTTAAAAATCCCTTAAATCTCCAGTGATGGAGTTTGTCACATCTCCATAGGCAATCTCTCCTAGAGCTCAACTAACCTTCATAATTACAAGGTGATGGCCAAGAAACATGGATGGGCTTGGCTCACTAAATGATAAGAAAACATAGAATCATAGAATCAGTTAGGTTGGAAAAAACCTTTAAGATCATCGAGTCCATCCGTTAACCTAGCACTGCCAAGTCCACCACTAAACCATGTCCCTAAGTGCCACATTTACACATCTTTTAAATACCTCCAGGGATGGTGACTCAACCACTTCCCTGGGCAGCCTGTTCCCAATGCTTGATAACCCTTTCAGTGAAGAAATTTTTCCTAATATACAGTCTAAACCTCCCCTGGCACAACTTGAGGTCATTTCCTCTTGTCCTGTGGCTTGCTCCTTGGGAGAAGAGACTGGGCCCCACCTCTCTACGACCTCCTTTCAGGTAGTTGTAGAGAGCGATAAGGTCTCCCCTCAGCCTCCTTCTCTCCAGGCTAAACAACCCCAGCTCCCTCAGCTGCTCCTCAGAGGACTTGTGCTCCAGACCCCTCACCAGCTTCATTGCTCTTCTTTGGACATGCTCCAGCAACTCAATGTCTTACTTGTAGTCAGGGACATCCTAGACATCAGAGAAGATTGCGTATGAAAAAGACACAGAAGAAAAGATAGGATTTTGCTTGTTAACGTCAAGAAAGTGGGCGAAGAGCTGCTGCAGAGAGGAAGGCTGTACCTTCAGTAGCGGGGCACAGTACAGGGAGAAAGCAAGGTCCCTGCCCACCAGTGGGAATGTTGTCCTGGGGTGCTTGGCCTGGGAATTCGTCATCACAGGCACAAATCCATACATCCCAGCCAAATGTATTATATGCCAAAGTAGACAATTTCCAGAGACATTAATGACTCAGGTTGAAACCAATACCCTCATTATTACAATGCTGAGTGCTTTACATGTCTTATTTGAGTCTTACAGATATGAATGTTTTTGTGTTTCTTTACATGTCAGCTTGGCAACACTTAGCAAAGACACTTCTTCTAAGAGAACAAATTAAAGCAACTTCAAAACAAGCCTGTTACTGCTCAACAGCCTGGGTCCCTGCCAGCAAGAAACAAATTGATGATTATTTAGCTGTGGCGGTAAAAGAGAATTGTAAATTCTCAGAAAACTTTTTTTTTTTTTTTCCCTGGTGGTGTCAACTTCAATATAAAAGTAAAGGTGGCAAGGTTGAAGTTACTAGCATCACAGGGTGCCTACAGGGCAGAGCAGAGGGCCTGGGATGGTTACATCTCCCAAGGCAGCAGGAAAAGCTGGGAAAAATCCAGGGGCAGAGAAACGTGCAGGTGCTGGCAGCAACCAAAGCCCGTGGCCGTCCCATGGGCCCCCAGCCTGGTCCCCTCCTCCTCAACCCATAGGGGAGCACACACTCGGCTCCACAGTGGCAAGTGCAGGATATTACACCCAGCGGTGTAATTTGTCTGGGACCCCCTGAAAAATGTTCGTACTGATGTAGATCACAAATGAGTAGTTTTTCCAGGCAGAAGGACAATTGCTTAATCTCTGTAGCCCCGCGGAGGGGACTGTTTCCTGAGGTGACCGCTAGAACGATCTTTTCATACACGCTATCAGGTTTTCACTATTATTTCCAAAAAGTCCTGTGAGATAGCAGAATGGGTTTGAAACACAGTGCTGGAATATAGAGAGCTTTCAATTCGAAATTATGGTTTGAGTCACGAGCTAGAAGTTCATGAAAAAATGAGGGAGTCTGAAGAGCTGAAGGTAGCAAAGTGCTCTGGGGAGGGAGGCAAGGAGCAAAACGCAAGTTGAGCATCGATACTTTACTCAGCCGTTGATATATGTGCTAATTGGTAGCATCCACTTTTTATCTCATCAAGGAAGTGTGTATATGTGCCATAAAAAATAAAAATCAATTGCTCCCTGCTATGGCCACAAGCACAGTGTCACGGTGTGCAGCAGCTGAGCTGAGCCTTCGGTTCCTCTTCTTGAGAATCCCAGGGTAGGGGTTGAGCCTCTCTAAGAGACTGCTCCCCTTGTCAACATCAGTATTTCAGCCTGGAGAAAATGTAGAAAATATCCCTTGACACCAATAATAATGGCTTTCGGTGTCTAAAAATAGCAAGAAGGCCTTTTTTTTTACTCCAGCTATATTCAGCTAGAGATAATTTGATGGTAAATCATGTTCTGACAAAGAAGAGTTAATCACTGACCTCAAAATTAGCTGTTGCCTAGGTACCCCTGGTCAGGCTCTGTTGACATTTACCTTGTGCAAACAGAATGCAATACCAACCACTCAGATGTATATTTAGGGCTTTAAAATGGCCGGTTTTCCAAAGTGTAATGCAATGGCTGGGAACGTGAGTTTAATGGTGGAAATGTTGACGCCCTCCTCTTCTGCCCACAATATTGTTTCATTCACATAACTTCTGCATTCAAACTGTTGGTTACCCTTCGAAGCACGCTCCTGGGGGGCTTGCAAGGCAAGGCTCTGCGTCAGAGCCTTTGCAATCTTCAATAAGATTGTGATAAGATTGTAAAGAGATTATAAAGAGAGTGGCGAGCCCAATGTGATGAAACATGATTTTGAAAAGCGAGTGATAAAG
Organism: Dromas ardeola; assembly: GCA_013398915.1. Classification (NCBI taxonomy): domain Eukaryota; kingdom Metazoa; phylum Chordata; class Aves; order Charadriiformes; family Dromadidae; genus Dromas; species Dromas ardeola. Next base: position 260,438 of record VYZM01016385.1, on the reverse strand, counting down.
AATGTTTTGCAATGGGTCCAGCAAGTCAATTACACTTTTCTTTTTTTTTAGCTGTTGACTTGATTTGATGCTATGGATATATTTTTATGAATAACAAATTATTTAAACACAGTTGCCCCGCTAAAAGGACACTCGTCCATTTCAACGTTTTTCATATGCTTCCGTAAAAGCACCGAGCCTTTTCTGAGCACACTGGCTAATACCTACTCAATGTGCCATAGTGGGGACCGTCGGAGCAGGGAAAACTCTTCAAAACAAAGCTGTCCCCATAAATACCCCACAGCAGGCGGAGTGGTGGCCGGTGCCCCCGGCTCCAGCTCAGGCTGCCTGTCTGGGTCTGCTTGCTGGACATGAGCTGCACCGTGCTCAGATTTGGACTAGAAATCAAAAGAAAGGAGAAAAAAGGTCCTTCCACTTAGAGGACTCGTGGTCCTGCTGTGACCATGGAAAGGAAGAAAATGTCCCCGAGGTGACCTGCCCATCTCAGCAAGAGGGCTCTAACCTGTGCATGCCAGGAAGACAGCTGTATGGCCCTGCTGGTGAAGTTATGGGTAAATGCTGCTCTCCGTGCCGCCAACAGGGAGGAGGAAGCTGAGGTTGCTGCTGTAGAGACCTCCCAGCCCCTCGGCACGGGGTGGTGGTGGCGGTCAGGGCAGAGGTTTCCTCACCACCAGACCATTTGGACCACAACGCCTCCAAAAGCGTGCCCATCGGTGGGGGGACGGTTTTGTGCACATTTGCCATCCAGCATGGGGACACTGATTTGAGAGCACCGATAGTCCAGGAGCAAACCCCACCTGGCGTGGAGGAGCGTGACTTTGGGACCCTTAGCCACCCTGCAAGCCTCTGCTCCTCGGGTGGGTTTCGGGGCTTGGATTTTTTTTCTCCCCCAACCCAATGAACCACTGAGAGGTGTTGAAAGGGCAGATGCTTTGTGCTGCCTCCTCCTGCCAGCCCACCGCTCTTCTCCTTGGGAAGCAGCCCCAGGTGCAGGCTGGCATGCCAGGTGGGGCTTGCTAATATTAGGTGTGAAGATTGGTTCGTTTGCAAGTTGGGAAAAGATCGCCAGTTCCCAATTTGCACCTCTGGGCTTCAGGCACTCCAGTCTGACTTTTTCCCGGTCTGCTTTGGAAAAGAAAATGTGTTAGAAGATCAGCCCAAAGATCTGCTCCGATGTCGGCCTTGTCACCTACCACCGCAGCACACGCTTGATGCAGTAGTGTGTGTTCCCATAGCAACAGAAGGAATTAATTTAATGATATTATTAGGCCTTATTTATATGCGCACACACACACTCGCACACCTGCACATTGTGCACACACACATGGCGAAAAAGAAAATGAGCATGTCCTACTCTTCAAGAAGATCCCTATGAGAAGTCAGTCCTGTACAGAGGTTCACGACGACCACAAGATCCTGATTTTCACCTTACAGGTGCAAAACCAAAAGCCAACCGACCAGCCAAAACAAACTCAGCAGCACAGCCCTATGGCAAGGGGGTCCAACTCCACAGCAGTGCTATAGCTGGGAGCGGGAATCACATCATCTGGAGGCTGGAGGTCCCCCCCTCTCGTTGCCCACCCCACGGTGCCACCTCTCGCCGTGCAGGTGGTGCCAGGCAGGCGGCAAAACCCCACTCTGCCTGCGCTGCCCACGCAGGAGTGGATTAGCAGCAGCATTTCTGTCCCATCCGAGTCTCCTTTGCGCTGCGGGAGGATGCTGCGCACTGAGCTTCACAGTGTCTTGTCTACTTCATCCCAGTGCCGGTGGCTTTGGGGCAACCTATGTACCATCAAACATGAGACAGAGATTTCCATAAGCCTCAAAGCACTTCTTTTTTATTGCCCTTCTGCTCTTCGCAGTTACACATTAGCCAAATAAACTTCAGGTAGAGCCTAGTCTCTCCTTCCATGTTAAACCACTGGTACTGTACATTAAAATATCTCACAAAGAGCTATTCATTGATGGTAAGAACAACACCTTTTATTCTCAGATACCATTCCCTGAGCCAATTGTTTAGTAACTTTGGTATTTAAACTAAATTGTTCAGAAAACCTTGTTGTGAATTCCTCGTGGGAGTCAAGAGATATAAAAAAACCAGCTTACTTTGTAAGAGTTTTCAAAAAATGATGTTCCCCTATCTTTTTGACATTTAAAATGCTAATGTGGCTTTGCTTATGTTTATTATCTAAGGGCATACAAGTGATTATTTTAAAATGTCCAAAAGGTCAGAGTTCATCTCTAGATAAAGGCATTTTGTAGACCATCAAGACAGACAACTTTCTAAATTAGTTAGCACTCTCAAGGTGAAAAATTTTATCTGAAAGTATCCCAGTACAATTTTAGAGATGAGCCACTCCTGCATTCCCACACGTCCCCGTGCCGTGCGCAGCTGCTGCCCTGCTACGGGAGCAGCGGAAGATTTCAGGTCTGGCTTGAAAAACACACGAAGCCCATTTCCAGGGGAGCATCCCTTCGTGCATTCGCAATGACATCCTTGTTGCTGGTTTGGAGTCGATGTGCAGTGCCAAAATCAAGCACAACCTTTTCTTGTGTGTGTATGTGGCACTGATAGACTTCTAATGGTGTTTTCTTCATTGGTCATCTCTCAGCTTTCTCCAATAATATTCACAGTTAAAACACATCTTTTTTTACTCTACCCAATAGATGATCTAATTGATCTAATCTCTAATAGTGGGGATATGCACCTCTATTATGTATCTGAACATTAGCAGAGGTGCCGGTCCAATGATGCTCTCATGGGTTGCATCAGATGCCTCCATTTCTAACCTCCCAATTTGCGCCTTTCCTTCCTTGTGCAGCACCAGGGACCTTTACAAAAGCTTGGAAGTGAACAGCTGAGTTACTGAGCAAGGGGGGGAATGTGATGCAAAGGTGACCAGCACAGAAAAACCTTCTGCTTCCTCGGGGACTTGGGCTTTTCCCCCCTTGGACCTCTCCAAATGCAGGAGCTGCTGCTCGGCAGCCTGTTGCAGATGGACAACCAGAGCCAGAAGTGCACCTGTACACAGGGATTTCATCCTTCGCTCATACCGCGTTGCTTTTGTAGGAACCAGAGGAGCCTGTGCTGTGCTGCCCCTGCATTTTCAAGGGCTTGCCTGAAATTCCTGTACAAGGATGACTTGATCTCCGTCTGGGCAGCAGCGAGCTGAAAGACAGCAAACCCCCATGGCTGGCAGCTCTCGGCAGGGCAGAGGCAGGTAGATGATAAAAATTACAGCTATAGAGAGAAATGCAGTCAGTGGGATGACAAGAGAAGGTGGGGAGGGTGTCGTAGGGCACATGCCCTTTGCAAGCCTCTGGCCCAGTGGCTGAGATTTGCCACAAACAGGTCTGGGATTTTATTTGCAGGATGTAGTCTCATGGACAGAAGGGAGCACAGGTTTTTCCCAGGTGGAAGTTGATTTTGCGTTGAAATATGTCTAGGTAGGTCCTTTCTCTGGATCACAGCCCCATGCCTGCGCACTCACAACGGAGCTGAATGCCTGCGGCTGGCAGGGAGCCTCAGTGCCCAGCAGCAGCAGTGGCTGATACCAAGAGAGATCTTAACTAAAGGGCATTTAACTGTGGGACTGGGCATTTCAGCAGACAAGACGTGGCCTGGGAGGCTATAGACCCTGGCAAATGGCACTAACAAGCCCCAAATCCCTCGGCACTGGGCTGAGCGAGGACAGACAGGGCTGGGGGCTGTGCCGGTCCTGGCGGGAGAAAGCAGGCTGCAGCTCTCGTGGACTCAAGATGAATTAGAACAAGAAGGAAGAGCTCACTCCTGCCCACGGAAAATAAAAGGCTTAGAAGAAAATGTGTTGAGAAGCTTTGCAGCTCAAGAAATCCAGATTATTTCTGATCATTTGGGGATTGCAGGGAAGGAAGGAGAGATGTGGGATGAATTTGAACACCCAAGGGACTTCATAAAATAACTCTCTGCCATACCAGTAGGATCCCACACAGGTACCATTGCCTTAATCATACTGTGGTTGGTGTGGAGTCTCAATCTCTGAACCATTTAGGGTTTTAAAACTTCAACTCACAGACTGCAGACCAAGAAGCATTAATAAACCATTTGTCCCCTGTGACTGGAAATAACGATCGTGTATTCTTAAACACAGAAGCAGACACGGGATCATCAGTCCTGTGTGTCTGCACCATGGATGCCAGCTATCCAAGCAACTGCACAAAGGCACGGGGAGCAGAGATTTGGGGATGTAGCTATCCCAGGGCAGCTTTTCAGGGGGCTTGGGTCTTGCCATACCACACGGTGCCTGAGTAGGGTAGCACAGGCTGCACCAGGAGGAAGGAGCTGCAAATCCTCGCTCAACAGCACGTGAGAAAAAGCAGTGTGTCCCAGCCACTGCTGCTACACCCTTCTCTTGGGAGAGCAGGGAGTCGAGATGCTGAGGCACAAAAGATGGAACCACCTTCATCAAAGCCGCCAATATAAATTTGCCTTTATTTTGGTCACTTCCCCAACCTGCTGTTACCGCTTTTGTCCTGACTAAATTGTGATTTCATACTTGGAATTCATCCATGCTCCGAAAATATCCGGATACAGAGAGGAAAGCACTGGATGAGTCACCAAAAATCCAAGCTGAAGAATTTAAGAATGCATTTTAATTATGTTTAGCATTAATTTAATGCTGCCTACAATGCTTTTCGTTACAGTCATTTATTTTTAGCGCCAAAATGCAGAAAAATATACTTTCCTTTATTTTGGAGTACTTGACTGTTAGCATATGCAAGATTCAAAAGGGAGACCCAACTGTAACCATCTCGATATAGTTTATAATATTATCGTTCCCCAAAATCAGTTGGGTCTTGCAAGGTCACAGGTGGGACACCTGAAAAACCCAAACAATTACATTGAAGAGTAATGGGAAAGGACAGCAAGGATTGAGGACGTCAGTGCTCAGAAATGAACTTGGTTCCTCATGCTGCCGAATACGAGGCAGCATAGAGCGAAAAGGCAAAGCTGCTGAGTTTCAAAAAGCTGTTTGCCGGTCACTTTTAAAAAACATCTCTGGTCATGCCTATTTCTAAAAATCTACTTTTGAACCTGATGGCTTAGCAAATAGTCGTCTCGTATCAAATATTCCTTTCAAAGCCTTAATGCTGGAACATGCAGTGCTGATATGGCTGAATATAAGCACTCAAATAAAGGTTATTATTTCCAGGTCTGTGGAAAAAAAAAAATGCAGCAATAGGGCAGCTGTGTTCAAAAGATGCTGAATAAACTTATTAAATGCTGATTCTGGTCATCTGTTCCCCTCTATTATGTTGCTGCAAGCCCATGAATCACTCCTTGCTCCAACAGTGCTGACAGCACCTTCCTTGACGGCCCTTCAGGGGCAACCATGCCCCTTTTCCAGGGATGCCAGTCCACCCCATTCTCTGCTTACAGTACCAGGACAGTGTTACAAGCAGCCGGTGTCAAAACCCATTCATGTAGTCAGCTCAGAGAAATCGGAATTTTGTGGTCTAGCGTCTCACTTTAATGCAGGTGTTTTGATCCCCTGTTAGGAAATCTAAAAAAAAAAAAAAGTCCTGATATTGTCCTTTTGTGTGTTCACTGAAGCCAGAAGCAGCTGCAGAGGGGTTTTGATGACTCCTGTCATTTCAAGCTCATGCTATACACTGCATTACATCGCACTAAACACCTTTGAGGTCTACACATGGTAACTCTCTTGTCTCTTTATCGGGGAAACCACCCCCAAAAATACATGTGTGGTGTGGAGGGAACCCAACCCGTGCCAAATGCAGCTGCTGTGTGCCCTGGACATTTGTTTCTTCTGATGGCCAAATAGGCAAATTCCTTTCTTCCAGCTAAACAAGATTCAAGGCAGGGTATGAAGAAAAAGGCATGCCCCACTGGCCTGGTCTTCAGACCCGTAGTCTGGATCTTCAGGGTTCAGTTGGATTTTGGACTTCTCTGTAATCATCTTCAAGTTACTTTCAGTCAGTTCATAACATAGCTCTTTACCTACCCTATGAATAATCTATGAGTGTGTACACTGCTTTTAGTCATGGCCACAGTCTGCTAAATATATGCCACAGAGCAGCTTACTTCATTGAAATCGATATAATTGCTAGGACATGACCAGATAATTGCTAGAAGCACGGCCAGCAGGTCGAGGGAGGTGATTCTGCCCCTCTACTCTGCTCTGGTGAGACCCCACCTGGAGTACTGCGTCTAGCTCTGGAGCCCCCAGTATAAGAGGGACATGGACCTGTTGGAGAGGGTCCAGAGGAGGGACATGAAAATGATCAGAGGGCTGGAGCACCTCTCCTATGAAAACAAGCTGAGAGGTTGGGGGTGTGCAGCCTGGAGAAGAGAAGGCTCCAGGGAGACCTTATGGCAGCCTTCCGGTACCTAAAGGGGACTTATAAGAAAGATGGAGACAAACTTTTTTTTACTGAAACACTGGAACAGGTTGCCCAGAAAGGTGGTAGTTGCCCCAACCCTGGAAACATTCAAGGTCAGGTTGGATGGGGCTCTGAGCAACCTGATCTAGGTTAAGATGTCCCTGCAGGGTGGTTGGACTAGATGACCTTTAAAGGTCCCTTCCAACCCAAACTATTCTATGATTCTATGATGTAAAGATGGTCGAAGGAAGATAAAGGTGACAGAAGTCACCCTTCAAGGTGTTCCATTGCCTGTTGGTTGGTTTGGTTTCATTCTCTCCCCTCCCTTGGATTTTTTTAAGTAGTTATGGCTGAAGGACATAGTTGAACTCCTTCCCTCCCAGTGCCGTGCCTGGCAGAGAGGAGAGGGAGAGGCTCAGCCTAGCAAGCTGCCAAGTGCTCTGGCCCTCCATCAGCAAAGCACTTAAGCATATGCTTGTTTGTAATCTTTAAGCAGCGCCATTGACAGAAAGCCCATAGTACAGAGCCCTCAGGATCCTAACCAAGGCTAAAAGACATGTGTGAGATCTTAAAATGCCTTTTTTTTTTTTCTTCCCAGCAATGGTGAATTAATTGCCTAAATGAAGAAACAAACTGTCCTATTGAAAGGCTGCCCATCTGGCCCCTCTCCTAGGTGTGCTAGGGCGAGCAATACGGCTTATCTATTTTGGGTTGTAATTATATAAATCTATAATATAATATAATTAATATAATACAATATAATACTGTGTCGTCTTTATAGCAGACAGTAATATGCATTGAAGGGAGGGCCTGAGAACAACAGCTCTAATTTTCTGGCTGCTCTGCCGTGAGAAATTTCAGCCCAAAGACTGAAGCTCAGCACAGGCGTAGCGACCAAAACCAGGGTTCTGGACATGGTGAGGGAAGTGCAGTGGGTATCATTGCCACCTATGCTGCCGCTGAGAAGCAAAGCTGGAAGCGTAACCACACTCTGAGATGGACGTGCCTCTAAGTGTTTCATAAACGTGCACGACTCCTGGGATACATTTCAGAGGAGAATGCACAGGGGCTGTGACGGGTTGCATGGTCTGGTAATTATTATGCCTGTGTGCACCATGTGTGATGTATGATGGATAATGTGTCACAGATTCTGCAGGATAAACACTCTAAATTAGGCACATTTTCAGCTCAAAATAACTGAAGGGTAAGCCAGACCACTCAAAATTCAAACCAAATGTAAGTCAGTGCTTTCCTATTGAGTAATCTTAAAAAATAAATGTCATTAACTCTTGATGATTCATCCTTAACCTGCACTATTTCATCCTGGGTTTTACTGACGTTTTCCGCATAGTCCTTTGTCTGGTTGTGGCTAGGTCAGCAATGCCTGTACTCCTTGAAACTATTTGTTAAACTATTGACCAGACCCTATCTTCTCTGTGATTTCGAAGTCACTAGAAGTCAATTTATCTAAGCAGACCAGCCTTCAGTGGCAATGGAACTAACTCCAGTTCAGAAAAACATACCTCCTATTTTCCTGAAGTTAAGTGATTTTGTTCTCAGATCAATGTGTGGTTTATTGAAGTCTCTGCTCTGAGAGCAAGTTAAGTTCCTTATTGCTTAAGCAGAAAGTTATTTCGTGCCTGGTCAGACTGAGCCTCAACTCACTCGACTCAAAAAATACCGTGTTCCTGTAGTGTTATAGTTAATGGTTGGGTGGGAAGAAATAAGAAATTTCTCTTGCAAATCCGTGCTGGAGTCTCCATCAACCTAAATACACAAGCCATCAGCAATGGCCACCTAAACCACCTAACTATGAGCCAGAGACCATGCTACTGGTCTCCTTTCCCTGTGCCCTCTTACAGCCCAGATACGTCAGTGGGCCCCTACTTCTGCCTACCCCACCAGCACGCCCCGGGCTGGGGATGCAAGGGGCCGGCATCACTTGGTGGAGACATAGAGAACAGAACAGCAGGGAGATGTTAGGACAAAAGAGTGTAAATATGTGAGTGAAAGCAAGTGAGCTGTCAACACCAGGCAGATGAGAGGAAGCTGTGGTGAAAAGAGGACGGGGAGAATAATTACATCACATTCCCACCAGCACCTGAAAGAAACACAGGATTCCCTGGTCTTCGTGCCCCTGTGCCAGGGAATACCAGGGAAACATCTGATTTCACGCTCTCCTTGTGGTTAGTCAGCGCAGAAGGTCACAAATGTTGGTTGCTGTGTGGTCTGAAGTGGTAAAGGCTGAGGCCATGAATCCACTGACTCAATTCTGGCCACAGACCACCTCAAGTGTGAAAATTGCACTGTTTGAGGGTCAACAAAATTGTCAATTGAAGGAAAACATGAGCAAAAGCATGAAACAAAAGCAGAGGTGTTAGCAGGAGAAGCAGCAGGTGGGACTTTGGCCCCTGTATAACACCACCCACCTCCTGGCTCTTGCAGGTCTCTAAGCAGTAACCCAAGGTAGGCAGACGATGTGAGCCTCCTTATACATGCCTGAAGTAGTCCCCTAACATACACAGAGTCTTTCATACGGTGGGGAGTGAGGTGGGGTTTTTGGATGGCCAGGAACACTGTAAAATGCTGATTATTTAACAATAAAATGTTGCTTATCTCAAGCAGCATTGTTGCAGGTTGGATGCTGTGCTACATACCAACCCTCACCACGAAAGGCAGCTTCTAGAGAGCTGCTTTGTGCCTCTGCGTGGAGCAGGATCCATGTTTGACACCAGGAGACATTCCTTATTTATTTTTCTAGATCACTTGCAGCATCTTTGTACAATGTACTATCGCTTACCTAGATTCCTCCTATTCCATATGCCAAAATATTGTTTACAAAAGTGATTTTATCCATCCCTGTGAATTAGCCAGCATCAGCACTGGGAACTAGACAGAAGATCCTCGAGTCCTACCCCAGAACCATCGCTGGACCACACTATGTCCGACAAGAATCCCAGCTCAGTAAAACTGACATTGAAGTCTCCACGTTGCTTACTGGCACTAAAAAGAAAATATTATCTGAACATCTAAGAGGTGCTAGAACACATGGTATCAACACATAAGCAATGGTGCAGGCTTCGTTTCATTCCCCAAGGAAGAACAAGATGGGAAAGTGAAGCGCGCAGAAAGCAATTACCAGAGAGCCAAGAACCTGGCCAGAGAAGAGGCCACGTCTTTTACAAAGACATTTCTGAGGGAAATGGGTCTTGTTGGTTGCATTTTCTAGAGTATTGAGTAAATGAAAGACAGAATTCGCAGTGTATTCCTTCAGTTATTCTTGCCAAACACAGGCTGAAAAATCAATGCTGTTACAGCTGACAAAAGACATCGATAGTCTGGGGAATTCTCAGGGTGTCACTGAAGATGCCCCTGGTTACACCATCACCTCACTGCTGTTAAATGCGGTGTTGCTGGACAACGTGAGGAAAATACTGCGCGTATACAGTATGGCATGATTCTATCCACGTACCACAGGTTTTAGAAGGTTTTTATGCTCACATTTTAGACCTGATGCTATTCCCACTGAATGCAAAGCAGTATTCCCACAAAGCTCCATGTGAGAAAGACTTGGCCCTAGATATCAATGGCCTTAAAAATGAGTTCTTACCGATGAAGCAGAGACAAAGCTGTGCGTACACTTTCCTTCTGCCATCCTGCTTCCAGAGTTGAAACCACCGCAGTCTTTGTAGCTGAAGCAAAAAGCACCTCCTGTCACGTTGATGTCATTTGAAAGGAAGGATGCTCTGCCCAGACTGAAGTGAGAGCAACAGCTGTTAGGCATGTTAAAGCGAGAAGCAAATCTCCAAAAACCACTTGAGGTTATTGGAAGACTATCTGAGACGGAGCCCATGGCGGAGCGTGGCATGCCAGGAATAAACCGCTGCAAAAGAGAGGAGGGAAAAGGGAGTGAGAGAGTGAGGAAGGGAGCGTGAGTGCGAGGAAGCTTACCGGCTGTGTTGGCAAAAGGTGGCCTGTCAGCAAAGAGGCTGTTTATGGTCTTGAAGTTTGGATTCCAAGAGCAAGTGCCTGGCGTGAGTCTGCACTACGGCCCCTCGAAGCAGGGTAAGGCTGAGAATACAAAACCCTGGGATCAGTTTTTGGCATAGAAGAGAACTGGAGGCTTCCTACCTGTGCTCCGGGCCATAGATCCATCTCAACATGAGGAGGAACTTCTTTACTTTGAGGGTGGCAGAGCACTGGAACAAGCTGCCCAGAGAGGTGGTGGAGTCTCCATCTCTGGAGACATTCAAAACCCGCCTGGACGCGTTCCTGTGCAACCTGCTCTAAGGTGACCCTGCTCTGGCAGGGGGGTTGGACTAGATGATCTCCAGAGGTCCCTTCCAACCCTATGATTCTATGTTTCTATGATAGATTTGTTGAGTTACAAACAGGTCAACGTGCAAAATGACCCAAAGCCGAGTGCAAATGCATGCTCTAAAATCACAGCACTTACAAGGAAAGTACTGGCAAATCTTTTTTTTTTCCCCGTAAAAAAGGAAGTGAGAAATAGAGAAATATTCATTACAACCAAATATCAAAGCACCTTAATTTCTTTATAGGGGTGCTCATGATTGCTCCATAATTAGAAGTCGAAAAGCATCCTGTACTTATGAAGAATGCATGTGTATCCTTCCCAAAGTCATAGCCCTTACATTGAGGATAAACATTTTTCAGAGGATTTACAGACTGATCCAATAATCAGCTCAAGTTAAATGGTTCCTTTGAGAAAATTCATACGGTACCAAACACTTTGTACTACTGACAGTGTTTTAATGATATTTTTATTTTGTACTGGAAAAAGTATCCTCTAACAAAAAATAAAGCCCTTTAGCTTCAGGGGATTCTGTGGAAAACACGACGCTCTTTCAAAATGCCTCCCGCCTCCTGCTGTGATGGAAACACAAGCCAGCCCGCGCTGGCCTGGCTCCGTTGCCTGTGCCCACGTGTTGACATACAGCTGCGCAGAGACCCAGCGATGCTCAGCCTGAAACGCATTCGAGCAGTTGAGAAGCACGGGTGGGATCTGGGAACGTTTTCCATCTTCTGCAGGAGAAGACCGGTGGGCCCACCTGCCTGTGCATGGGGGGGTGAAGAGCTGTCAGAGATTTCAGGTGGCAGCAGGAGCCTTTGATGAGGTTCAAGGGGGAAAAGAGATAATTTGCTTTCATGTCTCCCCAGGCTTTTTCTGAATAACGTTTGCTCTCATGAGGATGTAATGAAGTGTCCCCAGAAGGGTATTTCAGGACCGCACCCTCAGCACTCGCACCATACTGCAATTTCAGTCCGCGACAACCTGTTGAGAGCACAGAAAGGCTGTCAACTGCCTTCATCAAATGCAGCCTCTATTTCTACAGGCACAGCTAATAGCCTCTGACCCTCTGCTGGGGAAAATGAAAAATTAAACAGAAGGAAAATATTGGGGCATATAAACAGAGACATCTAGTTCCAAGTCTGCCCAAATCTTGCAGTCCAGAAACAACAATGAAGCAGCAAACTAATGCCTCAAGGAAGAATAAGCAAGAAACACATCCTTGAGCAGACTTCCCAGCTTCACATCTTCAACTACAGAGCTGGAAAGGTGAAGGGCAGTTTTGTGACTGCTCGGAGCAGGAATCGTGGCCCTGTGCTCAGCCCCACGATACTTGAGATGTGCAGAAGGATTTCTAAAATCAGCAATGGCAGAGATATGTAGAATGAAAGCAGGCAAAAAACAGATGTCTGTGAGTTAGAAGTTGTAAGAAAAAAAATGTAAAGGGCCGATCTGGGAAACAACTAAACCAATGCAGTGTTTGCGTTACCACAGTATGCTCTGCAGCCAACATTCAATAAATGGGAGGATGGAGGAGATGAGTGGTGATGATTAAAACAGACCAGCAGATTCAGTGATTTGTTGGACGCATATAGTATTGAACATCCAAACATGGGATACATGAGGTAGATGAGCAGTCAGGTGGTGTTTATATTGGCAGGTAAGTGAAGATTCCCAGTTGTGACCAGTTACTTCTGACCAAAAAAGCAGGTAGCCTTGTCTTCAGGCTGTGGACACTTTCCTGTGCTTAGGGCAGAGTGATGCTCCCCCAGGCGAGCGTGTGGCTTTTGCTCAGCAGGCTGCAGTGCCAACTAACTCTATCTAAACCCAGCCTTCGAAGGCAAAGCATTTAATGAGTGGGAAGTGGATGGGTCTGTGGACTCTCTAATGGTATAAATGTTACTGGAAAAGCCATTCCATAACATAATGTTCATCAGAGATCAAAGCCAAGGCAGCAGATGGAGAATATGCTGGCAGCAGGCAGGGGAGAAGCAGAGCTAAGCTTTGCAAGTCTCAGGGGAGTCAGGGAGAGCTGGTCCCTGGACGAGGCTCCAGACAGGGGTAGAGAAGTGACCACAACCCATCAGCGGTGGAGACACAGACAAGTCCTGTTTTGGTCAAAGCCACAGATGATTGACAAGCTCTGCCTGCTGACCACAAGCAGCTTGTTCTCTGCACTGGTTGGTGATAGATCAGAAGTCCCAGGTACTCCTGATGACTCGGAGCAGACCTGAAGTGGCATCTGCCCATATTTTAGAGAAGCATTGTATCAGAGGTGTGTCTGGAGTGGTTGAGACAGAGGTTAAAACTATAAAATCATTTCATAAGGGACCTTACTTATATGTCAACTATAATGTTATAGCTCTGGTCACTTATCTCACAACTCTGCCAGGTTTTATAAAGGCTTTTAAGGGACTTGTCTAATTTTAGTTTGTTTAAATGCAGGTGTCTTGGCTAAGCCAGTTGTATAGGTTCCTCCAAGGTGCCACAATGGGGAGCAATAAGCACCTGCAGAGGGTTAACTCATCCTATCCTAAGACAGGTGAGTGACTCGCCTCTGGAAGCCCTCCTCTCTGTTTACAGCCTACCTGGCTCTGATGCCGCTGCCATCAGGTGAGGGACTTCAATCAGGTGGTCCTGCAGACCAACCTACACCTCCAGAGAGCTGCTCTATGGGTTTCATGCAACACGCAGCAACACGTGCCTGCTAGGTCAAAATCTGATCACCTACACAGTGTGTCCAGTACACAGCCCCCTCTCCTACAACACCCCTTCAGCGGAGAGCAGAGTAGATGAGCCCGAGGCCTCGGTGGTAGCCATGTGCCGCACTGCTTGGTTACAACAGCATGTCCTGAGGCCATTGCACAGGACCAGCTGGAGACACTTGTTAATGAGAACGCCGGTACACCGAGAATGACAAAGGTGACCTTTGGAAATTCAAATTAGGCTTGGCACATGTATCTTCCAAATGACTGCTGTGACTCCCGCCAGGGTTCCTGTGGATGTGGGGTATGTCTCAACTGCAGGCTCGTTGCTTGTTTTACACGTGCTGTGACCCAGCCTCCTCCCCGCCACGGCAGCGCAAGCCCTTCGCTCCACATGTCTCTCTGCATGTTGGACCCATGCTCACACACTCAGCTGGGGCTCTGCGACACAGTGTGCTCCGACTTTGTAATGTCAACATACCCACTTGCCTGACAACGTGAAAGCAGATGATGTGCGTGTGCCCAGGCTCATGCACGGCTCTTCTGCAGTTCCTAGCAACTAAATTACGGCCTTCTCACCAAACTACTCTTCCCTGTACATCAGCTTCGCCGTTCAAATACACCCCACTGAGGTCCAACCCTCTGTTTTCACTCAGACAACTCTAGCTTTTTCCTTGTTTGCCTTTTCCCCTTTCCTTTTCCCCTTGCCTCACTGAGATGCATGCTAGTTCTGCTCACCCCTGGTGTTAAGTCCACCATAAAGGACTGTGATTTATGGGGAGAGAAGGGAGAGCAAAAGGAAGAATACCTAAAAAGCTCACTTAGGCTGTGCTGTGGAAAGGTTAGGAGAGTTTTGGGGAAAAAGGATTCTCTACCAGAGGACAGGTCTAACTCCTCCTTAAAATCCTGCCTCCGTTAGGAGAAGTTTCACTGAATTGTCCCTCTCTTGCTGAGCAGGGAGTTCATGATCCTACAAAATGTCTTTGTAATCTGATGAGAAGGAAAACAAAACTTCTCAAAATAGAATGCAGAGCCTTAAGCCCAGCATCAGGCTTCACAGACAGGACTTGTGACCATCTGAGCCTATTATCCAGTAGCTTGATCAGGGAAAAAACTGGGAAGAGTGTGGCACAGAACATTTATCGTTATTATGGGAGAAGTTGTTAGAGGATTTCTGGGCTGTGGAGAATGTTTGAACTTCAGTGGGATTTTGAGCACCAGCACTTCTGCAAAACCAGCTCAACGCACACTGTTGATAACTACATCTGGATGCCCAAATTTTGAAGGAAATGTTTGCAGCAGACATAAGCCAGTGCCACCTCTGCGAACCTGACACAGCATGAGCTCATGTTGCCTGTCACCTTACTGGCGTGTGTTAGTGCTGGAGGTGTGTGTGTGGGTGATGATTGAATTCCACTTTGCACAGGAAGGTTTGTGTCACAGAAAAAAAATGGCTCCTGATGCAGTGTTACAAGTAATGTGTTGCTTACCTTCAGAAGAATAAATAACACAGCCTGTAAGCAGCTTTTTCTTATATCTTAGAGACGTTTTAACCCTATTCAGTCAAGATATTTGAGATACAATAGCACATGCTTTAAGGAATGGATGCAGATAAATATTTTCTGAAAGCACTCACATGGAAGTCACCTGAGGCTGATTTTAAGCGTGTGAAGCTGCTTTTCAAACTGAGCTTTTACTCACACAAGTCAACGCGTACCACCCATCCTCCCAAAGCCAACAAAAGGCATTCTGAATATATTCCAGGATGAAGAGAGTGGGTATAATTAGGCAATAACATAATCAGCATTCGTTATTTTCCTTCTTTGAGAAACAAAGGAATCCCCCCCCATGTAACCAGAAGGGCTGTCATGTTTTGCATATGCGTGGGGTGCCTCCCATGTGTCCCCTGTAGCCCCTGCCCGGGAGGGTACTGGGGCAGAGCAGAGCCTGCGCTTGAGCTTAACCCTGCGGCATGGCTCATGTCACCCGAGCACGGGTGACAGCCACAGGGGATACGAGCCTCATCCCTCTGCATGTCTCAGCCCAGTGCTAATGTTGAGGAAGAGGCACTGGGAGGGAACAGAGGCATCAGAACCAAAAAGATAAAATCCCCTATGGGACCCGAGCCAGGCTTGTCGCTGCAAAATCTCTCACTGGGCACGCCAGTGAATTTTGACACGTGCCAACACTAGCTAATTCAAACAGGCTGGATCCACTTTCTTGAGAGTATGAGCAAAAAACTGCCTCCCTCCCCCTTGGACAACTCCAGGCAGCAGGTTGCAGAGTGCTGTCATAGCAAGACTAAAGACAATCAGAGGGGACCACTTTAAATGCTCTCTTACCTTCTTAATCAGACCAGCACTTGGCTTTCTCTAGAGGAAAAGATTTTAAGTGATGTCTACAATTTGTTCAAGCACTAACATCCTGTACCCAAGCAGATCACTTCTCAAGAATATGTTACCAAGACACAGAGAACCCAAGAGAGACGATACACACGTCTGTCGCTACCACAGGAGGTAGGGAATTGGGCAGGGCAGAGGATGGCACAGACTGCATTGAAAAAGGGGGGCTATGGGTTGCTGAAGAAAGCATTAAGGTTTTTCAAGAAAAGGATAAAATTTTCTTCAAGAAGCGAAAGCTCCAAAAGGATACGGACATAGTGGGCAAACTGCAACTTGTGGCACAGTTCTGGCTAAGAGAAAGGATTCTGAACCACAGGTGGTGAAGAAAGGGGAAGGGAAATCAAACAAACTACCAAAAAAATCAGAAGAAAAAGAAGGGAGCTAGAATAACAAAAGATAATCCTTACCAAAAAAAAAGGGAGTACCTGAGCTGTCAGGGAATAGAAAATAACAGTGCTCTCTCAAGGCCTAGGGTTTCTGAGAGGACCTGGAGGCTGCGATGTGCACACTATCGTGTACGTGCTGCGTGCTAAAAATGGGAAGACCACCACAAATACATAATCTGCAGCTACTGTAATACCTAAAAACCACACCAGGCTTTAGCGCTGGCAGCACAGCTACACCTAGAATGGGAAAATGCAAATGGACCATCAAAGGTGGGTTATTACATGCTGCTTGCCTGTTCTACCTTTATTACACTATCTCTTTATTCTTCACAGATGAATATATTCAAGAGAATGGAATTTATATATATAGTAAAACCCTGGGTCAGATGTGGCAAAAAGCATGAATTGCTCCTCCAGAAATATATAGTTATGTTGAACATTGTTTTTCATGCCTTTTCACAGTGCTCTCTCACTTGATTCTAATAGATTAGCATCTGTACCAGTTTTCTTTGTAGCATATAGATTTAAGAACTCCAGTAGGGAACTGCCGATTACCAATATTTGCAAGGGTTGCAAATTCAATGTATGATTTTTTTTTTTTCAATGTATGATTTTTTTTTTCCATTAATAACATACTGCGTGTAACATATTGCACTAGATCCATATTACTTTTAAATCACCACCAAAAGTGACAACTTGAATTAGATTTTCTAACTATGCAGAAGACAGAGGGAGGCATTTGGGAGCCAAGCACATTATATTTTTTCCCTATCAGGCTCCAAGTGATCAATCTGATCCAATCTATGCCAGAAAATGGAACAATACTTTATACATAACTTAACACTCGTGCAACTATTGAAGTATGCACTGTATTTGTACGTGTAATTATTCAGGCGGTACTGATAGGGTGAAAATCATACAGAGAATGAAATGATCTCCCAAGTGAAATGGGTATTTCCTCTTACTGTAAAACATGCCTATTTGACAGGTCACATTCTTTTGAGTTTATACAAGCGAAGGCTGGCCAGAGGCTGTGAAAGCCAGCAGAACCTCCCTGGGATCCTGTGCCAAAATCTCAAAAACTCAACACCAAAAACAAAGAGCTGCCACAAATGTCATCCCAGTAGTACATACAGCGCTCTCACTTTCTCCCCTCTGGTAGCTGCAGCTGCGTGCACATTAAAAGGATCCTATTTCAGGGTCACATCCGAGTCTCCCTGGAAAGGAACGAGAGTGAGAGAACAAAAAGTCAGTGGGCTTTGCACGCGGAAGCAAAACTCATAAGGACGGGAAACTACCAATGAAATTGTTGGGGAATAACTGCTCCGAAGAGGAGAAGTATAAATCTGAAGAGGCTCATAGAACAGAGCTTAAGCTGTTGGACTGGCATCAAAGAACCATTGGCTCAGAAATGACGGAGCCCTAACCTGATGTCCATGCCTCCGTGAACCCACAAGAAAAGAACACAAAGTCAATATTCTCCAGATGTACGTTTTAGTATTGTATTTCAGTGTAACCTTCAAATGTGCTGAAACAAACTAAATATATTTTGGAGGAAAACCAACACATTTCTCATAAACCTTTTATTTGTCCATATAGTTTAATCATTAGCACTTAAGAGTCAAAAAGTGCACCATGTGAGTCTTCAGAGCCAACACATTCTTTTTGTGTTTATACTTATTTTACATACTTTCTCCTCAGCTTCTGAAAGGGAGATATAGGCATCTATTCAGAACTTCTAACACGGCTGATAACTGAAATGTATTATCACAAGAAAAGAATGAAGTAGGCAGATGCAGAGGCAGCATCTCTGGAGCCCTTTGTACCGTTGAACTTGTTATATGGGTGATGAGAGTATTTTCTTTTTAAATTAACCCTTTACATACATTAGGCAGCGGATCTATTCAGCCTGTTGAAAGTTTATCACTCAGGCAGTGTTAAGCTGGAGTCCTGGTTTGTTTTTGTTTTTTTTTTTTTTTTTTTTTTTAAACAATTTTAGTAAAAAGTTTACTTTAGC
>VYZM01016385.1:220206-237868 GCA_013398915.1 Dromas ardeola | reverse complement strand
AAAAAAAAAAAAAAGACGACATACATGTTTTAAAGAATTCTCTAAATCATCAGTGTCATACATTTTTGGCTCCTGTTTCAGCTGGAAAAGCTAATTTCCCTTCTAGCTAGCTACTAAAATACTGCTGCTTTATAAATACTTTATATAAACAAAGCTGCCCAAGTATTCAGTACAACACAAAGATTTGAATTCTAGAGACTCACTTTCCTACCACCACGTACACTTAACACTTCTCTAAATCAGATCTTTCCTTCTAGGTTGAACCAAAATTTCATGGGGCCAATTAGCCTGTCTCATGGAGTAGCTAGCAGCAATTTTTGAGGACAGATTATTAAAACAGAACAGGTACTTAGCAATCCCTTCTCCAGTATACCCTCCTGTATTTGAGCAACCAGGATTTAGGATCTACCTCAGGCAAAATTTGAAACCAGACTACTGTTTCATGAAAAGGCATTTCCATAGGTTTTCACTGTTTTTTCTAGGATCTGACACTCACAGAATCCTGTGGGAATAATCCTGTGTTACTTGTGTCTGATGTGACATCCCTTTCATTTGTTATCATGAGCCTGGTTGCTCATAATTCTTACACTGGGAGAAATGTAAGAATTGCCTCCTCTGCATCATTATTATACAACCAAACGTATTTCATCTGTCTTCATACACCAGTTATTTTTTGATAAGCCTTGTCACCTTCTTATTATGCAGAGTTCCAAGGTCTTCTCCATCCTCTTCGATAATGCAGTGAGGACCAAAACTGTGTTTAATACCTGAGATATTTTTTTTAACTAGCTTTTCATTTGTCATCTACTATTTTAGCTACTGAAGACAAATTTTCTAAATACTTTACATAATAGCACATTGGAATAGTAGCCAGTGCCAGTGGCTAAAAAACAGTCAGAATGCTATTGTTAAATATTGTATGAGCATATGTGCATATTTTTGTGCTCAAAACTTCTCAGGCTAAGAAATTACAGCAGCAACTTACTGTCAAAGCTCACTATTTCCAAAAGCAATCATCGACCAGCCCAAATGCAATGAAGATTCATAGACAGATACTAGCATCGTTGCCATATTCCACAGAAGCCACAGTTATGACTCACTATCTGGGTGCCCTTCAAGAGACAAGAAGTTATTTTTGTGTGTATAATCTCCTCTTTTAAAGGGAAAAAACAAGGAACGATGCCTTTGAAGAACTGGAACACTCAAACGACGGCAGAACCCTTCTATAAATTAAATGCAGTAATAATCTTTTAGTTGCATTATGAGCATAAACTAAAGTTTGTCACTGTTTCTAAACCGGGATCTCTATTAAAACTACCAAAAAAACTTGCGTCTTTATTTTGTAGCCTTTGATTTTAATAAAATATGGTGGATTTTGGATGTTTCATCACATGATGGTTTGTCAGTTTTATAAAATGACTGCTATGCGTTATGTAAAATAGCATGCCTAATATTCCACCTACAACTGGAATATGGTATAAAAAGTAAAACGACTTCCATCTTAAAGCCATATTTTTTTATTTCATATTTAAATTTGTATTTTTCCATTTTACACAGCAATAAATTCAGTTGATTATACTTTGACTGCAATGCCAGAATTACTTACACAGGTATACTATTGAATTTGAGACAATAAAATCACTGGTCACCCACAGGGTTTGGCTGCATCCTTAAAACCAAGTTATATTTTACCAGGATGTAGACAGAATTTGCTAGGTTATATCATAGAAACATTTGGCCATTCTAGAATTAGAGAAAAAAGTAAAGCTAAAGAGTTTGCAAAAAAGTGAAGCCTTACTGCATAGAATACATTTTTAATTTTCCTTATTTTAGATTGTATGACAATTCCTGTTCAGGCTTCTTAATCATAGAATTCTGTGGCACTACAGTGGAATGTAAACAAATACTAAAAAATGTAAGCAAGCTACCTGCCTGTATAATTAGGATAAAATTTCTGAAATGCTTACCATTTTTATGCTTTTCTCAAACAAACCAAAACTGTTATTTCTAAAGAGTTGAAACTCTTCTGAAGAGTCCAACCTCTGCTATTATGCTCTCACCAAATCAGTGTTTTATTTTAGTTTTTGTTGGTAAACTGTATGACTAATACTATGGAAATTCTATCATATTTAACCTTTTCTTTCTATTTTTTTTTCCCCAACAAGAGTCAGAGTTTCTTCTCATTTTAACTATCATACTCTTCTAGTTTATTATAAAGCATTAAGCTGGGTGTTTTTCAGAACTGGTACCGAACATTAGACTATCTAAATTTATATCTAGATGCTTTAACAGTAGATTGCTTTTCAAAACACCCACAGCTTCTGCAGATACTTAAATTTATTGAGTTTTAAGCATTCAAGCTGGGACTCTAGCAATGGCATTTGACACTAGCACACTGTACTAATTTACCAATGTCACTAACAGCAAAAGACGTCACTTATTCAAATGTAGCTGGCCTGTCTAGTCCACTAGCAAGTGAACAAGTAAAAAAAAAAAGACCAAACAAAACAAAGCCATAACACTAATTTGATGCCTTCTCTATTTATTGATTTGTTTCTAAAGACATGACATTTCTGAAGCACTAATGAGACAAAAGTAATTTCCGTAGGCACAATGGCAACCGGACAGCAAAGTGTATTTAATTTTGAGCATTTAGTAACTAAATCTCAATTTTCCACCTACTTGCTTCAACATGATAAAAATATATTGAAAGAACCGCATGTTCATGCATGCCAATTTTGATTAATAACCCTGTATTAAGCTGTAACTATTTGTAGAGTGCTTGTATTATCCAGTCATTTAATTAAAGTCATTTCTCTAACACTATTCATGTAAAAATCTAATCCCCTTAATAAGTTTAGAATGTTACAATAGAGTCATGAAGGAGAGCACATTATTTATGACTTGGCTATCAGATCTCCGTAGAGACCTGTAGCTCTATGGCTTTCCAGTGAAAATTACATAGATAGGAACGTAAACACCGTGTCATGGAAGACAGCACCCTTGACATGCAAAGTACAGTTATTTTCATCCCACTTGTGAACAGGCTTCATGGTGTTATGGTTTCACCAAGAGTACCATTCCCTCTACAGTAAAAGAGGATACAGCTAAAATCTTCAGTTACAACAAAGATGTTCCATACTTTGAAGGAAAAGTGCGTGGTGATGCGCATAGCTCTCAGAAATAATAGCAGTTACTAGAAAGCCAATGTTTCAACATTGATTAGCTCTCCTCAAGTGTCTAAAGTATATCTAAAGGAGACAAAATGTACTCTGTTGCCTTGTTTCAATCCTAAGCAAATATATCTGACCTACAAAACCGTGGCAAATCCAGAGTTTTTGTTTGGGTCGTCTGTCCCCCCATAAATAATATCCCTTTAAATTACTTGCTGTGCTCTTGAAAGAGCCTTCAGCAGAATTTTCCTTCTGTATCTTACAGAGCCAACGACCAGCAAAACCTGGACTGTATCCAGGTCCCACAACAATCACCTGAAACTCCATCGGCACGTACAGTTTCGAAGGTTAAAAAAGAATAGACTCTCTTTACACAAGTATACATCTAAATGAGCATTTTACAATCCAAATTTGAAGCCACTTCTCTACCGTGCAGACAGAAGCAATATGAGAGAAGGTCAGAACACCTGATACAGAAAGGTGATCTCTGAGGAAAGATAAATCTTAAGTAGGGATAATTTACGCTGACCACAAACTAATTCAAAATTTAAAGACTGAACACAGAAAGGAACCTAGGGGTAGTACAGGACAAAACAAAACAAGTATCAAAAGAGCTCAGACACACACAAAAGAGGAATATTGTGTTTCTTTTTGGAAAGGAAAAGCTTAGACTTACTTTTTCAAATAGGATTACCTGAGGAAGACAGTTGTCTTAAATTGATGAACAGAAATTTATCACTTCACAGAGAAGACAGAAGGACAGGTTGAAGAAGGGTCCTGAGAATTTTCATTAGTAAGTATAAAAGGAGATGAGCTAAGGTGGCGTATAGTTTAGTACTTTCTGGTTTTTGCTAGAGACTGCTAATACTACAAAATCCCAAATTCAACAAAACCATAATATATAATGTAGAAATAACTAGATTTCCTGTCATATTTCACAGGAATTTGTTACAGTCACATTTTTAGAGGATATGATGTCAATGCCGTTGACATTAGGATCAAAATGAGACTTCATAGGCAAAAGTGAGCAACACCAGCCCACTAACCCCAAAATAAAATTAAAAAAACAAGTTTCAAGCCACAGAACTTTTGAAGTATTTTAACAGTGATCACTATAGTAAAAGATGCAATAGTTCTTTATTTAAAATTTGGAAAGAAGCAAATTTAATAACAGAACCTATTTCAACACATTAAAAGAAAAAAAGGATCTAAGACCAGTTATAAAACTCAAAATGTTTTTTTCTAGTCTTGTGAGATTACTGCATTATCCTTTTAATACACGACACACAGAAATGCTAAACCAGGTGGACAGCAGATACAGATAAATTAAATTTTTATGTGTGTCGCAGTGACAACAAGGTCCCCGTCAAGTCAGAATTGTACTGAATTATTGTTTTATAGCTCAAAGTGTTTTTTCAGGTTAAAAAAAAAAAAAGCCCCCTTTTTTAAAAAAAAAGGGTTTTCAGAGACAAGGGTTAAATTTCATCACAATTGACATTTCATTGTGAAGGTATGCATGCCACTATTACAGGCTTTTTTTTTACATCAATGGATGGCATGATACTTGACGTGTAGATTTTTGTCCAGGATTCAGTGTAGATAGGGAGGAAATATGGTGGATGCAGAGGTCAAATGTGAACATTCATGTAGTTAAAAATGTATTTATAGTTTTTAATTTCAAACAGACATAAATAAATGAAAATTATGATCTAAATCAGTATGAAGCAGATGAATGCTAACAGTTTTATAATATTGAGTATCTCAGTTGACAACTCTACCAAAAATGCTAGGCACATAAGCTTTTTCATCTGAAAAGCTCAGAGCTCAATATTGACAGACCAGATGAATGGGAAAAAGATAATTCTTCCTACATACACAGGGACCTGAAGCACAAGGAATTCAAACCCTTTTCCCAAGATCCCTGGAAAAAGCGCATGCTCTGCTCCCCAGTCTGTCAAAAGGGTGCTATGCAAGATGACTGAGCCAATCTAACAAGTTGCCACCAACCACATAAGAAAGTTCTGCTGCGTTTGACCCTGTGTCTCTGCCTCTCTAGTGCTGGCCCTGGTGATAACTGGGACTTTCACTGGTCTAAATAATCTCATTAATCTAACAGGAAACTGTTTGCTTTTTTTTGCTGAATTAGTTTTCTGCAGACTGATAAACTGAACTGATTTATGGAGCACAGTAACAAGTAGCAAAGCTTGCACAAATAACTGAGAAAGTACAAGATAAAGGAGGGAAAGAGCAGGACCTCCCCCTTTTGGTGGCAATGAGCTGTTCAGAATTGGCTCAGCACTTTTGTTAATTCTCCTATCAAATCCAGTCATGCTGTTACTTAAACCATAATACCAAACCATTCCACCTGTCAAACTTCAGTAGAGCATTTTATAAACCATCACAACATGGACTTATTTCCTTCAGTCCCCAGCCAGCTCTTTTCTGGGGAGTCCTACAACTCTGATCATACTGTTGCTTTTCCGCAGACCCTTCCCAGTAGTATTCTTTTTGAGATGTGTGACTGAAAATGAACAGAGCATTCGAGCCCAAAATGACAAAATGATTCATTTTATGTGGTGTTGATTCCTGATACTCTTTTGTCTTTTCTAGCCAACATGAAGTACCAAGTACTTTCAGGGAAAGTGCCCACAATGACTTTAAAACCACTTCCCCGGAATATAAAATGAAGATACTCTCAATAACCGTCAGCTTAGTCAAGCCATTTCGCATGAGACAAGCGCATAGACTGTGCTAAAGCCATTCAGAATCCCAATGAAGGACAATCATCTTCAGACAGAAGACAAAATTCAGGTAATCGATAAACAGCCTGACCAGTAAATTCCAAGAGAATTATCACAGGCAATAAATGCTGGAGAATCACAAAGTGCTTTGTTTAGAATATGGAGAGTCAGAAAGAGGAAAGATTCAAATTAAGTGAGGAAGACTAATCTTTAAAGCTATTTTTAGAATACCAGAACAGTGGATATATGTGAGCCAAAAGAATAAGAGAAATTAAAGTTATTCTAACACATCTGCATTGGATCAGTTAATCCAAAGTGGTTAATTATCTTCATCCCTGCTCTGAATCAAGAGCTAAAAGCAAGCTACTTACTTTTATTTTATTTAGAGGTATACAGAGGGTAAGATCATATATGCTTCTTACAGCTGTTAAAGAGTAGAGATCCAGTACAGGACATCTCAAAGTAAAATGAATCCAAATAATCACCAAACAGGAAAGAATCTCATCCATCACAGAAGCTGAGAGTTTTCAGTTAAGAAGGGAAGTAAGGTAGATGACTCCCAATTTAACACAGATACTTAAACCTCTGAGGAGCTGAAGCAGTGCTTGTTTTAATTATGAGGCATAGCTATCCTGTTTCCAAGAAAAGGAAGAAATAAAATGAATTGTAGGTAAAAACGCAGTACCTATTCAGACCCTTCTGGGAGATTTCAAATGGGAGACTAAAGATAAATAAAAAAAAAAACCCACCAACAAAAAGCAAGTTTGCTGAAGACTAGCTGCTACTCTGACAGAAGGTTGTCTAGCAAGAAGGTGCTCTATTGAAGTGCAGAATATGTGGGAATTTTTTTTTAAGAAAAAGGAAACCCGGACTGCCACCTTATTAGGAGAAGACAGCAACTAGATAATACACCTTTGTGATTTAAGCTTAGTGTAAACAGATGACAGAATATAAAAAATTTATTCACCTTTATTTTCCATGAATATTCATAACGATTCCCTGTTTTGTGAACAAATGCTTTCATTGAAGTTTATCTAACTTTCTGATGTGAAGCAATATATTGAGGTGCATATTTGAAAAAGAGAGCATGCAAAAAAAGCACTGTACTGTGAAACTATCAACATGCTTGAGAATCCAAGATAACTTGTAATTTCCAGTTGCTTGTTGACTAATTATGATGCCTTTTTATTCACCGTTTCCAGAGCAATGTCAAGAAACTATTTAGAGATTTTTGCATGGGTTTAATGTAAAAAATAAATACACTTAACACTCTAAACATCCTTTAGGTATTTACTTCTGCCTTTCAACATAAGGAACCCTCCAAGAACTCGTTGGATGTGAATACACAAAAAGATGACAAGTTCAGTACTAACCTTTACTTTAGTACAGTTATAAATAAGTGATAATGCAATGTTTACAAATATAAAGCAATTGTTTATCTAATCCTCCAAGAAATAGACCTTATACTAACAGTCATATGGAAGTACTGAATGAACAAGAGAATCGCTCTAAACTGAGGTAACAGCTTTCAAAAGTAACTAGGGTTGTATAACACTTCATTAAAATTAGAAAATGTACTCTATTTTTACTTTTACATTTTAAAGTGGTATTATAGATTAAAAATGCTCTAGTAGAGCATTTAACAAAAATGGAAAATATAGGGTGCTCCACTGTTCACTGAAATTTGCTTCATTACTTTTATCTTGGTGAGAAAATAACGTATATAATGTACATACACACAGAAACAAACAGTAAAAAAGCCCATATACTACTTGTACATAGCTGATAACTTGTAGATAGATAGTTGCTACTCAATTTTGATCGATACTTGTATGATGAGCGGAGTCTAGGTAGTCTTGATTTAAAAAAAAGAATAAAATAAAAATTACACATTTAACACCAAGGGAACTTTTGAAAACGTAGACTATATGACTTGTCTCTTAAGACAGGGCATATTTTTCAAATATTTAAGGAGAAGATAGCCCTGAACCATGCTGCAGGTATCACTCGCTAATTTGTTCTCCTGCTCGAGCATCATCAGTGCCCTGTGAAACCGAACAGGAGAGTAGACACCTACGTATGAATTAAAGCTGGTTCACAAGCACCGTTGCTATATTGCATAGGCCACAATGGGCACAGGCACAGCACTCATCCCGAACTGCAGTGGTGAATCAAAACACTCAATTCCCTGTTTGGAAGGCAATCAAATTTCTCGTAGTCCTAGATGCAAGAAGTACATTTGGAAAGTGATTCAGAGTGTATTTTTCTACAGTATTATTTATACCAATGAGTACTAGGGAACTAGGAACAGGTGCACTGTGTCAGCCAACAGTGATTATATTCTACTACAGTAGTCAAAGTCTTTCTTCACATGCATGATAATAGATTGTACTAAAAGTATCAAGCTCTGTTTAGCTCTGTTTAGCTCTAACTAAAATTCTACCTTTTTTTCCTTCACAGAATTTCTATGAACAAAGAGAGGAACTTCAATATCCTTCCACATTCTCCACTCCTCTTCAGTATCATTTCACTGCATCACTGTAGTCCCTGTTCAAGTATCCATTTTCTGCTTCTAAGCTATACTTATAGTTTCTAAATTTAGGCCAGAAGTTTCTCTTCAATATTTCTACAATTTCAGTAGTTCATAAATATCACTGAAGTGACATTGTAAAAATAGGAAATATTTCTTTTGGTATTGGCTTTATATATTTGACAAAAAAAGGACACAAGGTTTAAGGTTGTGAGGTGTTTTGTTTCAGTTTTGGTTTTTTTTTTTTTTACAATCAAAAAATGATATAAAAAAAAGATTTTCTTGAAAAGTGTGGAAATGACAGCAACTAACCTAAGCCTGAATTATATCTCACTGCTGATAAGAAACAAAAGTTTTAGATTGAGTACTTCACTTCATTATGAAAAGGACTGGGGTTTAATTGCATTTGTATCTAGATGGAACTACTGGAGAATCAAATTTGCCAGATTGTTTTCAATTTAAAATGCACCTAACATCAAATTAATACAAGTTACCCTAAATTTTCAATTTCTTCAAGTGCCCCTTGAGAAACAAGGAAATACACAGTCCAACAAGTGCAAGATGTGCCTCAGCTGCTGTTACTGAAAACTCTCTTAACCTAATCTTGAGTATTGTATGTTCATGCTATTTTATCTCTAAAAAGTTACTGTATTCTCCAAGGAAATTCCTGATTCAGAGCAGCATTTCAAACCCAGTAAGAGAAAGCTTCCTTGCTTCAAAATTGAACAACATGCCTTTAAAGAAGGGCTACATTTATGAGTTTTCTTGAAAGAACAATCGTCCAAACAGTTTTTAAATGTTTTTTAAAAGTTGCAGAACAAAAGCTGAAGAAAATTTTTAAGCTGTATAAAGATACATTTTCAGAAAAAAATTACTGACTATAAGATACCCTGTTTCTTCTCAGATCTGCACAGAAGAGCACATTTGGTAGACCTGGTAGGGAAAGATGATCTACATGACTTCAAGAGGAAGAGTGACAGGAGGCACAGATTTGCGTGCTCTATGGCTTTTACACTTCCGCTTTTCAAAACCACATGGAAATTACACTTGGGAAAGGAGAAAAATGAACATCTGACTACCCAAAACCCACCGGAATTATGTGTATAGTCTCTCTTTAATGTGTTAATTTTACAGCAGCGTAGCATGGGGAATAATTTACTCTAAGGGGGCAAGAAACGAACTATTATCTCCTACACTGTCAAACATGTCGGGAGATTTTGCAATTACAAAAAAGGAATTGCCTTTGTTCATAGCAAAAAATATTCCTATTATTATAAAATAATTTCTTAATAACCATTTCCCTTCAAAACATTCAGGGTTGTTCCTTCATATTTAAAAACAGTTTTACAGTTTGCCAACCTAATTTACTATTTTAATACCCATCAGATATATTTTATTATAAAACTACAGGCACATTTACCTACAAAGTGTAAGCTTATCAACGATGAACATGCGCGATGGTATCACCACTTTAAATGTATATAATACCAAATACCAAATATTAGGTAGTATTGTCTCATACACAATTTTAAATTGGCTTCGTATTATCCTGCTCCCTCAGCGCCACTGAGACATCCCCAGGTTCTGTCCCTACTTGGGTAAATGCTATATTCAAGGTTCCCTCACTTCATCAGCACAGAGGGTGGACTAGAGACAGTATAGGAAACAAAGCTGAGGGTTAAGAGATCACATACCCCAGAGATAAAAGTAAATAAAAACCCACCTTGGTGAAACTTTAAGATGCCTACAGTATAGGAAGATGTCAACTGGGAGGTTAGGACTTGATCATCTAAATTCTACAACTTGCTTCAATAATACTATGACATTTGGATAATATCATGACTCTTTTTTTATACTAGTACTAAGAAAAGATTCACATGATCTGGCCTATCACTAGAGGCCATTGTTGTACAGCAATAATCAACCCATAATCACACACAGTTAAATTCCTTATTTCAGTATAAATTAAATATGTGCACCTATTGTCATTTTAACATTAGAGTTATTTTTTATATTAATGGAAAGTTACTCCCTTCACAATAGAATACATAGAAGTTATTTCACATGGCAGATGTCCCTGGGGAGCAATCCTCCTAGAATCCCAGGGACACAATTGGCTTTGTTGAATATGGCTCCCATACTAAACTCTTAGGATTAAAGTATTTAAGAAGTACTTCACTGACAAGAAGCATTTGGAGCTTGACCTTCCCTTACAATCTACCATCACCTCCTTACCTGGTTGGAACAAGATGCAAAAATTATCTATAGTAACAAACAAACCGTTTAAAAAATTGCCTCTTCAGCTCAAAGCATCACTGACAAATGCATAGAACCAGTATGTAACAAAGACCAGACAACCAAAAAAACCCAAGGAGATACTTCTGAGGAAAATGTAGCAGACTTTAATTGTTAAAATAACATCTATATAAGATTCAATATGTTCTCTTCTTCAGTTAAAACATTGCATGCTGATTAAAGCTACCCTAGATCCTCTGACTTTAGTAACACCGATGGACATCAAGTGCACAAAACAAAGCAGGAATCAATTCCCACTTTACCTTACTCTCTCCAACAATCACCAGAAAAATAAAAATATAAAAATATCCTGCTTGACCTCTCCAAACTCCTCAAATGTTCACTAAAACAAATATGGTGCACTTGTAGCCTTCTCAGAACAACTAAATTCAGATAACTGCACACTACAGACTGAATTGCAACTTTGAATGCTTTTTTAATGAAGAATATGCAAGTCAACCAACCCTTTTCAAACTACCTCTTTCAAAAGTAATCACAGCAAGAAGAAATTGCCTTTTAAACTCAGTAGCTTCAGCACTTTGTGTTGGGATAACTCAGCATTGCTAAGAATTTTGAATCTTGGCACTACAAAAACTAAAACAAACCCACAAAAAACCAAATCAAAACACCCCCAAAACCACAAACCAAAAACAAACAAGCAAAAAAAAAAACCCTAAAAAATAGCCCCAACCCCTCAAAACCCTAACAAACAAAAAACCACAAAAAAAATACACTTTTTTTCAAGTTACAAGGGTGAAGTAGGAACCCAATTCTTCTGCTATGCAGTGAATCCCCTTATGCATTAAAAGCAACAGAAGTATGACTCTCAAACAATTTAACATCAGAGTTTCCTAATGATTTTTCAGGCCTAATGACAAAAGCAAAAACAGGCTAAAGGGATAAAGAAAGAGAATACTTACAAATTTATAACCCTATCCAAGTGGTGTTTTGAGCAAAATTGCTGGTTGCTCTTGTCTTGTTTATGCTGACTCTGTCCCAGCTGAACAAACCTGTGAAAAGCAATAGACAGGAGAATAAATCAAAGAAATAAAAGAACTAACCCAAAAAAATTCACCAAATGAAAGAAAATAGCACCAAAAAATGAGTCTTTAAGTCATGTTATATAAATCACTGATCACGATCTACCTGCCTGGTAAATAAGAGGGATTTCTAAAACTTTATAGTGGGTGCATGTGAGAACTCAGAAGCTCCTTTCAGCTTGAAAAAGATTTGCCTGTTAATTGGTGTCACCTAGTATGTCATAGGATAGAAACAAGCCTCTGCCCCTATGAAATAGGCAGCCCGCCACAGTCAACTTCCTATGTCTTTTTCAAAGCAATCAGTCAGATGAATAGCCTATGGGAAAAATCAGCAGAAGAGAGAGAAAAGTCTCTCAAGTTTCAGGTTTAAGTCAGTCCTCAGCCAAATTCAATCTAGTTTATTCAGTTGAAATGCTGTTCATCCAGATCACTTATTTACAAGCAAAACCTTTTGGACAAGTTCCCCCATCTCCAAATATTTGCCGGAAGACACTGAAGTTGGAAAATACTGTTATGGCTTTTTTTCTTGGCAATGAATTGGAGGAAAATTTAAAAAAAATAGTTAATCACTAATCTTATTTACTTGGTCTAAGAGGAAAAGTCAGAGGGTTTCAATACATGTATATGCAGTTATCTCACACTTGAACTCAATTTGTTCACTCTCCAACACATCTGAAAACAGAAGTAAGTGTTAGTTGTGATTTAATACTTCAATTTTCTGAGGCAGGGTGTTTTTCTTAATAGTTAGCTTCCATTTAGCTTAAAAATAGTCCTATTTGTATATTTCAGAAATATTTACTGCACTTTAACATGGGACAACTAACAGTGCAAAAGTAATCACATGGAAGAGTGTACAGAAGACAAAGGAACAATACATTCCTAAACAACTTATTGTGGCTTTTCTTTCTGCTCCATTCAGATTCTATACTGTAGAAACAAAAGCCTCAGAAACATGCAACATCACTTTGGATGCTGAAGGAACAAAGACTTATGTTTCTAAACAAGAGTATTAAAAGTGGAAATTAATATAATTAAGATCTTCTAGTACAGGAGCTTGCTATTGAAACAAGCTTAAAAAAACAAATCAAGGTAATCTAAAGGTGTAAGTATTTTTATTAATTGCTTCAAATTATCCAATATTCTGAAACACACAAGGCCTAAATTAACGCAAGCAAGTTACCAGACATCAATAAGATACCATGCACAATTGATCTGCAGTATAAATCCTCAAATTATTTGAGGAACCTCCTTGTCCCTTCCAACCTCAACCAAACTGTGCTTCTGTGATTTCTGTTTTGATGAGAATTAACACAAGTTATCTCAGCCATCAGGGAAAATGGGCTGAACAGATTAAAATTACTTTTCATTTGCATAGAGACTTAATATAGATCAGTTGACGTAAAGTAACTTAACCTGAGGCATTTTAAATCTGTGAGTGCCTGATGCTAATAAAGAAAAAAAATACATAACATGTCCAATGATGTCAAGTAGAGTCATGCTCATATAACTCCACTTCCCTTATTACAATAATAGAAAAAGACTCGAAGTGAGAACTGTAATCATACTGTGAAATAAACTGATGCTATTCTCAAACGATGTACATTGTAATAAAGGATGTCAGTAAAATCTATACTTTCCATCTAAATCAGCACATCAGACCATAAATAGCACTATGTCTTGTTAGCTAAAAGAGGTAAGGAAATTGTAATTGTTATATTTTTAAAACCTGCATTGCTTGAGGGAAATGAAATAAATGCAAGCTTTTTTTGTCCTGAAAAGGATATGAATAGGGACCTTCAAAGCCCCCATGGAGTTTACAGTGCTACTGTAACAATAGACTGAATAGCAGGTCAGCATAAGAAATTATAAAATGGGAAGTAGTTCCAATTCTGGATGTTATCGCAGAGTTGCTCATCTGCACAGGGACTTGTAGTAGACACCAGCTCACCCTGGGCCATTTCCAGAACAACAATAACTATCCAGTGTACCAAAGGGTAATTGTCAATTTGGCATCCATTTTCTAGTGGTTAACGTTAAGAACCGAAGTTAGAGGCATAAGTGAAGTTAAAAATTTCAGAAATAATGAGAAACATCCTCCTCAACCCTTTTCAAGTGTACTATCTTCAAATTACTCAGCATGTAGGAAATAGGTAGAAATGGGAATTTCAAAGTACCAAAGAGTGCAAGAGAAGTAGCTACTTCTAAAGAAAAATTAATAGAAAAAACCTTTTAAATAAAAAAAAAAAAAATAATGTTTTGAGAGGATGAATGAACTAAGTCAGGATTAATCATCACGTATCACCAAAAGAGAATATATCATAGTGAATTAAAACTTCCCTCACACATTGAAGAGGTTTCAAATAGAACTGCTATTACACATTAGAAAATGAAAAAAATGTACACAAGCCCATTTCAATGCATGCCTTACAGGTATTCACTTCAACATACACACAGTGTTTTTCTGAAAAATGACATGTAGTTTTCTTACACCCCTTTTCTCAAACTCCATTAACTCTGCATTCTAAGCAGGTGTTTAGACCTGGTTTATTAAGCTAATACAATTGATTTGCACTCCTGGTATCTTGCATAAGCAGTTGCCCTCTTGGCAACAGCATTATAAATCTTTAGAACTAAGAGGGTCTTCAATTTGGATCTAAATTTCTCCAACTGATCTCCAGTACTGAATTCCCATTATTCTGACTAGTTTTTGAAGAAAAAGACTGCAGTTCAGGAAAGAATCTCCTCCACCAGGGAACTAAAGTAACTTTTCAGTTCAGTTCTAGTTCATCTATAACTGAAATTATTCTAGTTCAGTTTTGGTTTGAATTAAGAAATTAATTTGAACCTTTTGAAATTTTGTGATTTAAGAAAAAAAAGATCTGAACCAGGTTCTTTTTGGCTCCAGTGTTATTCTGTTACATTGAGGAGAGAATTTGAGAACAATAACATACGTGTATGTTTTTTAACAATGGCAACACATAGCCAGAGCTCTGTGTGGGGTTACGGCAATTCAGAAACAGCATTCCTGATACAATGGAGTCACTGCCTTTCGTTGGAGAGCATACTATTAATTTGCTGTTTGCTCTTGGGGAGCTGGTAGTTCATGGCTCCTCTGGCACGGTGACAACTGTCTTGTACAGGATAAAGACCAAGTTATCCTTGAATAAAAGCAGAAGTTTTTGTGTAGTTGGAACTGGGAGGTGACAGCTTGATGCTTGCCCACCAACTCCTACCTCCGGCTGCTCACAGTAAGGCAGCAGCTCCAGGCTCCTGAGGAGAGCCTGCCGGCACTGTGCAGCATGCACAGTTTACCTCAAAGTGCAGGAGCTGAGTGAGAATTTGCTGGACCACCTAAGGAGTTGTAGTTTGTCTTGCACCATGCTGTCTTACTCATTTCCTGTACGTATGGTTTGAATTCACAAAACCATTTATTAAGAACAAGTGGCTGTATGATTCTGTTCTACATGCACCATGGCAGCACATTATTACACATACTGTGTTTAATGCTGTGCATACATATAGACACACACACAAACCCACACACCACATATATTTGCATGTCATTATTTCATGAAACTCCAATAATGGCAAGGGCCAAACTGACTTCTCCCTCTCCTGAAAGTACAAATATGTGTCACTTAGATATCCATGCTTCTACAGCGTGAGTAATTCTGACCTCTTTGCTCAACTCTTCTCCTCATAGTCTATACCAGATTTAGTAATGGTCTCCCTGTCTCCCTATCAAATCCACAATTTTTTATTTCAAGCTCAGAAGACCAAGATGTTTCAAGAAAAAGGCTGAATATTATTCAGAAAAATAATTTTCCTTGAACGCCAAAAGCCACACAACTATTTAAATTTGAGTAAAAGGTAACAGTTAACACATATCTCTATGAATAAGACATTATGTTAAAAAAAGACTTCTGTTGTTTTGTGTGCATTTTTATAGAAGAGGCTATTTCACTTATGACTGATTTGAATTAGCATAATTAGCATAATTCAACATTTGAAAAATGCAAAAAATCACACATTACATAGCTTAAAACCATGTAACCACTCCTAGTACGGAATTTGCTTATTAATTTCTAGGACTATATTAAGTGACAGGTATTTCTGCTGACACATCTTTCATTTGATTTAAGTTCTAAATTTTGCATTGAGACATCTGCGTAACTTCCACTGAAATCAGAGCTGGCACAGACATCCAAAACCAGTTTGATTTTAAAAACAGAAGAGTATATATAACCAAGTATCTCTAAGATTTATAATTTAAATAAACTTAATCAAAGGCAGCACTTTGACAAGCTGTATTTAACTAGCTCAAATTCTCTTTTACTGATTACCACTGGAAATTTATCTCACCTAGCGTATATTGCAAGATCGTCTTCTGAAGGAACATCTGAAAGATTGACTCCATACACATCTTTTGTTGATTGCACTACATTCTGGAACATAAGAAGAAAGATTCAGACCGAGGATACAGTAACAACATCCAAAGAAAAGTTTGCTTTTAAGCAAGGAATTCTTTCTAAACTTGAACATAATTTCTAAAGAGCAGGCAAAACCAACCAAGTTTCTCATACACATAGTAATCTTAGCCTGTGCATGTTGTTTTTTTTTTTAAATAAAAATAATTTATTAAAATATTCTTCAAGACATTTGTTCAACAAGTAAAGGAAAGGATTCTTGAAACATATCAACAGATAAAACAACATATTAGGAGAATAAATTATATTTATAGAACATATAATGATGTAGGTATTAAATTCTGTTCTGTGTTGAAATTTAATACAGAATAAATCATACTCATTCAGAACATGCTCCCACATTTGCTTTCACATTTTCTGCTGTCAATTCCGAAATAATTACAAACTTCAGGTTGAACAAAACTATTTTTATTTTATACGTTACACAATCATGTCAGTCAACTATAACAAGGAGCCAATGCACACGCAATACTTCACGAACTATATCTAATGATTCCGTGTTAAACTGAGGGGGTTTACTGACGAGACACGTGTGACTGCAAGTCAGTCAACTGTAAAAATAGTTTTCTTTTAGTTCAGAAAGATCCAAAGCCAAAGAAGAACTTTGGAAAGATATGTCCTGCCCAGAAATACAAAAGCATTGTATTGTTAACTTCTCTGAGATGTGAATAGAAAGGAACTAGCTGTTGGGGTTCTCCCCTACCCAGCCCCATAATGGTACAATTTTTCTCTACACTACCATTGCTGGTGTAAAAAATACCAAAATTCAAATCCCTCACCAAACATCCAGTCATCCTTGAACAGTCATATTTACTCAAGAACGCACCTAAATACATAAGCTTACAAATATCAACTCTTTTTACCCACAAAAATAACCCACACTTCTGTTTTTCACCCAAACTTCTAGTATTTTCGAACGATAGTAAACACAATCCATTTTCACAAATAAGAAAACAGTAAAGTGCAGACTAACAGTGGTTAGAGTGCTAATAAGTTAGAATCATAGAATCATAGGGTTGGAAGGGACCTCTGGAGATCATCTAGTCCAACCCCCCTGCCAGAGCAGGGTCACCTTAGAGCAGGTTGCACAGGAACGCGTCCAGGCGGGTTTTGAATGTCTCCAGAGATGGAGACTCCACCACCTCTCTGGGCAGCCTGTTCCAGTGCTCTGCCACCCTCAAAGGAAAGAAGTTCCTCCTCGTGTTTAGGTGGAACTTCCTACACTCAAGTTTGTACCCATTACCTCTTGTCCTGTTGCCTGGCACCATTGAAAAGAGCCTGGCCCCATCCTCCTGACACCCACCCTTTAAGTATTTGTACACATTAATTAGGTCACCCCTCAGCCGTCTCTTTTCCAGACTAAACAGACCCAATTCCCTCAGTCTTTCCTCATAAG
>VYZM01016385.1:199521-220198 GCA_013398915.1 Dromas ardeola | reverse complement strand
ACTGGACACAGTACTCGAGGTGTGGCCTCACCAAGGCAGAGTAGAGGGGGAGGATGACCTCCCTCAACCTGCTGGCCACACTCTTCTTGATGCCCCCCAGGATGCCATTGGCCTTCTTGGCCACAAGGGCACAGTGCTGGCTCATGGTCATCCTGTTGTCCACCAGGACTCCCAGGTCTCTTTCCACCGAGCTGCTCTCCAGCAGGTCAGCCCCCAACCTGTACTGGTGCAGGGGGTTATTCCTCCCCAGGTGCAGCACCCTACACTTGCCCTTATTGAATTTCTTAAGGTTTCTCTCCGCCCAACTCTCCAGCCTGTCCAGGTCTCTCTGTATGGCGGCACAGCCTTCTGGTGTGTCAGCCACCCCCCCCAGCTTTGTGTCATCAGCAAACTCGCTGAGGGTGCTCTCTATCCCCTCATCCAAGTCATTGATGAATATATTGTCAGTTTAGCTAACAGAGGCATAAAATAGAATGTTTGTAAGCTTAGGCTTTTAAGTGCATTCTTCCCTAAAGTTTCTTTTTGAAGTTAAGCTAAACTTGAAAAAGAAAAAAAATAAAAAGTATCTGAAACATTTCTATGGTTTAGCTCTTCTAGAAAGTAGACACTTATTTAATCAACTAGGTATATTAGCACCTTTTCCAGTCATAGTTGTTTTGTTTCTTTTTACATTATGCAGTTTAGCCATCAAGCTTTGAAACCCTCCCTTACAGGTTTTCTTTTTAAACTTTTAATTACATGTGTAGACGCAACAAATAATTGCCATTTCCAGAAAAATAATACCAAAACATTTCTTGAAAAGCCTATATTTGATGCTCTGTTTTTTCCTGGTAATGGAAAAATAACACTTCACAAGCTAAATGAAGATCAGCTGGTGAGCATGTTAAAATCTGATGTCTAACACAATCTTTAAAATTACTAATTTTTATGTTTGGTTTCTGAACAGACAGTTTCCAGAAACATCATGCCCTCAAAAACAATGCATTTAAGAGAAGCTTTGCACTTTTGAAGAGAATAAGCAAATTTGCAATGGTAGGCAGACATTAATGATAACCCAAGTTAATTGCTAACATAGCAATTCAGCATAACTGAATAGGTAATCCTTTTCAGCACTTTTAATTTTAATAAGCAACGACCCAAATTAACAATGCAAATTATGACTAAAATCCAATGCATGAAAAGGTGGTAATAAAATGGAAAATACTTCATGTGCATTACTAAAAGAATCAGAATAGCTCACCCAATTGTAAGTCATTCAAATTCAATGCTACCTTAAACCATATTTTGTGTTTACATGCATCTTTCATTTTAGCATCTTAAAAATCTTAAAAAGATATCTTGGATCTGAATGTTGAAGTGTGTTCAATACACAGATAGAAAAACTGAAGTGAGGTAACTTGTGCAATGGTAAGAATCAGGAATAAAATTTCAGGTTGTATTTCTGTTATTAACCATGTAGAAGCCATCTGTGTTGCTGGAAAACAGGTACTCTATCATTCAGAGATAATGGAAAATTTTGAGATAAAATATCGTGCATAAACAGAAATAAATGCACTTGTATTGGCATAACAATTAATCCAAATTGCCCAAAATTAATACCTTCAATTGTCCAAAATAATTATTTTATTGAAAATACTTCATTTAGGTTAGGAAGAAAACAGTGCTGCATAGAAGACTGAAGATCCATTATCTGAGAACAAACAACCCTAGGCTAAAGAATGAATGTAATGAAAATTGGAATTGTAGCAGAAAAAAGGGCAGTTTTATTCTCTGTTGCCTATCAGGCACTATATTTTATACTGACTAAGGTCATAAATACTGAAGTTTCTTCAGAAGTGATAATGTGTACAAGCACAACACTATTAACCATTTAAATTAGCTGTGACGAAAACAAACAAACAACAAACCAACTCCCCAAAACAACATAATTATTTTGCAAATTTGTATAATCTCCATTAGCACATCCTTTTGCTAAGACATTTTCAGTGGTACCCAAAATGGCTATCTACAAGAAAGAATTTGAAGACATGTTACATGAATTAACAAAATAGATATTTCCATAATACTTCATACAAATTAATATTTTCATTAAATTAGGACCCAAGGGATTCCAACAGAATTAGAGTTATCCTGGCAAAAAAGATAAGTAGGACGCAACTGAGAATACACATCCTTTTCATATGACTGTGTATACACAATTTCACTATTATCCTGCTATTATTTTCAACCTTAGTAGCAGTAATAGCATAGAACCAATGTGACAAAATTATCATGTACATTTTTTGAGTTACTTGCTTTTTTTTTTTTGGAAATGTCAGACCATACAATTATGAAACAGCAATTTAAAAATCTTCACATAAATCAGGTTGGAATTTAGACAGATTGAGCGTTAATTTACAGTTATATCCACTGTGGTATCATTCAGAAGGAATAGATTTCTAATTGAAAGAGGTGGTGCTCAGGACCTCAGATCTATACCACATGTCTTTCGGGGGGTTTGCTCCAGATTAGCTCCCATGGACTAAATGTTGATTAGGTAAGTAGATCAGGTACATTCCTGGAGAAGCATCCAGGAATGCTGGATTTAGTTTCACCGAAAAGCAACCCCATTTGCATGCTGCAAGACCACA
This sequence comes from Dromas ardeola, assembly GCA_013398915.1. NCBI lineage: Eukaryota > Metazoa > Chordata > Aves > Charadriiformes > Dromadidae > Dromas > Dromas ardeola. The sequence goes on along the minus strand of VYZM01016385.1, from coordinate 217,568 downwards.
TCATGATGCAAACCAGAGCATGGTAAGGAACAATGAACAGAAGTGCACTACTGCTCTGAATTAACACACTAACATATATATATTTTATGGTTAGTATTATGGACTACACCTGACCAGAGTACCTTTCAGATGCCATAGGTTTCCAAAAGTATTTTTCATTTTTTGAAAATGTTATTTTTCTGTTGTATTTCACTATTACATGACAAGAATAATAGCAAAGTTTTACCATCAGTTTTGCTAATATCTACACAAAGAAAATACATTGGAGACTCTTTTCACTTAATTTCTAAGTGCTTTACTTCTGACTGTTCTATAACATTTACTGGTTGTTTTAAGGAAATGTGAACTTTAAGTCCATTATTAGCCTTCTTGCCTACCACAGTCATTTCTTACCTCTGTGATTTTTGTATTGTCTCCTGTATCAGTCACCTTTACTGGAGTTGAACGCTGAGAAACTGCACCTTCATCTTCTTTGTCTGTCCCAGAATCATCTTCAGAACTACTTGACACAGCTTCCTCACTTGGGGGTGGTGGAGCACTAGCAGCTGTTTTGCGCTGCAGCACAGTTTCTTCTCTATTACTTTTATTCCTATTATGAAAGGCAATGTGTATTTATGAAATCAGCAAGATATTAAAAACAAGTGTTTAAAATTCCTAATTTTTATTACAATCTTACTGAGCAAAATGAATGCTATCCTCTGGAACAACTTGTTACTCATCTTTTTAATCCCCAAATTGATTTACTTTTCATCAATCTCTTCTTATTCCAGAGCATTTCAAAAGAGCTCACAGGATTAAGGCCAGCTTTTCTCAACCAATTCTCTGACTCTTTACTTAAATCCCTCCCCCAGAGGGACTGACTGAATGAAAAGGAATAAAAATTAATTGAGACATATCATCTTTGGTTTTGATCTGGGAAAAAGTTTCACTTTCTGATTAACATTATCCACTCCACTTTCTTGTTCTTGGGCTCCAAAATCTTAATCAAAATGTCACTTTTTTTCCCTTCCTTTTCCATACCTCTCCCCTCAATTTAGTTCTTTCAGCATCCACATTTCCTTATGCGGCACCTTTGTATTTCTTACTCTATAAATTCTAGTCAATATAAAGGGGTGCTTTAATTGTAAGAATTCTTCAAGATACAGCATCTGTATTTTCATAGGCTAGCAGCGGGTTTAGCCATACAAGCTCTGAAAGGTATACGTTACTTTACCCATCAGAAATTGTACCACCCTTACATCCTCTACATCCTTTCCTACTGTCCATAGAAGGGCATCTGGTTGCAGTTTCCTCTCAGACACTGTCATAATCTTTCAGGGACTCTGGAGGAAGAGGGACTGGAAGGCAGGCAATGAATATGTTTATAGGCAAATCAGTTCTGGAAACAGGGAAGCAACGTCTCCTTGCTGAGGTGACTGTCTGTACATACACTGACATTGTGTGTGACTTACCCTGAAGGAAGGCCCTAGAGGAAGACAGCATCATGCTAAGAGGCTTTGACAACAGCATGCAGTTTGGTGCAAATGCTATTTTGAGTTGCAGCTCTAGTGTTCTCACCAGCAAAGGCATGGAGGTCACCAGTACCACTTGAGGTCTAGTGGAGCACACCATGACTATCACAAAGAGTTCTGCCTTTTGCAGTCAAACTCATACAGCAATTTATCCCTGTGGCGAATTAACTAACCTTGACATGCTTTAGGTACACATATAAACAAGTAGGAGAGTCCTCCCAAAGGTTCCTGATGTGAGAGCATACCCCACCCCCAAGGACATTAATAGAGCAGAAGAATTCTTACAGCAGGAATAAATGCCTTAAGGGAAAAACAACAAAGGTAAGTTTAATTTCCGACTCAGCAGAAACTGACATGTCCTTAGAAATTTACTAGTAAGTTACGAAGACATACTGCATTCTTTTTAAAGAAAATTAAGAGTTATCTTCCCTACTTTTTTAAATGAGGTGAACGTCAAAAGAAAAGCAGTCCTTTCTGAAAGGTGAAGTATAGAGCAAGTAGCCAAACCCTGATATGAGTGATATCCCCACCCCTGACATATACTCAGAAGAAAGCCACGATCTAATTGTACTAGGGGACCAGAACACTTATAGATGAAAACAGATCAACAAATCCTCCAGAAATGTCACAGAGGTCAAAAGATGACGACAAATGTGCAAGGCAAAGATACCACCTCTACCAAGGGCTAAATACGGGTAAGGTGACTGAAGACACCTTTTACCCCACTACACAGCCAAAGCATGGGAAGCCTTATGAGCAGTATCCAGGGAGTCCTGGAACATGGCTTTGATCCAGCTGATCTCATAGCAATCCCTAAAAGTCATAGTGGAGAGCTTGAAGCAAAGGGCCTGAGAAAAATGCGTAATGGTCAAGGATTTAATGAAATGTCTGGACAGAAATTAGTTAGTCCAAAATCTGACATTATACCACAGCGGAAGAATAAAGCTTATCCTCAAAGGTACCCATAAACTCACAATTCTTAGCAGAGGTAAATTGTATAACTGTTGAACAGTCTTTCTGCTTATTCCCAGGGAACATCAGTAGTATAAAATCAGGTTCTACTAGTGATAAGCATAGTCTACTCTCAACATTTATCGACAGTGAGTCCCTCAGGGTCAAGGCCCAATGGATGTTATTTATGAGACAGTCAAATTTTGTAGCTTTTAACAAAATGGTAAGTTTTCAGAAGAACTCATAATGTTATAACAGCACAGGTTTAGTCATTACTGACAAATTTTTTCCTTAATATGTGGTATCAAAGAGAGAATGAAGTGGTTCAGGAAGAGTCCCCATAGGCCTTGTGTGATACAGCAGATCAAAACCAACAATGGAATAAATAAAGTAAAAAAGCAAGTCCGGGGTGCAAAAGCAGCTAAATAAAACATTCATTTGTCCCAATAACTGAATTGTTTTATATAATTTCATCTATAAATATTTTTAATAACATTTTTTATCAAAAACTATGCTCAGATTGGATTTATTGCTGTTTCAGGATATGTTTTATTTGTTCAACATTTATTCATTTATTTTTAAAAAGACAACAATAATATATGCATTCCTGTCATCTCCAATAGAGAATACAGTTGCCACTGGTACGAAGAAATGATCAAATTTTAACAACCTCTGTATCTTTATTTTAGATAAAATTTTCTCATGTGTTTCACTTAGAGGAGTAGAGAAAACAGAAAGGATTAAACAAGTCTGAATAAAGAATTCACAATGTCAAATAAAAATTACAAATTAGATATGATTTTGAAAGTGTACAGTTCTACAGTATAACACCAATGATTTTTTTTTCCTATGTAACAGAGCATATACTACATAGACATACACACAGAGTTTATATATTTGCATGACAAGTTCACTATTATTAAACCAAAACAAAATTTAATATTTCAGACTTACCCCAACACTGATTTTCCAGTTTCTTCGGGTTTACGAACAGTAAACGGACTTGGATCAATCCCCACATTCTTAGGCATAAAATCTCTGTCAAAATAGAAAGGAAAAACTGTTCATAAGCAATGTTCAATACACAAAACTTTTAAATTTTCTGGAAGAATCACCTCTAACATTTACCTTACAATTAAAAAAAAAAATCATCATAAAAAGAAATATCAAGTTCTAACTTCATCATTACAAGTTAAAGTCATGTAAATATAAATCCCTAGGTATTTAAAAAGCTTTCAATTGCATTATTTAGTTGCATAACAGCTGCAAACATTACTACTTGCCAAGGAGCCTAGAGCAATGTGCTTCATTCCTGTGCTGAAGAAGCACTGTAACAGAGCTGCATTATTTTCAAAATGCTGCCAACACTCAAACTGGGTCAAAAAGCTACATGAAACATAATCTGCCCAGAATTCTTTAGCTAAAGTGTGATTAAAGATTACGCTTAGAATATCCAGCTGATTTCTGCCAAAAAAAAAAAAAGAAAACAAAAATTATCTGGCCAGCTGTGAGAACCTGATGAACTGAAGAAAGCAACTGTAACACAAAAGCAGAATAATTAGAAAACAATTGTTTTGAAGGTAGCCTCTGTGATCTAATGAGTCCACAGAGAAAAGCCCACTTACCAGACTTCAGGTGCCCAAACTTTTGGCACTCCATAATGGAAAATAATTGGAAATTTAAGTGCTATCTTAACAAGTTTTTTTTAGAGTTGCATTTCCATTTTAGTATTGTGATTTAGTTTCTAGAAGTTTGCTAAATTTGAAGCTTAAAAAAACCCCAAACCCCCAAAACAAACATCCCACAAAACCTATAGCGTTACACAGATTTAACCAAATAAGTCAAATGTAACTTTAATTCACACCAAATAAACTTCCAGTTAAGGATTTATAGTCCCAAAAGATCCCAATATACCGTGTAGAATTGGTCATTGCCAAGCAGAAAGTCTCATCAAAACTGCTCAACTCATATGGCCGAAAAAACTCATTGTGGATATCAATTTCCTCTTCATACTTGTGGAATTTCTTCACTGTCAACTTGTGTCTGTTTTCAGCACATGTCACTGGGGAAAATAAAAAAAAAAATAATCTTTTTACTAACAATTAGTGACTTTGCAAAAATCTAAACAAACACTAGCCGGCTTAGCTATCCACCCTACCAGGCATTTTTCTACAGCCGTACCCCCTCTAAGATAAGAAAATATGATATAAAGAAGATGCACCACACATCTTTAATAAATATGCATTATCAACCACCTTTGATTTCCCTTCATGACGACAATTCCTAATAAAATGTGCTCCACAGTATCCCAGAGAAATAACACACACTAGCTATACCCTATCATCTGCGGCAGGACCGTAACCACCAGCACAAACTATAAATGTATGTTAATAGGCAAGGGGGGAAAAAAAAAAAAAGAATGAAGTGTGCCCTGGCACATAAACATATGGAGGTCAAGTTTCATCCAATTAAGTGTCTCTTGCATCCTGCAGTTGAAAAATCATAGTTCATTGCAGAGAGTTCATTGCATTCGTAATCATTATGGAAACTTTTTTTTTTTTCCAGATTTGGGATCTAAACCAGTTAAAAAGCATTTGTGACTAAAACTTCTTTTTCAAGATACTCTGTAAGGCAAGGAGCAAATACAGATCCTACCTTCATCAAAAGGAAGAGGTAAATGCTTTAGCACACCTGTGGTCCACCAGTAAGTATAGCTGTACGGGAAAAACAGACACACAATTGATACTGATCTTGTATCCAGTATCTTGATTTGGTCTTGTATCCAGTCTAAACATTTGCACATAACAGTTACCCAACCATACAGTGTCACTTTAGTAAATATTTCTTTATAATTCAAGTGTGGAAGAAAGTAAAGAATTATCCTTGGGTGTAAGATTTCAACAGGTCCCTACCCTATTACTTTGCTCTCAGGCCACGAAAATTAAACATGTGAAGCTCAATACAGGTATGGAGGGAGGTGTGGGTTTTTTCCATTAAACAAAATACATTTCAGGTGCTGACCTCTACAGCACTGCAAATTAAGGTCTTAGTACATATATAAGGTATTTATGCATTTCTCTTGTTCTGGTCTAAGAAAAAAAAAAAAAAAAAACAAACCACCAAAAAAAAAAACCCTGTCAACCCCCACCCAGCACTTGTTATTCCTATTCAAATTTAGGAAAAGGGTATGAAGAAATGAAGGTCAATGATAATAAAATCAGAATATTGTCAAAGCAGTTGACTTCTGCACATAGAAATACATTTTGATGTGACAGCTAAGGACAGATGTCCTAAGTCTGAGAACTGTATGTTGGCATAGCTAACAGCAAAAAACAGGCCCTGCTGGAAGCTTACTCAGGATTTCCGAAAAACAACAAAGGAAGTTAAGCAACATTCATTAAATAAAGCATGTTTTATTTTTCATTCATGTTTACATATTTTTATTTTCTCTTCTCAAATATACTTTAATTTCTTCTCTAAGTTTTTCTGATAGTTCCGCCTATTTCATCACTTGGGATGAAAAGACATTTATCTGCACTGATTTTTATTTCAAATATATGTATATTCACAACACTGTAAGGGATGTAATCAGAGCATTAATATGGTTATGTCTTACTCATGTCTATGTAGCCATCTGGAGCAGAAGCAATGGGTGTATTCCCATGCCCAGGAATAGACTTGTTAATGGGACTTAGCAAACAGTGCAGAACAGGCAGGGCAACATACTTCAGTTCCAAGAACCGTGTATGTCTTAGACAAAAAGGACTAAGTTATGCCTGACGTTCACATCTCTTCTTGAAGTATTGTATCAGGCCATGTTAGCAAGCCATCTTCTCCAGTACCTTCAGAAACTATGCAGACACGCACAGTTTTGCCGCATGCATAAATGATATTAATTCTGCAGCAACAGAAAGTCTCCTTTTCCATATTTACTGTCCTTTCATGTGAATCACAAATTACATAAAAGTATATATGAAACTCATTACGAAATCTCTTCTTTCTGATGGAGAGGCAAATACAATATAGAAAAAGCAGAGACAGTCAAAAGACGTTTCAATTACAGGAAATATCTTCCTTCTCTTCCTATAACCTTGATTATATTATGAGTTTTCATTATTTCCTTTGCCGCTGTGCCCAAGGAATCCAACAGAGGCACTGCACAGAGCGACAGGAAGAAGTTATACAAAGAACTTGTCCAATAGTTTGGTACAATCAAAAAAATACTTGGAAGAGATTTTTTCACTTAACTACTTATTACATGGAGGTGTCATGTTGTTCACATGAGAAAACCTCTTGGTTGTATATTGTAAGGGCTCAGAAGAAATTCTGGCCAGAATGAAAGGTAAAACTAATTAACAAATAAATGAAGATAACCAACGTTTTGTTTTTTTTTTAAAATGTTCCACCTCATTTGAGAACAGTATCTGTGACAAATAAGAGACAGTTGTTTAACAGGGTAACAGATGAAAGGGAGACTAAGCATTCATATATTTGCCATGTATCAGTTGAATTAATTTTTGGCATACAACAATGTTCAGAATCAGTGGGCAAGAAAATTAACGTCGCATGTTTCATGTGTGTCTCAAATAGCACTTGGTTGTACGGATGATACGAGCTAGCATCAAGAGAAGGCAAAAAAGCATTGAAATTTAGAAACAGTCATTTCACATGCCAGCTGCCGTGACAGGTTAATGGAATAAACAGCCAACAAGGACTGAATACACTGTTAAAACACTTGCAGTTTTCCCCAGACAAAAATCTACATACAGATATTCAGATCTACCATTTGTGATACAGGGCTTTAAGACTCACAGAACGAACAAAGATACAAACAGTGAAATTCCTAAAAGAGATCATTTAGTTAACAAGTCTAGTAATGCTGTTATAATTCAGTTTTTTGGTTGGTTTTTTTTTTTGTTTGTTTGGTTGTGGTTTTTTTTTTGTTTGTTTGTTTGTTTTTTTTTTTTTTTGCACACAGTATTTATAATCCTTAACAAAATCATTCCACATTGTGAAGCACTCTGAAATTCAAGCTTTTATGCTTTAGCTCTATTATTTCTATATATTACTGTGCAACTACAATGGAATGCAAATGAAGAAAGTTGTCAAAATAGGCTAGACATGGCTGAAAGGAAGGCAGAAAATCATTAGCTTCTTGGTACGCATAGCTGCAGGCTAAATGCATTACACACAAAAAATAAACAAATGTTAGTCTCATCACCTAATCTCAAATTCAACACTTAATAAATCTGACCATGAAAAATACAACTGTACACTGCTTAATGAGGCAACGGTAACTGTACTTCAGTAAAATAGTGAAGCATTTCACACTGCAAGCATCTTTTTGTAGAACAACAGGAAAATAACATACTAAAGCAAGTCCATCAAAACAATATCCAACATTTTTGGTAATCTCTTGAAGGTTTTTTTTTAAGTTTTTGTAAAAACTTAAAAAACAATAAGCAAGTTTTTGACAGGCTGGCAAAATTATTTGGTTAACAGCATGCATGTATTTAAATTTATTAGAGCAATACCAAACAAATTACCAAGAAAAAACATAACAGCAAAATACCTTCGCCTGGACTGTGACAGACTGAGAGTGTTCTTGTGATGCAAATAAAAATCAGTGGGAAGTTCCCAGAGATGAGGTTTTCCTTCCATAGGCTTGAAAACTCCCAGAAAGAGATTGATAGAATCTTGCCTGTCTGCATCTGTTAGACAAGAGGTTACACTTAACACCAGGAACATTGCAGAGCTCAAGGCCATTCAGACATTTGCTTGTCATGTTTGCTCCTCACGGACAGAGTGTGGATGTCCTACAACTTCTACAGGGACCTCTGGGCTTCAATCACCATAACGAAACTTCATTTAGCCCTGACCTTCTGCCACACTGCAGTGCACATTGGGCTGGTACCAGTGCTGCCTCTTTCCTTGGCTTCTCTCACTGAGGATCTGAGGCAGAAGCTCTGCTTAGAGGCTTTGCAGAAGCAGATCTCATGCTGCAGCTCGGTCTCCCACCTCTGCATATGTGTGTATGCATGAAGCATGTGCATGTATTTACGCATGTACCAGGGAATCTGACATATCATGATGAATTTACTGCAGTCTAAGTAACACAAGAATGATGTATCCATACAATACACGTTTCCCACATGACACACAAATTATGAATTCTTTATGTTTTTCTAGAAAAAATGTAATCAGTAAACCGATTAAACTTCACAAACACCTTTCAGTAAATTGGACTTTTTTTCCTATTTGCTCACATCAATTTCCCTTGCCATATTCTAAGCTTCACCAAACCAAATAAGGCAAGTGCTAAAATCCAGTAGTTACATACTCCAGTAGATGAAGCACAAGAAGAAATGTTGTTGTTCACTTACATCTTTAAAAACTCTCCTGCTACTTATCTGCAGATAGGATGAGTTACAACAGATGTGAAGAAAAGCTGGAGTCAGATGAGGGCTTGGGGATGGTGAACTGTGACAAAGACAGCTTTGCAAGCAAAGTTGCAGGGACAGAGAAAGGATCTTCAGATATAAGGGAATATGTGGAGAACTGAGCTCTCTGTGCCCTGCGGAATTAGCATATGGAAAGCTCTTGTCTCCACTCGTTTGCACTTCAGTAATCATCAGACAAGGAATAGTTTGGACTAGTTCAGTAGATAGTGTTACTCCTTCAGTTCTCTCCACATTTCAAAAAGAGTATTATGAGAGTTGAGCATCCCTTTAGCAACACACTGCATCAAAAAGTCAAACTGAAGCCTCAGTATACCAGAAAGCAGGTAAAAAAACCAGGTGGAATCCACAAAGTGGTGGTATGACAGCAAAGACAAAGTTGGTTCCTGGCCACCACTGATGTTTTTGTCAATGCCTCCCTCTCCCCAGAATTCAAGCACCTCTTCCCTCTGTGCACCATGTATCTTTTACAGGGAATCAAGACACACAAGAAGCTGACAAATGAAGTACTATGTAGAAATTTGGTGACAATAGGATTGTATGGTATGGTACTTTACAGAAGTGTGCCTATGTGGAGGTCAATATTTGGAAGTGGGATCTTCTGTATAAACATTCACGTGGTGTAACAGGGCAAGGCACCAGGAAAAGTGAAAGGGGAAACCTCTTGATGTTGCTTGACTCCCCCTCCCTACTTAGAGGGCCTTTCATCTGGAACCCGGCTTTTTGCTTCCTTTTCTATCCACTCGTACTCCCTCCAGGTACTTTCACCGTCCCTTCAGAGCACCCTTCCAAAAAGATTTTTTTACCTTCTTTCTTGCTCCTCACCTTCCCAATTTTCTTAAGAGGATCAACATATAAACACTAACTCTTCTGAGTAATACTCAAAAGCATGTGTAGGCCCTTATGGTTTGCAGGCCATATTGTTTCTGCAGAATAGTGTCACAGTTTAACCAAGTCACAAGGAGAGAATGAGAAAGGTCAGAAACAGTGCAAGAAAGCTACACAAAACTCAGTAAAAAGGTCTGAAAAAAGAAACAGCAAAAAAACCCTTGTTGAGGACACTGAGAATTAAAAAAAGGAAAAGTCACAAGCAATAACATGTATTCTTTCTTCATGGTAAGTTATTCAGTTAGGGCTTTAAAGAAAGTGCTGAACAAAACCCAAGAAAGCTTTCTATGCATAGAAACTGGAGGAGCCCTAAAGACAAAATTAATTAACATGAACAAATAGGTTAAAATTGGTGGTAATTTCTGAAAGTTAATGGCAGATACGAGCCTCTTCTGTTCATTTTCCATTGTTTCACCTGCCAGGAACAGAAGGTATACTGAAATTGTTAACTAAATAATTGTAAAACAACTAGACTAAAACAAGATAATTCAGTTAACAAACTGTCACTACATGTATGACAGATGCTAAAATGAAATTAAATGAAATTTGTTCTGTGAAAAACATCTTGAATTTAAACTCATACCAACTGAATTAACCAATTCATTGTCTGAAACGGTCTATAGTAGCAGTTCATTAAAGCATTCTTACCTTTCTTCCATAGCCAAATAATGACTGCTGTTAAATGGTACATTGCAAAAAGACTCAAACTCTCTTTTACATTTATTGTTTCAGTTGTGCAGTGATGTTTTAAACAACAGAACCACAGGACATTTATTAGAAAATGTCTTTCTACTGTCTTGCTTCTCAACTCATAATTTAAAAGTAGGTAAAAACCCATAACATTACAGATTCTTTGTGCCTAAGTCTTCAAGCAGGCACAAACATACGCAAGTGACTGTGGAAGCAGACAGTTAACTTGAAAGGTGACAATCACCTTACTTTAAGGGCTGAACAATTTTATGACTTAATTTTGAACAAAAATAATGAAAGCTTTTGTCTTTCTTTGAAACAATGGCCAGAGAAAACAGGATATTGAGCTTTTCAGATCAATTTTCTTATCTAGATAGAAAAACCTCTCTTTTCAAATATAAATAATATCAACGCACTGTGGAGCACAGACAAAACAGCAAAGAGGTTTTCTCTCTTCATTGTTAGCACTGAATGTTATAATTGCATACAAGCAGGTAGAAAGACTGCACTGATTTTTCAAAAGATACTGCAATGTACGTGTATACTAGCACATTTTTGAGACCATTTGAGAAAACAGGAACTGAAGGGGCCATTTAATTGAATTAGCCTATAATAATCTACTGCTCTCAATCTGAGTTTGCAACTGCACTACATGACAAATTACTAAATCATGAGAGATTCAACACAACTGGGACTATAACGTCCCATGACTAAAAGGTTATAGTAATTAAGTTTACTTTCATACAACACTAAAAGGTAGTTTACTATGCCCAGTCCTGTTTGTGGATAAATAGATTATTCCAGATTCCAGAAGCTTATTATGCATGTTGCAACTCTAGCACTGAAGTCTGCAAGGTCACATTACTTTCTAAAAGTCATAAAAGCTAGAAAAATATTATTTGGAAACTATTTCCTAATTTCACTGACAATCACAAATGAAAGAAAAGCGTTAGAATTCAACTAATCAGAATGCCTGCCAGAGAGGGTGTTGAAGGAACACTTAATTCTTAGCTGGATGATGATGTTCTTTTCTGGTACAACTCGTTTTCTCATAACCAACTTTAAACAGTTGACTTCTCAAACTACTCTGCACCCTCTAATTTTTTCAAATGCTAGAATTAAAAACATGCATGAAAAGTAGTCAACATCTTTGCCTAAACCTGTAAGATTTTTTCAACTTACTGTAAAATTAATCGTCTTATATTTCTATGTGGAAACCTTGGTTTTCTTCTAAGCTTTAGTTACTAACTTGATCCTGAGAACATTTTTTTAATTCTTCACTCTTCTGTTACATAGGCAACATATTACAAATTTATAGGTATAGAAAAGCTAAGCCACTTATCATGATCTAGGGTGAAGCTGCATTCAAAGTTATCTTTCCTACAAGTCCAAGTCTTATCTACTGGATCAGTATCTCCAGGCAAGTCACTTAACTGATACATGTCCTACTTTTTCTCATCTGTACAACTTAATTAGTAGTGATTATCCTAAGAGCTTTGAGGTCAACAGATGAAACCATTTTCTTAAAAGTATAAATTGTTTTTAGAATTATGTATTTTTTATGATTGACAAACAGAACAAGTGTGGCTAAGTGATTTATTTATCAGGCACTGTTAGAAGGCCACTTGTAATACTGTTCTGAATCTGACATAGCAAATCACTAAAATTTTCTGTGTCTGCTTACTACTGGTACATAAAATTCATACGCATTACAAGAAGTTTCTCAGACCATAAACACAAGGAAATGCTGGCTCATGAACTGGCTAGCCCTCAGATTTTTATTTGTATTTTAAACGCTATTGATGGGTAGTAACAATAACAAGTGCAGCATAGCAAATCAGAATCTTGTTCTAAAAGTGCTTCCTTTATCTCTGCTTTCTGAGAAAACATAAAGAATAAAATGGTCTCTCTCAAAGTGTCACATTAATAGGCTTGCAGATGCCACATTTAAATTTCACTGAAATTAATCTTTTAAAATTTCATACTAAAAATGCTGCAAATACAACAACATTGAATGCTATATTTCAACAATGCCATCTTCAAATATGAGGAATGCATAAAGCACCAAAAATGTTTGGCTCAAATGGGATTAAATACCAAAACCATACGTAAACTGGGGAAAGTGTGCAGCACCTTTATGAAAGTTTCGTTTTTCCTGTTGACTTCAGTGAATACTAACATCTCTTCGTGTACTCAGCTACAAGTTCGCCTAGGTGACAAGATGGACTTTTTTCATTCAGTATTCTTTCTTCTTTTTGTAACATCTTTTTCAGAACAAACTATTTTATTACTAAAACACGTGCATAGCTGGACTATCCTTGTGAGCAGACCACATCTCCAAATATGGAGCTAGAACTTTGCTCAAGCTTCCACCTAACCTAAGTGGCTGGCATAACAGTGAACAGCTTCAGAGATTGGTTCCATCTTGTACCTGTACAGGTGATACTGCAAGTGTGCTGCCTTTTGCTCCTAAGAATTGATGAAGCCATCCCTTATTGCCACTGCAAACAGTAAGAGACCATATCACTGAAATAAACAGGTTCTCCATTTCTCATTTAATTTGGGCAAATATGATACTCAAATTACATTAATTACATTCAGAAACAGTACTTTAAATGCTGTGCTCTCACATCTTGTTACATACACAGAATTGTCACTAACAAAAGCAGTAACTTCAGCCAAAGAAACCAGAGATGATTTAAGTATTTCTAGCCAGTGTCCAACTCTCTGTTTTAAAATTTACATAAGTTTCTAAATAATTGCAGTCTACTAGGAAAAAAAAAGGCAACTTCCCTCCCTGGCTATGCAGCTTTTGTGAAAAAGAGTCATGGAGAACTGGCAAAGTATTTAGAACAGAGTAGCGCCCACAGTTTGTCATCCTGACATGTCTTAGACTGTCTTTTGATCATTCTTTTAGATCTTTCTCGTGACTTCTAAAAACACTAAGCATTTTTTTTTGTTATTTTGCATAAGGTATGGCTCAGCATTTTTCAATGAGATTTTTTCTTAGCAATGTTGTCCAGAAGAAGTAGAACAGTATCAGTGATTGATACAAGCCTATAAAGGAGTAAGCTAATATTTTACAACTTTTTTATTTCAAAAAATAGCTTATTTACTTGGTGTGCCTTGCTTTTTAAATTAAATTTTGTCTTTTCTACCACAGTTAGTAGCTTCTATTCATGCAAGACAACTACATGCATCAGAACTTGCTTTTTGCTTGAAGTCCTCAGGAACATCACAAGAAATACTCCACTTGAAGCCTTCTACTTATGTTTAGATTTGCCAGTTTCCTTCTATTTGTTGAAGTCATTCTGTCCATCATTTTAACAGCTCTATTACAGCTACCTGCATCTCTATTGATCTACAAATGTCACTGGAAATTTCAGTCCTACATGTGTACATTTTCTAAATACTTCTTACATCAGTTCACTAACTTTTATCAAATGAGGCTTGCATAGGATACGAGATAAACACTTCATCAGATCAGAATACTCATTTGATATCCACCAGATTTTACTGAATTATTTGGAAATTAGGACATAAATTAGGAATAAAGGATCTCCATCATAAGATCATAGTACTGATTATTGAAGCATCACAAGTAAGATGTTTTTCAAATAATGGCTTAAAAGAAAGCACTTAAGACCAAATTTACCTGAGAAAGCATTACTATAGTATCTTGAGAGTGTTTGCATAATATCTTTGGAATGCTGAGTCCATGGAGCTATCTTTCTGTAGGTTTTTACTCTGTGGACAAGCTGAGAACCTCCGTATTGCAGAGAAAGCGTGTCTCCGTGATCTTCATATAATTCTTCAAACAATCTGAAGAAAAAGAAAAATGTGACAACTATCAAACTGCTAAAAAGAGGTTCTAAGAAAAAAAAGTATTATAATAACAAAGTCTTTCTGTTTAACAAGCAATATGTTTTCTTCTCCTAAGTACTTCTGACAGTTTGGAAAAACAAGTATTTCATTAAAACGTGCTATTAACTTACAAACACTGAAATTTAAAGCTATGTCTCTATTCTTTAGTCAGATAAATAGCGGAAATTTTATTCAGATATAATAATTACTAAGAAGGATTAGATTGTAAGATTTTACCTAATTTACAATAATCAGAATGGATTCACACTACCGAATATGCACTTCTGCCGATTCAAGGAGAAGATTAACATGTCCTAATAGCCCACAGGGAGAACAGAAACCATATACCTTTGCAAAATAAGGTATTTTAAATACACTAAATGGGACAAAACATACCAACATCTCAAGGCTATGTGTTCTGTCAAGTCCACGGGGAATGAAGCTAACATCAACATATCTTTCAAAAAATCTCCCTAGTTATGATAACGATGGCCAAAAAGTACAAAGAGAATAAACACGACTTGTAAGAAGTGTGAAGGGCAGTCAGATATCATTTGCTGGGGCCGGATAAACATGATGTAAGAAAGTAAATAGAGTCAGCTGCTAAGATGAACAAGGAGAGCTGGCTAAAAGAAACACAGTCATCTAGCATCAAGTAGTTCACAGTAGACTCCAAACTGAGAACAGTCCAAATAACAAAAGTTATCAAGAAGCACCCCATCAATGGAAAAACCAAGACAACGATCTCAGAAAACAAGGCTATCCTAGGGAGATGACATCCAGTCTAAAATACAACAGATTGAAAAGTGCTTCTCAGAAATGGAGACTATGGCCTTGCTGCAGCAAGACAATAGATGATGTCTTGCTAAAAGAGGCTGAAAGTGTAGTTAAGAGGCAAAAAAAACAAACCAGAAGAAATAAAAACCCAAAAACCAACCAGCCACCAAACCTGTAGAAATGTATTTCACATCAGTATATCAAGACACAATAAGTCAGGCATCTGCATGTGATACACTGTAATATCGGAGAAGAAAGTCTTTAAGGAGTGGAGAGGAAGGTAGAAACAAACAAAACAACACAACAGCAGCAACACCACAACCACCATAAAAAAAAAAAAAAAAAACAAAAGCATTCCTTTAAGAAAGTTTCCAATAAAGGGATAGTACTGCATAAGTAACCCAGCAACCATCTGACTGAAGTCCTCCTCAAAAGGTTCTGTACGACGAACACTTATCTGAGCAGCAAATCTATTTCTGTAAAAACAAAGTGGCATCGAGCAAATCTTCTGCCCATGGTCAAGTACGAAAAGCTTCATTAGAAAGAAACAGCTGCTTATTAACTTTAAAAAAGAAAAAAAAAAACAACACAAAACCACCAACAAACCAAATTAAACAAAAACCCCCAAACCACTTGCCTCCACACAAATTGTTAAGAGCTCATGATGCCATGTATGAGAATCTTCTGTTTGTTTCTTTGCTTTTGTTGTGTTGTGGGTTTTTTTTTTTTTAAACACAGGGAAAGACAACAATCCCGGTTGGCTAAAAGCTAGAAAACTGGTTGAAGACAACAACTGGTGGGTAAAAGGATGATACCTCTCAGAAATTTTCCAGTCAGCCATGGGGGACTGATGAACAGAGTGGCAATGACCCTGTGATAAAGGTTCACAGAAAGCAGACAACTTTAAATTCGTTAAGGATGTTGATCCACTTGATTTGGAAAGGACTTGTAGAATTAAATTATCCTTCCACAGCCTCAAAATATTAAGCCTGCAGTCAAAGACAGACTAGTCTTCCGTAGAGAGAAAGGTAGTTAACTACGTATGATAAAATGAGCTGCTAGTGTACACTTTGTCTAGGAAACTTGCTAGATAGGAAAACAATTACACTAAAGGAATCACTAAGAAATATAGCTTGCAGAAATGGCCCTGTGTGACAAAGTCATTACAAAGATTAATCTTGCTTGACACAAAATTGGACTGGTCAAGATGCATGTTTCTTCATCTTTCAGAATGGTCAACTGAAATTATATACTGACTTCAGAAGTCTATTTCAACAGAAATTCTGGATTGTAGCCAGCAGTGAGACCATATGAGAAAAATCAGAAGTATAGGAAGGACAGTCAAAGGACGTAATGAAGAAGAGTCAGTATTTCAGACGCATTAGCTAAATTAAGGAATAAAGACCGACACAGATTACCCTTTTGGCCAAGTAGAAGAGTGTAAATGAAGAGGCAGAGTATGCAGGAAGCAGATACTAGATATGAGACAATGCAGGAGGTCAAAGTGAAAGACCACACAATGGAGAGAGTACAGCACATGCCTGTCTTCAATTTTGTTGCATTGTGAAGCAGGGTTTTTTAATTATTCTGAATTCAGTAATTCAGAAACAAGTCTTAGCAGATGACAAAATCAGTTTCAGACAGGCATACAATCTAGTGAAACAGAGAAGAAAAAAAAAAAAGTAAAATGTGGCCAGCATAAGAGTAACCTCTTATGCCAGAATAATAGCTGCATTTCAGAGAGATAATGACAAATAAAGTATCAGGAAAATCAGAGACAAAGCAACTACTATAATCTTAATAGAGATGGTAAGAGATGAACATTTGTGTGGTTGGGGCATAGAGAGGGAACAGGAGGGAGGGAAGAAGATAGGAAACATGGAATACTTGCAGCAGGAAGCAACAGAGGAAATTTGGGAGGGGAAGAGCAAGGACAAAGGTGGTGAAGCTTAAGGAAAGATAGCAAAATGCAGCATGATGCGCTGAAATAAGTGGTAGCTTATTAGTGTAGAGGACACTACAGAGAGCAGAGATAAGAGACTTGTCCATCTCCTGATCGTCTCTAGTTAGAATCCAACAGTCCTGATTGCCAAGTCCCCAGGGGGCTGCACAGCAACTGGTATTTCAAGCAGCAGATGCTTGTTCCCAGAGGTAAGCATCCAGCACCTCGCAGCTGGGACACGGTGGATGAGAGGCATTGCTAGCGCACCAAGGAAGTCAGGCAGCAGGTGCTCATCCTGGCCATCAGACAGAGGCCAGGCAGGAGCCACCCCTCGCACAGTGAACCAACACGCTGCACGTGAAATTGATTCTGTGGCACATACCTGCTCCTGGCACCAAGCAAGTGCTTGAAGCTAGTGGGAGAAAGGAGAGGAGCTGAAGGTACGTCTCAAGTAAAGGGTGGGGAGATGGAGTACTTCATCTTTTTTGAAACACAAGTTGCATCTCCACCTTCTAAAACTAACCACTAGTCAAAAGCAGCAATGAAGCCATTAGTTTCACAGTCACAACAGGTATAAGGAATAAAAACAAAGCAACTCAAGGACTCTTACATTAATTTCTGAAGCATATTCACAAGTTAGGTAGCTTAGGTCCCCCTGACCCTCAGAGCATTTCAATTTAAGTGCTGGGTTTTCTTAAATGGTTTGAGGATGCTTGAGTAAGTATTGCTGATACTTGGTTTGAGAAAACAACTTTGCTGAAAACTTTTCTTCAATAAATCAAAAAGCACAAAATTATTCCAAAGGAAAAGTAGGAAATAGCAAGGTAAGATGTACTTCTACGCAAGTATCAGTTTGGCATTCTCCGTAAAAGCATGTACTTATTTCAGGGGTTTTTGAGTTGTTTCTTTTGTTTGGTTGCTTTTGTGTTGGTTGTTTTTTGGGGGTTTTTTGGTTTGTTTTTTTTT
>VYZM01016385.1:184468-199479 GCA_013398915.1 Dromas ardeola | reverse complement strand
GGTGGTGGTGTTGGGTTTTCTTTGGTTTGGGGGGATTTTTTTGCATTTTGCTTCAAGCAAGTGAAGTAAGTGTAAGAGACTGGGGCGGGGGTTTTGTTACATTTAAAACAGAAACTCTTTGCTTTAAGTTTAGGCATACAAATAGGATAAAGTCAAGCAGCTATCTTGCAAGAAACCTGATTAACATACTTTTCCAGAAGTGCACATTTTCAGCATGACTGGATTTTCTCAAGAAATTTTCAAGTATGGATGATTTTTTAAACATGCATGAATAAACATTTTTAAATCATTCCAAAAGAAAGAATTGTACTCTTCTATGAAGACATACTTTTCCTAAAACTCTTGACACTTTATTAAAAAATAAAAATATGACACACTTTATTAATGTATCTTACCTAACAGCGTCTGTATCAAATTGTAAATTAGGTTTATCAATCAATCCCAATGAATAGAGTTGGTATGCCAAAGCACATTTTCCCACCATAAACTGGGCTGTGTTAGTGCGATCCAAACAGTCCACACAATTGGTTCGGAGAACTCCAGTCTGGTAAAGCAATCCAAACAAGACTTTTCTTAAATAACAAATTACTACACTCATGATTATTACTTTTTTCTGTACTATCGCAAGACTTGTCAAATCTCAAATACCGAATTTTATATCGGTTCACAAAAATTTATGCAAAGACATTTTTAAAAAACATTAAAAAGCAATTTATCTCTAGCAAGCTACATTAGACTGCTGTAAAGCCCTACTTTCAAAATAGTCTTGTTTCTAGCATCACACAAACTGCAATCTCCTTCAACTTACAAACAGCCCTAAAGATTTAACTTAAAAAGAAAGGCTGAAAGAAAGGCTGTATTATTTCAGTAAAGAAGGTCTTATTTTCAAGTATGCTGTAAGTATCGCAAAAAACAAAGAACTTCCAGCCTGCTATGGTTCTACTATGATGGTGCTTTTATTTTAAGCTTTCAATATCTGGAGTAACACACATGAACATGTTGTTGAAGATCTCAGTCACGTACGTACTCTCTTATGCTGTTTGTGCCACCGTTTTTCAATTCCATAATGCACACAGAAAGTTTTTTTTATAATATGAACAGCTGCAAGAATCGTATTTTAATATACCAGCATGGGGGATCCTTCTGCTCAAATATATGTGACTACGTACAAGCTAGCCAGCTAAACTTTTATTATCTTAAAAAAGAAGCACTTTTTGGGTGTGAAGCACAAGATGTCTATTTCAAGACAAGATGAACTGTGATTCAAATGCTTACATAATATGCCTATGGTGACTACCTCAAATGATTAAGTGTAAAGATAGATAAAATAATCACACCCCTACTACAGGTAAACCTGTAAGACTAATATTAAAAACATCTAGCTAGCCTTGATATGTTTTATTTTAAAACACATCAAATTCTACCTACTCCACTGTTTATCTGCCCTCAAGAAACATATCCCAGTTATCAGCTAGTAAAGGAATGGTCACATGCTTTCCAACTTACATGACCCACAAAATTATGAATGGCAAGTCAAAAGCAACTAATGCTTCTTAAGAATACACCCTGTGTTCCGAGAATACAATCATAACATTCAAGTATAAATCTGTTACTCTATAGTTTAGCCAGGACTTTTCTGACTTTAAAGAAAGCAGTGTTTCTAGTTGTATTTTCTTTTAATGGTGGAACTTACAACAATGTACAGAATATTCAGCAGTGGTGAAAGTGCTTTCAATAACCCATTTTCATGTGTATGAATGTCACCAGACTTAAGTATGTTTATTCCTCACCTTGTCTATCTAACTTTGTATTATGCCATTTGTTAAAATGCTGCTGCTGTTAGCTGTAGTCCAAGTGGTGCTGCTACACTGGTAGCACTACAGACTAAGTAGTAATAGAAACTAGTTTAAAATATGAGCATTTCTCAGACTACCTCCAGCAAAAATACAGTTTCAACAGCATAAGGTTTTGCAGTAGCACCTAAGAACTTTAAGCCCTATTTCCCAATTGGGTTTCGGGGATGGACTGCAATAATGCTGTTTACTATAAACATTAATTTAAGAGCTATCTGTGAATCACCAATTGGATATTTAAGTGAAATGGTTCACTCATCCTTTGAGATTGCTGATCTTCATCACTGTAACTATGAATTAATAAAGTATATTTTAGTACCTGCAAGCGACCAGTGGAAACAACATAACCTCCCAGTTCGTTCCACCTGAAAGGGAAACAAAACAGAATTACTTATAAATCTTTAAAAAGGCAAAAAACAGATCATACCATGTATTGATCTGCTCAGTGAAAAAAGGGTGATGATTAAAAACCTGACACAAAGCAAATCTGATATCCCTGAATAGCACAAAGCAGTGAAAGCTCTATGCAATAGTTGAGATTTTGTATTTAAACTGCATTTCAAAAAAATCTAGTCTTAAAAGTAGAAATATTCTAAAGCCATACAAAATATTTCCTTTGCTCTCCATAAAACAGTCTCAGAGTTGCCCTCATACTGATTCTAGGCCTACATGCTGAATACATACAAACATACTGTCCGGGTCTTGCAACTCCATACAGGCCTTAGGTGTACCCCAGAGCTAAAGAACATGAATCAGAAGTTAACAACATTTTAAGGTAGAGGAGCAGTTATGCTTGATTGCAAGTAACCCCTGAACTACTGAGTATTTTCAAATTAGTAGGGTTACCTAGCCTGACAAGAGCACTGCTATGGCAAGCCTATATACTACATTTGAGACTCATGGGACTATCTACAGAACACAGCATTACATAGATGTATTGATCTTGTTCACGCTAGATTGCAGTGGCCACGTTTGCTGCACTGCATTTTAAAGAAAAGCTCTAAGAGAGCCTAAGAGAGTTTTAGTTCAGACTGTTTCTAAATGAAGATAAGCTAAAAAGACAAGGATGCTCTTAAAGTAAAATATGAACACCCATTTGGGTAGTGATGAATTAGGTCCCTAATGTGAAAACTTGAATCAAAAACTTACTGAACTTTTCATGTGGAAGTTATTTTTACTTCTGGATTTTCAGGACTGATAGAATTCAGCTGAATAAGTCACTGTACTTCAGCAGCAGTCTAAGCAAATACAGTTTTTATTTTAAAAAAAGTTTTAAATTTTGTATGCATGAATACCATAAAATCCACTGGAAAACACCGGACTCTGTAACATTTATATCATAGTTACCTTATTAGTATGCCTGAAAAGAAGCCACTTATTAAATTCCAGATGGTGTTTGCTTTGTTAAATTTATCCCCAAATTTAGAATTCCTTTGGTTAAAGTGAAAAAAACTCCAAAACTTTATATAAATAAACATGGCACAAATTACAAGTAATAAAAAATGGTTTGAAGTAAGAATTCATTATAAGTAGAACAGCAGCAGCATGACTGTACTCTCTATAGATTTTTCCATGTATTAGTATTTCTTAGAACATGCCTCTGACTGCAATCCTTTTAGCTACAACTTCATAACAAATTCTGTTTTTTTCATATTAGCTTAAGCCTTAAAATAAGAAATAACGTATTAGACATAGAAATTCCAGACAACTTTCCAAGGAATAGATATTATTCATTATGCATCAATTAAATGATACATACTTTTCATCTGGCCGCAAGATACTGCAGTAGGAATCAGGTCGATTTACAAAAAATCCAGTCTTCTTTACTACACTTTCTGCAATCACATTGAGTCTATCAAGAACATTGCAGAGTTTGCTGAGGAGAGAAAAAAACGAAACCACACAGTCAAGATAAAGTAGTGATAAAAAAATTTTCACTGCTTGGAAAGTCTTTTAATAACAAAATGATTTAAAGGAAGAATCACATCACAGTTTTATTTATCCAACAGTAATTATGGCTATAGTTTTCTTAGATTTTACAGACTTAGGAAACAGACACTGATGGTATCCCAGCAATTTTGTTTATTTATTAATAAAACATATTCCATAAACTGGAAGTGGAAGACTTCAAAAATCTAAAACTCCCTGACTTTTGTATCACACTAATTTTCCTCTACCAAACTTTCTGTGATTCACAAAATAAGAATGAGCCAGAAAAGGATATATTATTATCCTAAATCATATTCCCTCATTTTGTTTGCAAGGTGCTGTTTTGTTCAGTAACATTTGTTTCAGTAACATTTGGGCGGCCTTCATGATGTCCTGCACCTCCTGCTCAGATAAGGGCACATATCACTCGTTGTTGGGGATTTTAACTTTTGTTTACTCATAATTTTATTTTCAAAAGATTTTATTACAGTGTTTACATTTCAACTAGCAAAACCAATTTATTTTTTAAAGACTGCTTATACTGAGATTGAAGCAGTATTTTGGAACATTTCCACTGGTACTACTTTCCAGCAAATTTACTTCAAAACCACATGTTAAAGCAAACATGTTCTCAGTATTCCTGAAACTGCTAATTCCTTAGGCAGACATATACCTTATCTTCCAACCTTAAATATCTCTTGATTGCATAAATAATTAATCTTGTTCAAAGTCATCAGGGTTTGGGGTTTTTTTTAATATCTGTACTAGGATGGATATCTATATAAATACACTTCAAGTTTACAGCAAGAAGGGGAATCCTTTGATCACCTAGTATCATTTCCCATATAGGACAGACCACTATGCTTCATCAGCATCACTCCATATGAAACCCAAGAACTTGCATCTAGCATATCGTCTGAAAGGAAATCTAGCCTTATTTTGAGATTCACTATTTAATCATAACACAAACAACTGCATACACACCTAGCTGTACACAATACCATTTCAGAATAAAAATGCAGCATGAAACCACATCAAATTTTAAAGTAACAGTTTCACACCCCACATGACCAACTGTATCAACCAACCTGTAATCTCAAATAGTGAATTAGGATTGTTTTCCAAAGCTTTTTTTCATAAAATTTTAATCAACAAACATTAATTGTGTTCCTGCCCTTTGAACTATACCAGTTTTTCCATTGTTACTGACATAGTAACAGATACCTGAAAGTTGATCCAACAATTCTTGTCATTCTTCTAGAATTTTTGGCATTATAAGATACAGTAGACATACGCAGGTCAGAGAACTTCACAACCAAGTTGTGTGTTACTTAAGAATAGCAACCTATACCTGTAGATTTAAAATGTTGGTGTCTTGTAAATATTTCTACATTTAGGAAAACATTCATCCTTTTCACATGTAGTAGTACAGCATTCTGTTGTCCAAAATTACAGAATAAAAAGTTACAGAACATATTTGCCTTTCTAAGATACATGCTTCTAATAATCTAAATGTTTTATAACATTGAAATTAACGCCCTCATTTCCTTTTGGAAGAGGAAATGAAGAAGACTGATTGATATGAAATTCCTTGTTTTCCAAAATTTTCTAACTCAATACATTCAATGACTGAAATGGAACACCTGACAAAATGCAGTGTTTTGACTAGTTAAAAATAAAATTGAATGTTGATAGGTTTTTTTGTGGCCTTTCTCTAAAATTTTCCTTTGCAGAGAATTTCAAAGTTTTCAGGTCTTGCTCCACTTTGGTAAGAAACCATAGAAAACATTAAAAATCCTTCAAAAAGCTGAGGTTTTATTCTGCCCATAAATCTTAATAAAATTCTTCCATCATTCCTAATCTGCATCCAAGATGAAAAGAAAGATACTCAGTAACACGCAGTTATTTGTATTGTGGCTAAGAGCACTATTACAAAGAAGGGTCTTTTCTACCTTTTAGTGTATTTGGCCATATCCCAGGGTATATATATAATTGCATGCTCTGGGGGTAAAAACTGGTTGAGATACGTCACAGCCGCAACAAGTTCTTCACTAAGAATCCGTTCGTGCTTTCTTTTTTCACGTTCCTTTAGCAAGACGAAAAGGAAGTTAACATTACAATTTTCATTAACAAATCTATGTAACCTGTATATATGTACATATAAGAGAAATTAAAAGTGGAAGCCCTAACAACAGCAGGCAAAACTTCATAACTAGTACAAATAAATTAAGAACAGAAGAGACAGAAAAATCAAAACGCTCTGGGTTTTTAACAATTGATCTCTATTAATAGCAAAAGTTACCCATCTCAACTGTGAATAATCATTGTCTGAAAAATGGAACCCTGTAAGAGCAAAGAAGAGCATAAGGAAACTGCCCAGGGAAGTGGCTGAATCGACATTCCTGGAGGTATTTAAAAGACTGGTAGACGTGGTGCTTAGGGACATGATTTAGTGGTGGTTTTGTCAGTGTTAGGTTGACGGTTGGACTCTATGATATAGAGTCCCTTCCAACCTAGATGATTCTATGAAACAAAGTGCTAATATAGAGGAAATGGACAAAGACAAAAGAGAAGGAAAAACACAGGCAAAAAGGAAAGTGTCTCATGCCAGGCAAATTTTTCTCCATTACTGCCAGGAGATGGGGAACAACAGCTCCCATCTCCTAGCCTCGCAATAATTTAAAAAAATTTGAATTATCTTGCCATTCTCTGAATATACAGTATGTTTTGGCATTCTATATGCCAAAACATGTACGGCTTTCCTCTCAACTTCATCCAAACTAAAACCTATTCTGAACTTATGTTACAGAAACTGCTTTAAATATGTAATAGCAGTCACAAATAAACAACCCCAAAGGAAGCCTAATACATTCATTACTAGTTAACAAGGTTCTAGGATAAAGGAGCTCATAAATTTATGTTTTATCAATATTTAAGAAATCAAATAATAAAAGGACTGGAGATAGAAGCACTTAGCATTTGTGTAAAAGCAACAGCAACATCCAAAAAAAGGTGTTCAGGTTTGGGGGCTTCCCCCCCGGCTGTTTTGGTTTTTTTTAAGTGGTACATAAAGTCAGAAAGGAACATGAACTTTAGCATCTTAATATTGAGCATCTACAGAGACAGAAAGAAAGAGATGCATTTTAAGCCACCATATCAAAAGCCCTGTGAATAAAAGCATATAATAATTCATGTGTCAAGGTCATGTGAGCCCAGACTCACACTGTAACAATGGCTTTTGAAAGTTATGGCTGCAGGAGATAAAATCATTTTCTTGTCAACAAATGCCATCCTAAGTTGATTCCACAGACTATTGGAGAGTCTAAAAAGCACTCCTACACAGGAAAGCTTCTAGAAATAGAAAACAGGTTATATAGTTGCCATTTATTACAACTTAAAGAGTTTTAAAAGCCTTCCTTTTGTATTTTCCCTGGTTTTTTATAATAGGAACAGATCCTACATGCACATAAAAGATCCTTTTTTTCTACTGAATACAGTTCTACAACATGATAAATTAAATTATTTTTTTTAAGACAAAAAAGAACTAAGATACAATTCAAGCAAAACAAATCAATATATTAAACTCAAATGTGCAAACAGACACCACTGCAGAAAACGATTGGATCAGAACAGAAAAAAACAAAACAAAAAAAAACCCAAAAAACAACTGCAACACAAATACAAGATGTAATAACCAAAATTACAGTGCCACCCAGAATACAGGCTTTGTACCACAGCCTCTCACACAGCAGTGAACTGAATTACTCCACCAATCATGAAGCTCCCCCCATTAGTCCAGCCCTGCTGCCAATGGCACTGCCTGTTAGCTAGCATCAGATGCTTCACTTTCCCCTCCCACTCACACTTCCATGATTCTACCAAACCGAGCAAACAACAGAAGATAAGTCTTTATCATATTTCAAATAACTCAGTCATCTTTGTCAAGAAGCCTACAAACTTCACTTGCACGGAACCATATATTTTAGCATTTTTTAGTGCTAAATTAAATTTAGTGGTTAATTCATTTAGACTTACGTCTAAGGGGTAATAGAAAAAACCTGAAAAAAAAACAACAAAAGGATGCTAGAAGTCTGTCAACATGGAAAACCTCTTTTTTTGAAGGGCTGTTGTGGAAGCAGTTAGGGAGTTATGTACTATTCCATGAAGGATGAGATTTACGGAGAAAATATGTCATTTATAAGCTAGTATTAGTTTAGAGCACAACCAAAATTACACAGAGACTGTACAGAAATAAGCATCATATCAAAAAGAAGAAAACATATAGAACATATTCAAAATATTGTACCTTCACAAGGTTCAAAATAATAATGGGAGAGCCAAATCTCTGAAGCATTTGGTCAAAGTGAAGAGCAGCAACATGTGCAAAAGGATCTGCTTGGTCCACTGCAACAAATGCATATACTCAGGACTATATTAAGCAAGCTGTAGTCACTTAAATCATTTTCCCTTAAAAATACTCTTCACAAAATACATACTAATTCTGCAACAGTTATGATACAATTACATGCTCTCCCCTCTTCCCATGCAAGAGTTGTTAAAAAAAATCTTCCCTTTTCCAAATTGGAAGTGACTTCTTAACCAAAACTTTCATGAGATGCTTACAAAGTGCAATTATTCTGGCCCCATTAAACTTAGCCCAGATGTTTTCCACCATTTTCAATAGGTCCAAAATTGTATCCGTAATACTAAGATAAAAGCAACTAACTTTGTATACAAAATAATAAGCACAAAGAAAGTGGACACCTTCAAAGAGAAGTTTTTTGTATTCCATTTCTGAATGTGAAGTCTAAGATGGAGATTTTTTTTTCTACTCCATTTCATCGAATGCAGCTTTTTATATGGTTGAATGCTTGTATGCCATCATGTTTATCATGAAAAGCATTGGTTTACCTTAAATTATGACTTCCCCAAAACGAAATGCATAGGCAATTTGTTCATTTTTGCAAATTTAGTTTTCACTTACGCTCTCCGGTGTTGCTGTAGGACACAGCACCAACCATGAACTACCACAAAGAATAATTTGTACATACACGTTATGGGTGGCTTCGGCATCATAGTTGAAATATCTTGAGACCAGTACAGAGGAACAGATCCTCGAACCTGAACATAGGAAGAATAACTTCCTGCAGAAAATGACATAACTGAAGCATCATAAAGTATTTGTTCAGTTTCCACTTCATTAGCAACATCTCCCTAAAACAAACAAAAATACACACCATGTAGACATGACACTTCAGAGCTGCATGCATTATAGAGAACTGATCATTACAAACACTACAATTAAACTGTAAAACACCAAATCATTGTAGTGAGAACATCACTGAAGGTTAAATTCCCATTTGTCTTCCTAAATGTATATTATTAGATTTTTTTTTTCTCTATTTAGGAAATAACATTATCTCTAAGCATAAGAAAAAGAACTGCTGGTTAAGACTTACTATTTTAAGAACAGCTTTATTATCTGAATTAAAAATGTAATGATAGCTGTGGTAACATTATCTAACAGCATAATTTACAACCAAAGCCCTAACAACCTTCTGAAACATTTCAGTTCTCCAGTCAGTCAAGCTTAAGCTTACATATTGTTGGAGGGATGGGGGGAACCCCTAAAACCACATTTAATTTACCTCGCAGTTTGCTCCTCGTTTCAGAAAACGTGTTCCAGCAAATTTGCTTGATCTTCTGGCTATCAGAGTGACATATATAGGGCGACCGTATATTAACAGTTCTTGAAAGAGAAGTTAAGGTTTACTTGTCACGTGCAATTTTTCGTTCGCTTACTTCATGCAAGCAAAAATGAATTCTAGAAGAGGTGTATGAAGGTGAAACATCTGGTTTACTAAAATCTCCTTAACAGAGATGAGTATCACTTCCAAATTTCTATTGCAGCTGGGAGAAAGCATTGCCCTTTTCAACAATCATTTTGAAAAACTTTGAAAAGGGAATCTACACTGCAATACATCAACTACTTTTCACAACATTCGTAAGAGAAGTATCTCTATTTTATGAAGTGACAATGGAGGTGAAATAGGTACAAAATTCACCCTGGGCTGCAAATACTGCTTTTGCAAATACTAGGATTAAAGCCTGGGAGCTTCTATTTTCAGATCAGGTATATTAGTCACCCTATCGTTTGGAAAAGTAGATAAATTTGCAGCTACTTAAGTAACACCAACTGAAAGCCAGAAGCGCAAAGTTATGGATGCAGTGGTGGCTTTCTTTCAGGCTTTTTATTTTTCATTAAAAACAAAAAAGATAGAATAAGATGTCTAGCGTGACTATCACTGCTTCCTTAGCAGAAGGGAGACACAAGACAGAGGGAAGAAAACATTTTCTCATGAAATGCCTAAAGCAAAGACTATTGTCACTCACAAAGCAGCTGCAGGCATAATGCTGGTGGTCAGATCCACAGCTACCTTTGATTAAGAAAGACCCCAGATGAAGTAATGGGATGTAAAAACAGACCTAGCTTTCCATCTAGGGACCAAGCCAATCACCAGCAACCTTACAATCATTAAAAAAATAAAACCAAATTTTGCAAAGACACCACTAACCTTAACTTCGTAATTGTATTTGCTTCCCCAGATATTTTTCTGACAGGCTTTTGAGCTAACATGATACTGCTGATGATTAAAATATAGTGTCTCTGTAATATACTAAATTCTTATCAATTAAGATGTTGAGATGGCATTTCTTTGTGTGATATGTATTTGGTCTTTTTCTCCTCCTACTACAGTGTACACAGACCCATTCACCCATTTTAAATAATATATAGTCAGGAAAAAAGATTTTCAGATGTTCTAGTGTTTACTTAATTCTCTTCACACAGCAGGCATAAAGTTCTATCATCATCTTCAACAGAAACAGAATTTTTGCAAATTTCAGTTACTAAAAAGATGTTTTAAAGGAGATTAGTAAAAGAACATATCTATGTCAGCAATTCAGTTCTGTTTAGTTTTTTTCCCCTTCCTCAAATATCAGTGAAAAATACAGCTGAGCCTTAAAATCCTCTCAAGTACTTTATTACTAAACCCCATGCTTACAAACAGTGCCCCACTGAGAATGCAGTCTATTTGTGTCAGGACCCTGTAATAAGAACATAACCATATTTCCTGTTTAGCCATAAACCCTAGAAAAGTAATGAAAATAAAAACCAATGAAAAGTTCTAAAATTGAAAAGTATTTACATGACAAGGAAATAATTCAATGTATTTCATACCTTCAAACTTTTTAAAAGTCAATAAACTAACATTCATTACAACACTAAAAGGATACTTGATTGCCCACAGAATCCATGAATAATATACAGCAGCCAGTCACGATGAACAGTATTTTTTACTGCCTCCAGAAGCTTGCCATTCCACACATACTTTTCGTAAGGCTTACTGCAAACCCCAAATACACCTAGGAAGTTGTTACAATAAAAATGCATTAACAATTAAGAAACAAGCTTACCTGTATTGAACTGTTTTAAAATCCAGGTCACTGGACCTTTATTTTGATTTTCCCTCAACTGCAACTCAGCAGATCATTTACTTGCATCCTTGCGGTTTACTAAACACAGATAACTTAAGGCACATGCTAAAGTTCAGCATTTACAAAGATTTCCAGTTTTTCTATGATTGCCACTCACTGTAGTATTTGAGTGCCTTCATGCAGAAATTTCCAATACTTCCAGTACTGAAAAGAGATCTCTGCATGGTAGCAACACAGAATTTGATAATACAGGAAATAAAACCAGTCGTGAATTCCAGTTAAGGCAAAAACACTCTCATAGTAGGACTTCATAAGCTTTTCAATTCTGCATCACCTCTGGAGTTACCTATTAGGCTCCGGAAGATCATGCATAGCCCTGGCCCCCTTTACAAAAAGCATTCTCACATAATTTAGCCTGATTTTCTTAATTTGCAGTGACACCGAGAAATGCAGCCATTGTTGACCTGTAAATTGAAATTCAATTTCTGATCTATCTGGAACCTGAGCCTTTTTCTGTTTCAAAAATCAGGACCAAGATGACAACTGGCACTAAAAGGTGGTGAAGGGAACTGAATAAGCCTAAAGCTTAACGAGAAGGAATAGGACAAGAATTTTATTAGCTATATTTTTTGTCCATTTTTTTCAAATGAAGCTTCTGTCAGGTGAGTTATATTGTAGCAGTACGTACGTCAATTATAGCAGCCAAATGTTCTTCTGGGAGAAAAAGATGAGTCCTCCGAACAGACCTAGTCACCCAACTTAGCATGAGCCCAGGGAAAATCAATCCTTTTGGTGAAGGGCTGTATATATTCAATGGAACCTGGCCACAAACCCTTGATCAGCACTTTCTCATTTCTAGTACTATTACTTTAGTGATAATTTGTTCTTGAATGACAGGTGGCTATTTCTTACATATATTCTATCATATGAACATATATGTTGCTGATATCTACTGGAAATGGAGTTGCGTATGCTATCAGCATGTGCTGATGCGGTCAAGGTTATGGCATCTTTATCTTCCAAAGTTTTCATGAAAATGCGAAAGCGACGACGCCATTTTAGGGATTCCTGAGGGATCTTACAAATAAGAGCCTTTGCAGAGGAGGAATTCTTGTTCCCTCCACTCTTTACAGTCATTTCTGCCATTGTAATATTTGACAACTAATTTCTGATACCCTGATATATATGACGATGTTACTAATACCTTTTTCAGGCATGGGGGTGGGTAGAAACTTGGGAGGGCTGGTCTCTTTTCTTTAAAAGAAAATACATTATTTGATTATTTTTCAATTTGTCCATAGGATTTAGGGCATACTGTACACACAGCATTATTTTTTACTTTTAAACTTTTAAATGACAGTATGCTAAATGTTTATAACGACTTAACATAGTAAGTTCCAGTACCAAAGATGATTAGATATTTACCTAACATTCCTTATAATTTTTTGAGTTGTGGTCAGTGTAGGTCTATTCTAGGGTGTCAAAAATGAACAGGTGGACAGTGTAAAAGTTTGTCTTGCATAAATTTGGGTTGGGGGTTGTTTTGGGCATTTCTATATTTTAACTATGTGCTCGTCAGACCTTCGGAGGCCCCTCTGGAGGCACAGAAAGCAGGACTAATAAATTCCTTCTTCAGTGCCTCAGAAGATTCATTTTGGGTTAGAAGAGATAGCATGAATTGCATGACTCGCCTTCTATGTCAAAGAACCAAATTTACTTCAGGATAGGTACAACATTCTCTGTGCAACAGAGGTTACACTGCAGGTGAATACGAATACGGGTGGTAAGGCAGAGAGGCCATTGAGCCTCTTTACAACCAATACAAGCACAGATCCAGGCTCTGTGTTGCATCTAAGCTGGCTTCCACATCAAATTGATAGTCTTAAACAAAATAGTAGCAGACTTCCTCTATCTTATTGTTTTGCTTACCAGTGATGTATTTAAAAGGCATGGAGTTCTATTACTACCTAAGAAGCTTAGTCGTATCTCCACAGCTGTTTGAGACCACTTTTACAGCAACGTATTCATTATGAATCAAAGGGTAGCACTGTCATTGCTGATATTTCATGATTAAACAAGGAAAAAAGTGGTGTCACATGTACAATACTAAAAAGTAAAAAAAAATAAAATACCATTTTTTGACAAGCATTCAGATAATTAGTACAAGTCATGGGGCAATAAAACATAAAAAAAACCCCAACTTCAACAGAATGAAATCCAATATTAAGAATTTCAGGGGAATTAATTTTTTTTTTTTTTGAAGGGCAAAGCAAAATTTTTCCCGGCTGGCTCGTCAACTTTACGCTCTTACGAACATGTTAGATCCAAAGTGAAGGCTGTAGTTTTCAACTAAAATTAATAATTTTTCTTAGACTTCCTGGTAGAGCTTACTACATCAAGTTGATATTAACTTCATACAATTCCTCTGCTGTCAATATTTTCCGATATGAAACAAAAAAGATTTATTAGTACTTAATCAGCTATTGCTTCCCACTCTATTTGTAATTCATTCCTGTCGGGAGTTTTACAAGTCAGTTGAAGAATCAATTGACGAAAAATGTCAGCATGCTCAATTATCTCCCTGAGTTGCAATTTAAATTAACAAAACAATGATGAATCACCTCTAGAAATTGCATTGTTCAAATTCAGATGTCTGTAATTGACACTTTATGTAATCTTTTATTAACTCACGACTGTTACGAGACTACTGATCAATAGAGAAGACCCAAGTGTTTCTCAAAAGTAAACTGAAGTAGAACATATTCTAAATGTACTCATGACCAACAACATTAGTTTCGTTAGGCATACTGGCTTACCGCTTCCACCCTGTGTTGAAAGTCCTTCATCTTCAAATATATCAAAACTCTCTTGTCGGGTCTGAGTTGTTTCAGTTCTTAATGTCTCAAGTGGCATTCTCAGGACAGTAAGATTATACTGAAGGGAGTGAGATAGATCATAGCTGTAACTGATAGACAGTTATCACTTATTAATAATTGTAGATGCACAGGACTCTTCCGAAAGCCTTTACTCTCCATCTGTAGTTATATTTAACACAGTACTATTTTATCCATTAAAAAAAGACTTTTAAACAACATACACAGATTCTGAATCTATAATGGCAAATGATAAAAATGATTTCCAAAAGAAGTTTACAAACACAGAAACTCTTTACAGTACAATAGCTGAAAAGTCCCTATACATAGACAACCTCATTTTTCTGAGGCTTAACTACTACTCTCTAACTCAAATGTTTTCTTACAACTAACTTCTAGTTCTGTTCAGAATTTATAGGAAAACCATGCAGAAAAATACACTATGATTTCAGCCAAGAACAATTTAAATTAAGCTGATGTGTTTATCAGAGATCTGTAAGAACCTTCTTTCCCCTCTATGCACAATCACAGAAGCAGTACACATTCAGCAGAAAAAAGACTTGAAAGTTGTACAATGTTAGGGCTGGGAGACGAAGCATGGAAGAAAAACATGGGTTTTATACTGTGAAAAAGCCTTTCCATGCAAAACCACAAAGCAGACATGAAACTTTGGTAGGTTTCGTCTTCACAGATACAGTTGTGACAAAAAGCTTTTATTTTCAAGAGGGAGTGTGTTCTAGACTGATACACCTTTTGGTACTTGCAAGAGGGTTTTTTTGTTTTGTCTTGTGTTTTTTTTTTTTTTTTTTTTTTTTTTTTTTTTTTTTTTTTTTTAACTGTTATTTTCTTTTTCCCCCCT